>CM023482.1:88765462-88920471 GCA_013339685.2 Hyalomma asiaticum | reverse complement strand
AAGACTATAGTCTTGGGTTTTTTGTGAAATTTTGACTCGATCAGAAGTCGCACAAAATGCGTTTTCCCGCATCGTAGAGCATTCCTCTACTTATTGCGCGCCTTCCTGAATAAAAATACGGTCTCTCAAAATCTTGCCCAAAATGCCAAAAATGGGTTTTTTTGAAATTTTGACTCGATCAGAAGTCGCACAAAATGCGTTTTCCGCATCGTAGAGCATTCCTCTACTTATTGCGCGCCTTCCTGAATAAAAATACGGTCTCTCAAAATCTTGCCCAAAATGCCAAAAAAGGTAAGACTATAGTCTTGGGTTTTTTGTGAAATTTTGACTCGATCAGAAGTCGCACAAAATGCGTTTTCCCGCATCGTAGAGCATTCCTCTACTTATTGCGCGCCTTCCTGAATAAAAATACGGTCTCTCAAAATCTTGCCCAAAATGCCAAAAAAGTAAGACTATAGTCTTGGGTTTTTTGTGAAATTTTGACTCGATCAGAAGTCGCACAAAATGCGTTTTCCCGCATCGTAGAGCATTCCTCTACTTATTGCGCGCCTTCCTGAATAAAAATACGGTCTCTCAAAATCTTGCCCAAAATGCCAAAAAAGGTAAGACTATAGTCTTGGGTTTTTGTGAAATTTTGACTCGATCAGAAGTCGCACTAAATGCGTTTGGCCGCATCGTAGAGCATTCCTCTACTTATTGCGCGCCTTCCTGAATAAAAATACGGTCTCTCAAAATCTTGCCCAAAAATGCCAAAAAATGTAAGACTATAGTCTTCTGTTTCTTGTGAAATTTTGACTCGATCAGAAGTCGCACAAAATGCGTTTTCCCGCATCGTAGAGCATTCCTCTACTTATTGCGCGCCTTCCTGAATAAAAATACGGTCTCTCAAAATCTTGCCCAAAATGCCAAAAAAGTTAAGACTATAGTCTTGGGTTTTTTGTGAAATTTTGACTCGATCAGAAGAAGCACAAAATGCGTTTTCCCGCATCGTAGAGCATTCCTCTACTTATTGCGCGCCTTCCTGAATAAAAATACGGTCTCTCAAATCTTGCCCAAATGCAAAAAAGGTAAGACTATAGTCTTGGGTTTTGTGTGAAATTTTGACTCGATCAGAAGTCGCACAAAATGCGTTTTCCCGCATCGTAGAGCATTCCTCTACTTATTGCGCGCCTTTCTGAATAAAAATACGGTCTCTCAAAATCTTGCCCAAAATGCCAAAAAAGTTAAGACTATAGTCTTGGGTTTTTTTGAAATTTTGACTCGATGAAGCAAGGTAATGCTAATGCCTATTCCACCCCTAACGTTGCAGATTAGCTGGCAAGCACAGGGCTAACTGAAGAGCTTTGATTATCTATAGGGGTTGGGACTGTTTGCGTTGTGGCTCGACCGCGATCAGCAGAGAGCGGTGGGGCTGGAGCAACTTCATGGTGTGCGTGAAGTGCTGAACTATGTGGATACCGTGTGCCACCGAGCAGTGAACATTGAACACTATGTGTTTCCGTGGTGGACGGGTTTCATATGTACCAAAATCGGTATAGCGAGACAACAACGCAGATCCAGTTTACGTTCCTGATGCGTGCTTCACATTTCCTTGATTCCCACTGCGCGTGGGATCTACCATTTTTTTTTTTTTTCGTGTGCAACGAAAGCAAACCAATTCTGCAGAAAGGACAGTAACCGGTGTTTGCCGGCGTCGCAACAGAAGCAGAACGTACCACGAAGATCGAAAAATTCGGTTTTAGACTTTGATACTCACTTGTTAGTGAAAGAACTGCAAGCTTGGACACATCGCTTTTATTGCAAACAAAGAAAAAACCAACAAGGAAAAAAAAAAGCAAGACGGCGATGAAGTACGGCAGACAGACCTCCTCTAAGCAAATATAATAGCTTTTCGTGGATCATTCAGTTCGCTTCGTAAGAAAAGTATAGCGTTGTTTATTCAAGTGTATACATGCACACTTGTCAATTACGGCTTAGAATTCTTGTTCCCACAGATGTGCAGCGCTCGTAAGGGTTTTCGCTTTACTGGACCGAATTTTCGGGCAACTAATACCAATTGCAGGAAGTAAACGATAAGCATCTATTTCGCTTTGCTATTACACCTTTTCCCCAATCATATCGCTGATTCTTCAAGAGGATTTCGTACGACCACGATAGCATACTTCTAGACAGAAAAAAAGGTAGGAAAAGGTACGACAACGACCATGCAGTGAAAGCCTGCGAAAACGCGAAATTGCTTTTAGATTCTTCTTAAAGTAATACATTCTTTCTTATAATAATAATAATAATAATAATAATAATAATAATAATAATAATAATAATAATAATAATAATGATGATGATGATGATGATTGGTAGTGGTTGTGGCAGTGGCAGGAACACAACCCTTGCCCTGCGGTTTTCGTATATAGAGTCTAAAAACAATTCAGTCGAAACCAAAAAGGAAATACAGGTGAAGAAGACACATTCTAAAGTAAATCAACCGCAAAGAATAATAGAGCGCACCGGTAGAGGAACGAAGAAGGGACGAGAATAGCTATTAAAGAAAAGAAAAAGGAAACACCGAACACCTCTATAAGGTACGGACTATTTAACCTTTTTTTCGTATTTGAAATGAAGAATTTGTTTCTTTTTGTAAGCATATGTGTGATTGCGCGCGAGTGCAAATTGACCAAGAATGTAATATTTTCTTCTCTCGCTTCTTTTTATACAACTAAGACAGATACCTCGTCAGGGCATAATACGGCGTAAGTACTTGCTATGCTCAGTGGTAAAACATGTTAATTTTGAAGGACGTGGAAGGCGCGGATCGTAAGAAACACCTAACGAGTGTCTAGCGCTTAATCAAAATGGGGGAAGGGGGGGGGGGGAGGAGGCGTCGGCTCGACGTTGCGCATTCAGACCTCTGCACTTGACAGCAGCGAGGGAGCTACGAAACAAACTTTATATCCTTCGAAACACAAAATGATTCACAACGCACAGACACGTGAATGTAAAGAATAAAGAATCCTTCTTGCGTGCTAATCGTGGTTGATGGCTCCCCAGGCAAGGCTTGATCACCCAGAAGCAATCAGTTAGGAAAGATATATCGCCTGTAGTTTGGGTACGCGCATCAGCAAGCTGAAGCTCCCAGGCGGCGCAGGTCCCACCGCCGACCAGGATTGCATGGTAAGTCGTGTCCACTTGCAACGATGCGCGCAGGCAGGCATGTTTTAGCCATACATTCACGATGACACTTTCTTTGCTTCACGGCATATTCTCATCGGAGGGGCAATAAATTTCACTCGAATAAGAGGCCAGTTAGAGACCGCCTTGGTCAGAATGAAGCAGACAAATGCACGCATTTCCCTTGGGGCGAGTGGTTAAGTACAAAGGCAAAATTTTAGCGACCGAGCGCTTCGCGCGAGGAGGAGCAGTGGACGTCGCCTAATTTTCTTAACTGCTTCGTTTGGTCCCGTTAGGGGGGCACTCGGTAGATGGCGGTCGCCGCTCCATGGCTCGCTATTAATCATCGCTTACCCGAGAGAATTACTCGACATTTCCATGCAGGTATCGCACAGACACTACGAGAAAATGAATAAAACGTGAGCGCGTTAATTGAAGTGCTGTGTATCGCTGGACAGGCGGATTAGGCAGCACTTCTAAGTGGTGCGCGTGCCAGTGCTCTCGCGCACAAGAACCATGTGCTGGACATCCACGTTTGTGAGGTGTTGCACGGATGATTCTTTGATGTTGCTTCTGCTATAACACAAGTGTTCCTTTGCTTCAGGCATCGACCACAGGCACCGAGTGCCCATAGTTGTCTCTTAGAAAGGGTCACAGCGTCGCTGCCCGACGGGAATTCACTGCATGGAACAGGCGTAACTTTTGTCAACTCCAAGCGAGCGTAATGTCGAGGAAAGTACTATCAAATAGCAGCGGTAACTTCGTTGCCAGTTTGTACCATCTCTTTATCTCCGTTTACTGGTACTCGACTGGAATGCGCCGCAAATTATACTCTAGCTCTCTCGGAAGTCCCTTCACTTCAGATCGCTTTCGGGGATGACTCCTCGTTGTCAAAGCAATGCAATAGTGTGCAGAATTGGACTGGTCGGTACATGACTACGCCGGCAACAAACAATAGACATTTTTAGTATAGCGCGTTAGCGTGATAGCGGGGCTAAGGGAATAGCGTTACCGTACCGCAAACATTCGTTGCAGGAACGAGCTTTAGCTTAGCGGAATAGTGTTTACGGCCCGGTAGTTGTGATTGTGGCGCCATCTAGCGAGGGATACATGCGTTAAAAAAAGTGAAAAGAAATAAAACTTAAAATGTTCACTTGCACACCCGCGTGCAGCGGCATCATACCTTTTCGAGAATAAAGAGAAATAAATATATATGAACCAAGCGCCAAGAGCGTAAATTGGCATGTTGCAGAAATGTAAACAGATGTTCTCTCGCTAGGCCTAGCAATGTTCGAAATGGGAAGCGATTTCGGAAGTTCGGCTAAGTTATCTCTAATACTGCGTCGTCGAAGCTACCTGAAGGCAAGCGAAGCCATTTTACACAGTCATTTGCTGCGAACGAAGTGAATCCTGCCACAGCAACGCCAAATTCAATTCGAAACGCGCGTCCGAAAGCGCCGCCATGTTTTACGTAAACTACTATAAACACGCAAACACGGTAACGTTAAATCTGCGAAATACCGTGGGCACGCCAGACGGTATCGACCGTTTACGGTACTGCGCATGCGCATTTCAATCTCGCTGTTCCGATAACTACGCTATTACGCTAAGCCCGATAAACTAAAAACGTCTAATGCTATGCACGGGTCCTGTGTTTCACCGATCCCGAGTTCTGAGGCACGGGACGCAACCGCCGGAAAATACCCCCCGGACCGACATAACAATCCCCCGAAGCTTGGACCATTAGCTTTTGGTCCCCTTCAGCGTACTAGCAAAACGCCAGCTGTGGTTCAAAGATCGAGTCAGAGCCAAGGGCGATCAAACAAAACAAATATATTCTCATCAAACAGGCACTTACACAAAACGTGCACAAAAACGTCTCTTCACAATGCAAACACAGATGGGTTACAACTTTACACGAAACCAACAGCAAACGTACAAGCTCATGCGCTGCAACAAAGAGTAAAACACAAACACTCGATGCCTTCTCAACTTGAAGCTTGCAGGTCGGGAGCAGCGTCGATTCACGTCGTCTTGCTTCTTCTCGCTGAGTCACATATAATTACGACTGCTACGACTGCTGTTCACGACCCGTGGTCGACTCTATACTGCCTTGGTAGGCCGTTCTCGAAGGTTCGTTGCGGCCCGCGTGATCCAAGCACGCGCAATGTTTAGGAACCTTGTTGTCCTTTCTCGGTCCTTTACCGCTTGGACGGTGCCTCTTTCTCCCTCTCAAGGCTCGACGAGCGTCGGTACGTACTCTCCGCCTCCTCTCTCTGCCTCAGTCTGACCCGCGCGCTCGCTACCCGAGATGGCTCACTGACGCGTCCTACAAAATTCTCCCTTTTTCCAGGTTCAGTCAGTTGCGGCGTGACTTTGGCGCTTCTACCGTGCGCGCCGCCTTTTTTTTTTTTTTTCGGCTTGCCCTTTAGCTCGACGCCGGTTTTTTCGACGAAATAGGCGTTATTTTATGACATCATGAGAGTATCAGCGCCTTATCTGCCCTTCTCTCACCGGTAACCATCCTAAGCACTGTATGTCCCCGTAATAGTTGAAGCGTATGCGAGTTTCCTATCCATAATTCACAAATTGATCTGGAGGCTGCTTGTTTGTGTAGTTTTTGCTTCCAGAAACAAACATTATGCACTGCATGCAGTACATAATGTATAGTTTTCGAAGAAAGCTCTGGAAACAAACTTTTGGATGCTTCTCGTTTGGACAACTGGCGTTCGCAAATTGCAGCAACCCTGGGAATCCGCCCCGGAATGCCACCATTTGTCATTTCGTTATGACGAGGTCAGCCGAGAATCACCTGCTGGAACAATGACGCGTCCAACCAAGAATAGCTTTGCAAAACGTTCCATTTGTTGCACTCTTCTCGGAGGGTGTGAGAAGGCGCTGGCTTTCAACTGCGCTGAAAAATGAGACACCTAGACCTAAATTACCAGAACTTTTGCTTCTTAACTGTTCATTATTATTGGTTATCCGCCTTGGATAGCGCTATATCCACTAACAAAACTAGCATAATTTTTTCCTTGCGAGCAAGTTCAGCGTTAGAGGCCTCCATATCTCGATAATACAAATAATACGAGTCTCAGTTGATCAGGAAGGATAACTATGAAATAGAGAGAGTGAGAAAGAGAAAGGAAAGACAGGGAGGTTAACCAGAGGAGATATCCGGTTGGCTACCCTGTACTCGGGAAGGGAAAGGGAATGAAAGAGGGAAAGGAGAGAAGAGAGTTAAGGGACATGTCACCATCACTGTCACTGGTCAGGGCACTGTCACAATCGGTAACCAGGTCCTCTTTGTCGAAGAAATCGAAGCAATGCCCTGACAGCAACTCGCCTTGAAGACTTTGTAGTCCAGTGCCCTAAAATCTTGTGTTCGGTAAACGGGCGGTTGTCCAGCTGACCGAGCATGGCTGAAAGGGCTACTCTTTCGGCGTTGAAGCATGCGCATTCGCAGAGAAGATGTGCGATCGTTTCGCTGCACCCGCAAAGTTCGCATAAGGGGCTATCAGCCATTCCGACGGTGAATGAATACGCATTGGAGAAGGGTACTCCAACCCACAGACGCACAAGGAGGGTCGAGTCGTGGCGTGAGAAGTCGGTTGGGATGCGTAGTTGCAGGTTAGAATCTAATGCCTTGCGCTTGAAAATGCAGATGAGCTCCACAGGTCTAGCCTCAGTCGACGTGCTATTTCGCGAAGCTCTTTGGCTGCGTCAGACCTGGATAGTGGAATGGCGACACACCTGGCGCCGTCGTGAGCCGACCGGGTAGCCACGTCCGCGTGGTTATTTCCCAGGACGCCGCTGTGACTTGGTAGCCACTGGAATATTATTGTGTGTCCTGCCAGTACAGCGTGACTGTGCATTTGCCAGATCTCCGCAACCAGCTACTCATGTGAGCCGTGACGTAGGGCGGGTAGTAAACATTGAAGTGCACTATGAAACGATATTAACTCCTGTCACATTTGGTAGTCTTTGTGCCCAGGTTCTAGCCATTCGCGGACAAGAAAAGTGGAATTTGGGTTCGCAAGGTTGCTTGTTTTAGTTTTCTACACCATATAATTATACGCCGATAAAAAGAAAAGAGGCCATGCAAAGAAATACTATAAGCATAGTCCAGCGCTTGCAAAAGTGATCACGATGAAAATAAGAAGGTAATATAGTTATGTAAATCGGCCTCGCGCAGCGGCTCTGTACGCCTGCGCCAGATTGGCGACGTCTCCGTATAGAAGAGAGCGAAGCGCGCCAAGAAGTTCGCTGTTTAGGCTTAAGTGGCTGCCGGCCTGAAGACTGGAAGATTTCGCATTAGCATTTGCGGACGACGCACTTCTGAAACCGACTTTACAGCTCTAAATGAATCTCAGGGACGGCAAATACGCTGAGTGAAAAAAAAAGAAGAAAGAAGTGACACTTTATTTTTACTAATCAAGTGAGTGCATGCACTTACTCTACAAGCGAATGTCCCTTCATACATTTTTACCTCCGGTTCCATTTAAAGATTCGCTTTACTGTACTTTACTGGAACGCTGCAGTTGGTTCGCGGTGTAACGCGCAGATGTTTTACTACGTAGGAACGTTAAAAAAGCGCTCACGTCCGGCGACGCTAAGAAGGCTGTAGAAAATGGTTGTCGAGCACAAAATTAGCATTCTCCTTGCGTCTACGAAATTACGGTTGTCTCTTGCTGGTTTGGAGATCGCGTGTAACTTAATTGCACGGACTGCTGTGGAAAGGCCATATGGTATGACTGAAGTGGAAAAAAGCTATATTTTCAATCACTTTCGCTATAACGAAATAAATGTTCCTGTGCCTCGAAGTCCCTCGAATCACTTATGTCGGGTAAGGTATATACAAGAAAATTTTGAGGAATTATTTTGATTATTATGTGTCCATTGTTTCGTGGACATCAATTAGGGCTGTTTTCTTAGCTTGCCTTTCTCTTTCTGCTTGCCATGCTTATGAGTTGAGTAGAATGGCTGAGTTTGCCTGATTCAGTCTGCTCCTCTATGCTTGCAGTTTCCGTCCTAACTATGGTGGTCACGTAAGTGTTGAGTGAATAATCGCAATAAAGAATAGTGAAAAATCATCATAATGTACCAACCATAAAATGTCACGGTTCACTGGACATTGCCTACACGTTAGATGCACTAATGCCAAAATCATATTAGCTTTACTGTGACCATTTAGGGCGTGCGCTCGAAATGTGCAAGAAAAATATTGTTTGAAATGAACCGATAACATTGAATCATTCCAGCGAAAGAGTTTTTACTAAAATCGACGCTGCCTAACATCGACGGGGTTGTGTGTTCACATACGCAAGGGTGTGCTGAATGGCTCGCGTAAATTTGTATGTGGTGTTGTGAACTGACGTGTGAACCTAGGTCCGCGTTGGCAGAGAATGGCACGAGAACATGAAAGATAAAAAAAAATCATGCGCATTCCCACTGTACGTGACATTCTTCTATTATCAAGATACAACAAGGAGGCCAGATAACGCAACAAGATCGACGATTTATTGAACAGCTTGTTTTATACTAAGTGTACCTGACGTTGCAGTGACGTGCATTGGTAAGGCTGCATACGGCTGACGCATTAGAGAAGGTTCAGCCGCATGTAATCATTCTATGGACCCGGTCACGGAGTGACTGCATGCAGTGCTGCGATTCGGAGTTGCTTTGCGTCGACAAAGCAAATCTCAACGTTTTGTTTGAGGTGATTACGTTTGCTTCTAAATTGTTCTCGATCACGGAATACATCTTAATATTGTGTTCAAATCGAATTCTCATTCCTCGCACATGCTGTAGAGAACGCGGAATACGTGAACGTCGCCATTAATTTTTCAGTGGTATAGGTTTTCCTTGTACTGTAATTTCTTTTTTTACGCGCAAGATTGATTACACTACGATCCTTTTTGGATGATTAAGCTATAATTTCTTTATATATTTCAAGGTGATTATGTTAGGAGAGAGTTGCACTGAAAGTCAATACGCTGGCTAGCACTTTCGGAGGAGGTACAATCCTCATAGGACGGTTTCGAACAGATGAAGTGAAAGTGGGCATGAAGTACGAAAGCTAAGCGAGTATGAGAGAAAAATAGAAGCGAAGATGTGACCGGACGGCATGGAAGCTGCGAACCCAAACTCGAGAGTCTGCAAACTTTCGTCAGCACTTTTCCAGAAACTTTATCTGACCAATAACCTGATCCTACAACGCACATCAAACTGCATTGGCACAGAAGCAGAAAAATCCAAGAAAAGAAATTCATTGAAAGGGGAACGGGAACATAGGGATCAAATTACGTATAGGTGACACTGAGAAGACGGCAGAGACAGGAGCTTCACTATATCTTCGAGAATGGAGGGCCAAGTGTCCCAGCGTTGAAACATCTCTACAACGTCCTGGTTCACGCGCAAATGACGGCTCGGCTAACAAGCTCTGAAGACACGATTGACAGTCAACAAAATGAAACGTTCTGCCATGTAATTCCCAGCGGGATATTGCCCCTGCAACTACCTTTGTACGCCTGTACGACGTTGCGCGAGAAAACACCATATGAGGAAAGGAGACAAACGTCTGGTGTCTTCTTGCCCATCGTCGAAGACGATCTAGGTACACTGCGCCGAAACGAACAAGGTCTACGAAAACGACAGAGACAAGCGCAGTCTCTGTCTCTGACTCTTTAGTAGTCCTTGTTCGCTTCTGCGCAGTATACCTATAACGTGGATCACCAACTCGCCCAATCGTCCACTCTGGTTAGCTGACGACGAATGTGTACCAACTTTCCCAATGTTCCTCGTTACCGGTATGCGGTCTGCAGTAGTGATGCTGTGGTTATGGGGCGCCAGGCTGTTGACCCCAAGGATGCGAGTTAAATTTCTGCTGTGACGGTCGCTTTGCGATGGAGGCGAAATTGTAGATGCCCGTCACAGAGCCCGTGGTATTTCCGGAAATAGTGATTCGGGAGGAAAGGGCGCTATTTTCTTCAGCTCATTTCGGGAACACGGCTCAGCGTTTAGGCCGGCGGGTTGGTAAGGGAAAGTAATGAAGCAGTGGAAACGAGAGAAAAGCTGTAAGGGAAGGCTCCGGAAACTTTGACCACCTGGGGTTCTTTAACGTGCACTGACATCTCGAGGTAAACGGGCCACTGGAATTCCGCCTCCGTTAAAAGAAAAATCCTGAGCCCACCGCTACGCTTTGCCTCTCCTTTCCTCCCTTTCGTTCCCGCTCTTCCACGGACGCTGAGCAGGCTGCAGAAAACAGCGTGCTTTCCTTAGCTGGATCAAACTTATTTATTTCCTGTATGTTCGCTGACGGGTCAACACCCCAGCCAAATGAAAAGTAAACGTAAGACATCCATATTGAAAGTGCTTCCACGTAAACCGATCTCTGTTCCTCGCTTCTCCATGCCTCGCGACACAGCATTGATCGCCGGAAGCTGGATCGCTAATTCAATAAGTGGCATCATCATCTCAGTCGCACGCGAAGCAACTGACACTGCAGAAGAGAAGGCGTAATTAAAGCCTCCAGACGCTCAGACAGTGGCAAACGTCACCTTCGCGAGAACCCGTGGCGTCGTATTGCAGCTAATTATAATATAATTAGCCGCGTACGGCGCATGGCGTGACCGTCGCTGCATGCCGAAACTCTGCGTCCCACAACGCCGCATAAAAGAGCCGCTCCATCGAGGCGGTTCCGAGCAGGGTGTGCATGACGTAGAGGGGAAAAACCTGTTTATTGCTAGAAAAGGAAAGGCGAAGCTGGCTTCTAGAGTTCTTGAGGCATCATGGCATGGTGCCGCCAGCGCTGCGCTGGTGTTGAAGATAAGGATGAAGAAGAGCATGGCGTAAGTTGACTTTGTGTGCCATGCTCATAAAAGCAAAGTGGGGTTGAGGAAACAGAGGCTGCCTCACCATAAGCACGTCGCATGTGCTACATGACACTCAGTTTGGACTGACGACAGAAAAAGAAAGAAAAAAAAAATTCCTAGGACTGACGACAAATAACGGGTGGTGACAAAAAAAAAAAAGAACTATGCCATGTCTTCACTTCGCTTTTAAAGGAGGAAAGCGAAAGGAAGTAAAAGTATAGAAAGACTAAAATGGAATTGAGCCATGTTCCCGCTAACAGGCTGCGAAAGATAACACCTCGAGACTCCCTTCCATAGAATTGCCTTGAGACGCGGATGAGATTGCCTACTTGGGCTGTCCATTACGCCACCAATAGATTACTGAGTTTAGTCAATTTTAGGAGCTGTAGCAGCAGCAATACTCCCGTCGCATTGATATCGACATTGGCGGCCCTTTAGCTGCCGAAGACATCGGGGCGGTCGAAATGTCCAAGACGCCAGACTTAGGTTTAGGCTCTGGTACGCGTAAGATTGATGGGTTCGAGCACTTACATAGACGGTACAGATATCAAGGTAACGGGCTCCTCGATATTATCCCGAACAGTCATGTAGACGCATTGCCTTGTGCCATGAGGTGGTTGTTGAAACGCCCTCGGTCCGATACAAGAACATTTATGTGAACTTTCGTTGACAGTATAAACCCACGGTTTCCGTTGTGCATAGTTTCAGAGCATTAAGTTGCTCCTTGTCTGCTATGGATACCTGAATAAACGCGAGCAAAATTTTGTATATCTTTGTCTTAAGAATGAATTTCCTCATAAGATCGGCGAGGTTTCTAATACGATCGACAGTGGTATTGCAGTAGCCGACGGCTGTGTCAGGATGGCCGAGTGGTCTAAGGCGCCAGACTTAAGCTCTGGTCCTCGCAAGAGGGCGTGGGTTCGAACCCCACTCCTGACAAACTGCGCATGCGGTATCTTTTGCTAGCAACACCCCTTACAAGGTCTTGCCAGGACCCACGGAGTCCCTACGTTTCCGTTCACCTTTAAAAATTGTGTCGCAGTCGCATCGTTTTATATTTAGTTAAGTCGCCCCGCCACGGTGGTTTAGTGGTTATGGCACTCGGCTGCTGATCCGAAGGTCGCGGGATCGAATCCCGGCCGCGGCGGCTGCATTTCGATGGAGGCCAAATGTTGAGGCCCGTGTGCTGCGCGATGTCAGTGCACGTTAAAGAACCCCAGGTGGTCGAAATTTCCGGAGCCCTCCACTACGGCGTCTCTCATAATCAGAACTGGTTTTGGGACATTAAACTCCACAAATCAATCATTATATTTAGTTAAGTCTTAAGTACGCCATGCACTGTTGTTCTAGTTGCTCACTTTACTCTCTGCGCAGCTACGCGGTAAAACAATAAATATTGCTTCAACTTCGCAAACATTACAAATACATGTGACGACTACAGCACATCCTTTATTGACGCAACTTTTTTATACCCACAGTTTCACGGCATTTAGCTGCAGCTTCTTGGTCAGTCTCATGCAGTTTAGTTCTGCGCTCTCTCCAGTTCATGCTTTCTTGTCGGACCGTGTATAGATGCAAACGATGAAGGACAGCGACACACGACAACAGATGGTGCGCCAATTCATCGGATAGCGCACGGAGAGTGTTGTCTTGCGGCCTATTGCAAACGACGCTCCTGCACACCAATTTTTCGGTGCACCGAAATGCTTATACGTTAAAATTACAAGGATGACGGTGATATACCAAAGCGGGACTTTTCCTTATAACATCAAAAGGCCAGCATATCAGAGTACTCTCTTTGTGGCTAACAAGCAAAAACCAATTTCTGACAAGACAGTGCACAATACATTATGCGTAAGTGGCTGACGGAGGCGCCAACTATTGTGCGAACTCGTCCATGATGCCTACTCCACTTTTTGCCCTCCCCGCAGTTAAGTTTTCTTCGTTGTGTTCTCGATCTGGATCGCGGTCACGTCAAGGAGATAGATAGTGGCGTTGATGAAGCAGAAGGCAGGTTCGAGGTAACGAAACTTGAAGATATATTGTAGCGAAATATTTACAGAATCATATGTACAGCTTGCTGAAGCACACTGACGACAACATGAACATTAACAACGTCTTACTTTCTTAAGTTAGAGCCCAGGGCACTGTTACAACATACGACGAACCGAGTCTCACTGTTCGACCACCAAGTGGTTACGGGCCAGACTAAAGTTGCAACGTACGGAGTCTTGCTGATCTATCGTTCAGTGATTACAGCCCATAGACTGAAGGATCGTGGGTCCTATGCAGTCTTTAAAACATTGCTTTAAACAAAGAAAAGGGGAGGTGACAACTGCTGGTCCGCCTCAACGTTTTCTTAGCCAGTCCGTTTTCCAGTTAATATAGGCTGTTCCTTACTGGGCTGCACCTAATCTCGATATGATGTTTCTACACTTTTGACAGGCGTTTTTGCACTCTTTCTCAACATGGCTCTTTCTCTCTCCCTCTTCTTCTGCGCTCTTAGCGGCTCCTCGCTGCGTGGATGTTTTCCGAGCTGTTTACACGCTTTTGCGTCGTGTGTCCACAGGTCCTCCTCTCATCGACGACCCGGAGTGACAACAGTTCGCATACCACCCCCGGTATCTATCGGTGTTGTCGTCCTGGCGCCTTCACGTCGTAATACCCATACACCGCGAGCCGGGAGCGGTGCCGGTCGTTAAAGCAATTGTGAACAGACCGCACTGTGCCCTTGAACGATTACGGGAAGCAAGAGGTGACTGTCTGTCATCGTTCCCCTCGCATTGGTACTCCGCGTCGCCCCGCCACGACTGTCAACACAAGCTTTTCTCTAAAAGGCAAGGTCATGTAACCGAAGCCGCGGAGGACTGGCGCACAGTGCCGCGCACAGTGCCGCGTTGTCTATTATTACCTATTGGCATATAAGCAGCAGAACGTAACCCCCCCCCCCCCCCCTTTCCATCTGATTATTAACGTTTGTACAACACGTCACAATATACGAGTACCGGCTGTGAGAAAAAAAATTTGCTGATCCTTCTGTCAGAGGAACTGGTACGACACGAACGTGGAATGTGGGAAGTGGGAAATGGCGCAGGCATCAGATGTGTCCCACCTCGGTACGGTGGAGGCACCGTTTACAGCGCTGGACAGGCTTCTTACATTGCACGACATTTGCAGGCACTATCGATTAGGCCGTCTATCATTACCAGCGCTAACGCGCAAATCCCCGCGCAGGCGTGAAGTTCTGTCGCGACAGCTGCAGACTCGTACCTTTCCCTCCCCTTGCATCCTGCACCGCATCCATCCGTCCGTTTACTCCTCTCCCTCTTGTAAATTCGGCGTATATCCTAGAGCAGACTTAAACCGCATCATGTGGGGGTGTCCTATGCACCCTCTTCCAGCTCCCCTTAAATAAAATCATTTCTTGGAGAAGCAGTGGGAGGCTGCCTTGCGCAGCTCGAGGCCTCACATTCAGGAGGCAATCCTCGAGTGGTCCGAGAGAGAGGCCTACTTCAAGTAGTTCCTGCCACCCCACCCTCTAACCCTCTGCCCCTTCCCTTTAAAAGAGACAAATAGAGTTCTCATTATTAATTAATTAATTAACTAAGTAATTAATTAATTAATTAATTAAACCCACGTACCACTACGGTGCGGCAGTTGCAACGTTGTTGTCGTCGCACTTCATTACGCAGGACTTGAGAGACACGCGGGAGCTTGCCGTTGCCCTGCTATAGCAGTGATTCACGAAGTGCATAGCGTGCAATGTCATACCAACTAGCCGTTCCACTACGTAACGATACAAGCTATAAGCGCTCTTCTAGGAAGCACGCAGGAATGTTAAATCCCTTATTATTATTATTTTTTAATTCAATGCGTCGCCTTTCGAGTGGAACTGTCCCTACGTTTTCCTGCTTAGTTGACGAGATCTATACAGCTTTTACCCTGCTATCCTGGCTTGTGCTTCGTACGGGTTAAATACATGGTGCAGCGTGTCACGCTTTCACGTGCCGTGCACTCCAAGCGTGAACTTGACACACGGGTCACGTGCGCGTGGCTACGGATCACCCAGCACGGTCCTACGGGTGATTCCCAAACGATCGCCACAGGCCGACTACAACTCGTTTCTAGATAAATTCTTGCGCAGAGGAAGTTTGTCTATAAAGACGGATCGGAAAGCGATGGGAGCACGCTATTATAGAGTCCGCAGTCAATTACGGAATTGACAATACATCTTTCTACGAGTAGTGCGGGTGCGAGCTGAGAAAGCTGGCGCAGATTCTTCTCGTAGTATCTTGTTGTCCTCATGGAATCTCATCAAGAATTGAATGACGATTTTTTTAGGCATTCTGTGCCTGAAATTGCTCATATTTACAGAAAGAAGTGTTCGTATTTGGTATTACAGAAGTGCTTCAAAGAGTTAATGTAATGGATCTGTATGGACATTATACGAGCGAAAGAAAGTTGGAGGAGGCTTTTAAGAGTGAACGCTGCAGCGACATTCGGTGCGTTTGCATCGCCTGCTCGTAACAGAATTATGTTTTCTCGCACATAACAATTACGCACCGAGCTATCGTGTGTGTAGGTGTTGGTTAGGTCGTAGTGCACGATTCTTCTGACGTATTTTGCTCTTAGAAATTGAATATTGTTCAAAAACGTACCTGTGTCATATCGGAGGGCTTCCGTGGTTGGATGCTTCAGAAAAAGCGGCGGTAACTCTAGATGAAGTATTTCTGCAGTGAACGCCTACACCGACACCGGCGCCAACACCAGAATTTCGGCAGCGCGAGCTTGTAACGCTATAGCATTAATAAAAGTAACAGCCTTGCTTTTCGGCTTCCAAGGCTAGCGTAATCACTTGACGCCGCCTCTTTTTTTTTTTTTTCCTTCATGGTCTACGCCCGCTGGAGGACAAAGTCCTCTCCCATAGATCTCCAATCGCGTGTTAAGGATGTATTACTAGAAATTAAGATGATGAAACGGCATGTCATGTATTGCGAAGGCAAGATAACCGTTGGTCATTAAGGGTAACATGGTGAATCCCTAGAGAAGGCAAGCGTGGTAGGGCGCGGCAATAAAGGTAGGTGGGCAGATGAGATCAAGAAGATTTTCGGGGATAAGTTGGTGGCAGTTAGCACAGGATCGGGATAACTGAAGCAGGATCAAGTTTCCCAAAATAATCGTGTCATGATTGACTACGTCAGTAAAATGCAAGGCGTGGAAATAATCTAACTACTCAGGCCGCAGTAGACAAAGAAGGGACGACCGCCTTCAAAGAAAAGAGAACTTCAGAATGCTTGTCAGGAGGCAGGATAGTAGACTCAAACATGAAACAGAAGGCCTGTAATAATTAGTGGAGCTTCACGTCCCGAAAAACGCCACATGATTAGGATAAAGATACGCCATAGTGGAGGGCTCCGGAAATTTCAATCACCTGGGGTTCTTTAAAACGTGCACTGAGATTGCACAGGCCTCCGCATTTCTCCTCCATCGAAATGCGGCCGACGTGGCCGGTATTCGTCCTTGCGACATTCAGGTCAGCGATCGAACGCTGTAGCCACTAGACCACCGAAGCGGTTTCCCAGATGGTCTGAACGCTGTGCTAAGATTATTGCTTACGTCATAGAAGTACACGAACATTTCCAACGAGAATTGCGTTTCCACTTTTCTTTCATAAAATCTTTTCTTCTTTTTAACTCTAAGGTCGATTTCTATCAGGTTGCGCAATTCTTGTCTCGGTGTCACCGAAGCCACTGATCCAAAACAACAAGACCTAGATATCTCAGAACTGGCACGAAATGTTCTCTTTAGCTTATCTGTTTTTCAGGAGAACAAGAATTACACCTTGTATTTCTTTGTATTAGTTACAAAATATAGGTCAAACGTTCTCCACATGACAGTACATAAATCACAGAACTCAATATAATTCCGCTTCTGAAGCATAAGTCTGAGAAGTTGTTTAAAATGCGATTAAAACAAACGTGCAATGTAGCGGTCGTGGCGCCTGCATTTTGATGAAGTTTCTCCACTACGGCGTCTTCCACAACCGCAACGGCGTCTTTCACAAGCCCTGCGGGCGTTTCCTGAAGCCTCAGACCACGACGAAATTCGGGTGTGCCGGAGACAAACACGGGCCAGCCAAGTGCCCATAAGCTTCGTTGTTTTGCTAGCCTTCCGCGCCTAGTGCAAGCTTCGCTAATTCTTTTAGTACACTTCAATTTCGGTGGGCCCATGGTATTTGTGATGTATAATGAAGCCGTGCGTTCTTAAAATTCATTTTGTTATTCCTCCGTATTTCTCTCGGCATGTCTTATTTACTATGTACAGTGGGATTACTTCACCTGTCTTTTATTCTATTTACTTTTTCTTTTGTGGATCTCTACTGCTTTTCTTGGTCTGGCGACCTAGGAAGATATTGCCTTCAATGTTTTCTTCTTGTTCTTTTTTTTTACCGAAGCTCTACACCTAATTTTGATTACCGACCGGTAGCATAACCAGGAAACCAAACACCTGAACTTCAGTGTAATAAAGAGCTCCTTTAAACAAAAACTTTCAGAGAAAAAGAAAGTACACTGGTGTCAGGAATTGGGTTCGAACCCACGCCCTCTCACAAGGACCGGAGCTTAAATCTGGCGCATTAGACCACTCGGCCACCCTGACTTTTTTTTCTTTATTGTCGGCCACCCTGACGTCCGCAGCACGGAGGGTTAAACAACCTCCATCATTTCAGAACCCTGGCCAAACAGAAAAAAAAGCAAACATTTCTTCAAGACAAACATCCAAGAGATCAAGCCTAACGAAGGTGTAATAATGTGCAAAACATGGGTAAGTTGATTTATATTCCTTTTAAAACGGCGCGAATAGACGACTCGGCGAGATGAAGAGGATCTTCCTCTCGTGGTGCCGTCCGTTTGCGCTATTTAAAAAGAAGAAGAAAAAATGAGATGTTTGTTGCAGACGCATAGCGCTATAGCCAGTATACATGAGGCAAGGAAATTACTGCACTACTAGCAGCTTACTTCACCTCTGTGCCTTCGCAGTAGCAAGAAAAATAAGTAATGCCTGAGTTCCTTTGTCAGGAGTGGGGTTCGAACCCACGCCCTCTTTTGAGGACCAGAGCTTAAATCTGGCGCCTTAGACCACTCGGCCATCCTGACGACGGTTCCACGATAGCAAAGGGCGCAACTGTGGCTCCGCCAGCAATACGGAATTCGGGGCTCTGACGACAGCCTACAGCGGCGCGACCATCGTCCCCCACGCATGTGCGTATCCCTTGCAATCGCGCTTAAGAAAAAACGCCAATTCATGGTGGTGTGGTTCAGTGCCTTTGTTGTAAATGAGATGGAAAAGTATAATGTTAACACCGCTTGTTATGACAGGCTGGTCAGGAAGGAAGTCACGTCGTTAACAATGCCTCATTTCATGCCAGGTCAAAGCAATTTCTACACGCATTAAAAAACATCAACAACACAGAAATGCGACACTAAACTAACCTCCTCAACCTCTGCAAGCTTTCCGCAACGTGCTTGTAGGTCGGACGGACCCATAAGCTCTAGGCAGCCAGTTATAGCTTGCCTTGAGATCTGATCTACTGTTTATTTGGTGGTGATGCCAGAGCAGCACTGCTGTGGGCGTTGACTGCATGTTTGGGGCTCTGCGTCTTTGGCTGCACTCTTGTGTACTCGAAAGCAGATGGAGCGATTGCTTGACAGTAGCGCTTGGTGCCTCGGCGAGTGAATGAACATTTTCCCCCCCAACTTCCTTCACCTCGACCTGATCGGGATGTCTTGCCGGCCGTATTGTACTTCTCTTTATGTAGCTTAGGATACTTAGGTGCTAACAAACCCACCAGCAGCACTGTCTGCCTTCTATTGAAGAAGTGTGTTTGCTCTCCCCCCCCCCTTCTCTCTCTCTCTCTCGTTCGGTCACTGAGAACGTGAATGCCCGGACAGCCTCTTCCATTCTCCAAGATCCATCTAATTTGCACGCCGGTCGACATAATCACCTATCATGCATCAGCGAATCCGTTCCACGAATCCGAACAAACCCCTTTCTGTTTTTCCCTAATGCATAGCAACACTCTGCACGGCATCTTTCGAAAATGAAACGTCGTTTCCTCGGGGAACGTTTTCCCCAAGTGCTGGCCAGTTTTCCTTCGAAGAATCGCAAAAAACTAACTTACACGTCGCAACGGAAAACTGTGACACGACACGAGCGTGCCTTTCGCTAATCAAGCAATCCCGGCGTAAACGAGCCTCCCTTACAAGGGGCGCGCCCTTCATCGCCTGTCTGCGGCCACGTGACAAGCCGGACTATACCGCGGACAATGTCCAAACAGGGGCGCGGTGCCGTCGTTTTCACACGCCTTCCAGGCCGCAAACAAGGTCGCGTGCAGAAAAGCAGAAGCTTAGGGCCAAAAACTCCCCCCCTCCCCTTGGTTCCCCTCTTGAGAGAGCCCGCGGGTGACCCGTGGCTACGTCGCTCGGTTTCTCGACATTGATCAAGGCCTCGTGCATGCGCTCGTGGGTGGGCTGGATTCGAGGCACAGGGAGCTTTGGGGGCGTAGAGAGCCCGGGCGCTTCATCTTGTCGGTAGCACTGCGTCCGAAACGAGCACGCACAGCACAAGACAGATTGCCCGGGTTCGAGGGGGCCTCGATGTTCGCTCCCTCTCCTCCTCGTACTAATGCGGTGGCTTACCGTATAAGCAGGACGGGAAACTACGAATTCTCTCCTGCCAGTGGTTACTTGACAGTCCTATAGTGTTGTGCCCCTCTCTCTTTCGCACTTCGGAAGATGAGAAATATGCGCGGAAAAACAAGGAAACTGAACGAGAACTCGCCAGGTGAACAGAAATATTTGCGTTAGGAAGACGCGAAACAAGTGAAACCAGCGGATGCGCGGGCGTTTCTCAGCGCTCAACGCAGTCTCGCATCATTGTCAGAGACTTTTGAGTTGACGGAGCAAGTTAGATTTTTTTTTATGCTGTGAGTGTGACAGGTGTTATACAAACAGAAGAGTAACTGAAGGGAAAGAAAGCGGGAGCGCGAGTTGGCAGACACGTTTAGTGCAGTCGCAACATATTAGTTTTAAAAGTTACCGTAGCGGAAAAGATAGCGCGGAGAGTTATGCATCGCTGCGTAGTGTTAAAGAGGAAAAGTATGCAGGACTACCGCTACTCGACTCCTCGGTTTCATTTGTTAGCTTTTGTGACGTCGTGGAAGCTGTCCTAGACTACATTTCCCACTCACAGTGTTGGGCGTAACCAAAGCAGCCACAAACTATAGACACT
Source organism: Hyalomma asiaticum (assembly GCA_013339685.2). Lineage (NCBI taxonomy): Eukaryota > Metazoa > Arthropoda > Arachnida > Ixodida > Ixodidae > Hyalomma > Hyalomma asiaticum. Next base: position 88,900,144 of record CM023482.1, on the reverse strand, counting down.
TCTGATGTATATACGCGGCTTTTAATTTTACCCCTGCCTCGTCAACGAAGAACCACCCCGACAATGGTCCATCTTTAGTGGCTCAAAGGCTACCCTACAATCTTTGCTGTATCATCCCCGAGGCGCGGACCATACGAGCAACTGGTGTTTGAGATCAGATCTCTCCTCCATACACCACATGAGAAGGGACACCACGTGCCGTTTCAGTGGCTGCCCAGTCACTGTGGCGTCACTGGAAGCGAGCACGCTGACAATGCTGCCAAGTCTGCCCTTCAAGGCACAAAAGTTGAGACCATACTCCCTCAAGGTCCGACGCTGCTATAGGGAGCTTCAAACAAGTAAGTGATGCGTTATGTCGCATACCATGAAGGTGCCACTGACTCTGACAGTGTGCTATGTGTGCTCCCTTTCTCTCTTTCTTAATCTTTTCTATTACCTTTCAATGTACCCCATCCTCTTCTCCTCGTGTAGGATAGCATACCGGTTGTCCTACACTGGTTAATTTCCCTGCCTTTCCCTCTCTACTATTTCCTTCCTTCCTTACCATTGCCTCGGCACTGAATTTGTATTCCATCTTCACAATTAAATCACGGGACAATATTCAAAACTACACCGCTATTCCGTCCAATCCGGTTGTTCTCATATATCTTTTTCAAGCAAATTGCCACTGCGCGGAACGTCGCCTCTCCTGCTATTACTGTACCTATTTATTTAAACGTGTTCAGGTGGTCGCTCGGTTAGTGTAGGGACAGGCGAAGGCGGGCAGAGTAATGCGAATGCTCATAGCAAACCATTCTATTGCCCTGTTTCTCGTCACTGCGATGGCGCGGGCTGCCAGCAACGTACCTCAAGTGCACACCCTTGGGTCGTCGGTGCTGCAGGCCTTCCTCACGAGGAATGCCGACCACGCTTCAGCGGTAACGGGGCCTTCAGCTGCAACCATAACCTCAAGTGCATGACGCACCACTCGAGGATGGCAGTGCCCTGACTTCTTCATCGGCTCCAGTGCAATACAAGACACAACGCTGTGGACGGTGATTGGTTTCAAGTTAAAGCGGAGTCCCCACTCGAAAGGTGAGCACGACGGGGCGGCGTCGTGGCTTCCTCAGTAGCTCCAGGGAACGGGAACTGCATTACCACTCACGCCGATGAAAGTTCTTGGGCCCCACCTGCCTCAGAACGCTGTTCACGCTTCGCACAACAGGGACACAGTCCATTACTTCGGTCACCTAGCCACAGAAGTTTGCCTTGTACGCTTCCTTGCGACATAGATAGATAGATAGATAGATAGATAGATAGATAGATAGATAGATAGATAGATAGATAGATAGATAGATAGATAGATAGATAGATAGATAGATCTGCTTTGTGCATTGTTTAGTGAGGGTTCTGAAATGACAGATATGTTATCACCCTCGCGTGCACGAGACGTCAGGATGGCCGAGTGGTCTAAGGCGCCAGATTTAAGCTCTGGTCCTCGAAAGAGGGCGTGGGTTCGAGCCCCACTCCTGACAGTACTTCCTTTTTTTTTCTGAAAGCTTATCTTTAAGGAAGCTCTTTATCACGTTTTAGTTCATGTGTTCGCTTTCTTCGTTACGCTACCGTCGGTCACCAAAGTTAGGTGTACCGGTTCACTTTTTGGCACTTCGTCCGAGTGGCGCTGAGTAAGGGTGTCTTTGTGAAGGAGGCCAGGAACCCAAATGTATCTCACGTTCGTTAAAGATCTGCCGAATGGTTTAAGTCTAAATCAAGCCCATAATGTGTGGCTGACATCCTGAGTCTTGACGGTGGGTTTCTGGCATGCATTATTCCAACAGAAATCAACGACCTGAAGTGTGAAGCGGCCCTCTGGGACAACTTCACGGCACACAAGAAGGCCACAGGGGAACTTGTAGTAAAAGTGCAGTCGAAGAACGACGTCCCAGCGCTCGTAACGAGACGTGATAACTTCAAACCTGCACAGATTTGCCGCAGCTAAGTAGTGCGTCCAAGTTCTTGTCGGTTTAAGTACTTGCGAGAGGGTAACCCTAATGCACATTACCACCGCGATGTCCGCATAATCGAGGAAGCTGTCGCCTTGATAGACTGATTTATGGGATTTCACGTCCCAAAACCACGATTTGATTATGAAAGACGCCGCAGTGGAGGGATCCGGCAATTCTGATCATCTGGTGTTCTTTAAAACATTCGCTATCAGCTTTTTCTGAGCTTTACACTGTAAAATCTGCAAACACAACTTTTCCGACGAAACATGATTAACACGTAAATGACACCGAGCCGGTGGTAAATGAAAAAAAAAAAGTTATACTGGATGAAGGAACTGAGTTGCGACTTTGCTGGCACATGTACCTATGAGACATGCTGTCGAAAAATATATCTGCTGGATATCCAACTCTCAGAGGTTGACGCAATGCCAAAAGTTCGCCCTGTGATACTGACGCAGTGAATTCCAGGCATAATGCAGTCCTGTAAGAGTTTCCACTTCACTGTTGACCGAAGCAAGATCGCGCATTCTGGAACTCACTCTAAATCAATAAAGCTTAACAATCTCAGTAACCCCTCAGAGTTATTTTCAAGCGCCAATATACCCCATTGTAACCCGACTAATTCAGCGCAATGTACAATTCGAAGAAAACAGAGAAAGACTTGACCACGGGATCTGCCTGCTGAACATCTTGAATGTTGCCAGATACGAAAGCACCAGCTAACGTATAATAGATATCTTTCAGCCGATGGGGGGAAGCTAACGGAAGTGACAATGATAAAGACGAAAGATGTGTAATTATCGAAACCTGCCTGCCTTCCCTCAACACTGCAGGCACCAATAGCTGCGCCGAGGACTAAGTTACAATGCCTACGCGCGTGCGCGCGGGTTTATTTTACGTCAAGTCAATGTGTCATCTCATGTCAATGTGTCATCTCATGAAAGAAATATTTCTCTGGCCGCACGCTGAAAGATGTTGTAGCATTCTTATTTTCCAGATAACACGAAAAAGCCTTGAATAATTCGAGGATCGAATTTCGGTTTTTCACTTGTGACCACGATACGCACGTCTGCTGCTCTGCACCGCTATTCATTTGAAGCGTAAAGAATAATATGGACTGATTGATTTATTCTGTTTGGCCAGTGTCACTGCAGGCTCTACTAAGTTAGGGGCTCGCTGTCTCTTTTGCAATATTGCTTCGTGTCCTTCGTGGGGCTCTTGCGAGAATGAGCTGTTTGACGATGGTTGATGCTGGCCCTGGCAGTGGTAAGCGGTTCCGAGGAAGACAACATCGGCGAGGCTAGCAGCACGTATAGGCCGCGGATAGTGACGAAAATTTAGGCTGATGGCGAACGTCTACGGAGAGCTCCTCATCTTTGTGAAACGTCCATGATGTGTCATTGATTGCCAGAGCAATATGAGATGCTCTGTGGCTTTCCTTTCTGGTTTACTTGCGCCGGAGTGCTTCGCTATCTGCAAATGCACTCACGAGCCCGATTAGAGTAATGTACGGCCAGAATAGACATCCTGTAGGTGTCCACTTCACTTACTGGTAGACTCGGAGACAAGTTCGTAGCAGGCTGTTTGACAGTCGCGTCGAGTAATCCCCATCGGGAACAGAACAATCCCTCAGGCTGTTAGGCCTGTTCCTTATGAGATAAGCGTTGTGGCGACCTTGATACGGCAGCGGCCACTACGTGGCATCAGTCATAGATGATTGATAGACACCGTCTGCACCCCAATGAAATTCTCTACTGTGTGGATGTGAACAAACGTTTCGTCACTACTCCTTGTTCGAAAAGGAAAATAAGCTTCACTTCACTCTTTCACGTAACGAGTGGCGCTACACGTGTTCCTTGGCCAAGCGTGCAAGGAAGCTTTTCGTTCCCAAGGTCTTTTAAGCGTAGCACTCCTTCGTTTGTTTGGCCTTCATTCGTATGAGATGGGCGGGTAACTAAAGATGTCCAAAACAATCTTACCCGCGAACAATAGCTTTCTATACAGAACGCATTCTGTATAGGAAAGCAGTGCTGGAGGAGGAGGAGGAGGAGGGGGGGGGGGGGGAGGAAAGACAGGGATGTTAGCCAGTGCTGAGATCGGCTGGCTACCCTGTGCAGGGGAAGAGGGGTGAGGCCAGTGCTGGAAATTCTGCCTAAAGTGTAGGTGTTGCCTTTGAACTGCTGGCCTCAACAAGAGCGCTTCCACCTGAATAAGAAAAACGAGCTGATGCGCAGGTGTCTTCCTTTGGTGCAACCTCGTGATCACGAGCACCTGATCACGAGCACGTCGCGATCCTCGTGATCGGGATCACGAGCAACCTCGTAATCATACTTCTACATCGTGATCTACTTCTACTCCTACTTCTAAACGCTTTCCCTTTTGAGCTGTCCCCGCGTTTTGGCCCGAGAAAAGAAGCCGCCTTATTTCCAGAATCTGTTACATGTGCGCGAAATTAGCTGCCAGGCAACTAAGGTGGAGCGAACACCTTCTGAGAAAGAGCTGGCACTGCGTTCTCGACTCTACGCGGATTGGGTGATAAATGAGTTACTTACGTTGTAATTACCTACAGGCAGTGCTGTTCCCCTTTCGTCGCGGTAAACAGCTCACTGCTGTACACTCAGCTGAGTAGCACACCATTCTTTATTTTTCTTTAGGCCTTTGTGTTTGCTTGTTCAAGCTGATCTGGTGTGAATTCGTTCGTACCACGCGCGCTATCCATCAAGTTGAAGAAGTGTGCGCCGGAGGGGAAACGGTTTTTCTTCAACCTCCACATCGTATATTTCTGATGCAATTGACCTATTTTCTTTTCTTGTTCCATTAATTCAATTTGTTTGCGGCCTGCGAAGGTGCTGGGTTGTTGTGAGAAACAGCGCCCACTTGGCGATTTTCTACATTAGGGACAAAATTGGAAGAGATAGATAGATAGATAGATAGATAGATAGATAGATAGATAGATAGATAGATAGATAGATAGATAGATAGATAGATAGATAGATAGATAGATAGATAGATAGATAGATAGATAGATAGAAAAAGACTTGTCTAGGTGATGCACGTAGGTGCAAGGACAACACGAATAAAGGTGCAGTGGGGCGCTCTTAGAGAATCTAAAACCTTGGAAAATATGCTCGTTTTCTTGTCATGAAAGTGAAACTGAAAAGAAAAAAAGAAGCGCTTGGCATCGGCGTGAACGAAACGACGTGAGATAGGGTGCTTGCAGCATTGTTTGTTAAAACCAGAGGCGCGTGTGCTGTGCGATGTCAGTGCACGTTTAAGAACCCCAGGTGGTCGAAATTTCCGGAGCCGTCCACTACGGCGTCTCTCATAATCAGAGCTGGTTTTGGGACGTTCAACCCCACAAATCAATCAATCAAAACCCGAAGAAGAAGAAATAGTGGAGAGGAAAAGGCAGGGAGGAGGTTAACCAACTCACACGTGCTTCTCGGGTTGACTTAAACCCGAGAATCACGTGTGAGTATGTGCCATACCCACCACCAAGTACTTTTGCGAACACATTTTCGCAAGAAATTGTGCGCAGAAAATGGGCGGTGTATTTCTTTTATCAACTTCTAACGCGACATGTCCTCTCTATTTCCTTCCACAGCTGCAGGCCAGCGCCAACGCCAATGCCCAGTCTGTTTCTCCATCAGCGTGTTGCTTCCAGCGTACATACAGTGCAACGCCCTTCGATGTCGGTGGTTCACAGACGTGTCCGCAAATGATGAGGGACCCGCGACAGAGTGAGCGGAATGCGTCAGGATCAATGCAGGCCCTTCCACGTTTCTAAAAGTTTATATGCTTGTGCACAGGCGTGTCCCGGGAGTGACTCCTGCGCGTGAGCGATCACTCGATTTCTCGCGTCTGGTGTCTGTCGCAACCATTATGACATTTTTGACAACTGAATGAGAGAGGGTGAATGAGAAAGTCGTGGCAGTGAGAGTAAGCGATCAATTATGAGAGGCCGTGAGGTTCCTGCTGCACGTACCACAATGATAATTGGCTGGAAGGTTCATGGCTACATTGCCTGCGAAAAGCAGGAGCGGTGTCGGAAAGAGTTACCTGCAAATCGCCCTCTTGCGAAGCCAAAATGCACGAACTAGTGTTGCTTTTGGATAAAATCGATATGAGTTCGGAAAGCATAGTGTCAAACCACGCCTGCTTTTTTTCCCCTCTCTGGAGTAATATTATTGATGTTGTTTCCTACGCCTCCCATTCGTAGCCCCTTTTAAACATTGTCTACTTATCATCACCGCACTTGTAAAAAATGTTGGTCTTCCTTTCACGTATTTATATTTTTGCGCTTGCTTTCTACGTTTCTATGTTTTCTGGAAGATCGAATAAACCGGTTTATACGAAATTTGGGTAATAACGTACTGATGCCTGTCCTTCTTCGTATGTTGTGTTCGTGCACGGGAACTTCCATGCTCAGCGACTTTGGTACTGAGCAATTTGTTACCCTTAACAAGGGAACGGCTACTATAGATCCAGTTTGACCCATTGGCTGGCCAGGCTGGCCCCCAGCTCTACGCGCTTTCACGATACCTGGGTCTCCTCCTCCACTACAATGAAGGCACACGTACACCTTGCTGACGGCAAAAGAGGGTATCAAAACAAAGATGTGACAGACTTCTCGAAGTTGAGAACAACGTGTGGCATTCTTTATGTCTACGCAAAAGTATATAATTGGTACATCAACACATTACCTTCACACGTTTAAGGCGAAATATTCAGGTGTCTGTGTTAGCGCGGACTTAGGACGGCCTTGCACTGTTGTAAGAGACACAAATATACGCGAAGGTGTCTGTTCCGTCTCGCGTGTTGCCCATACCCACGTGAGCTGGTGACCCCGAAGATCACATGTTGCGCATATCCACATGCGTGCGGCACACGCGAGATCCTGGGTATTTGCGACACGGGATCTTATGGGGAGCGAAAATCTGCAGCACACTTGGTAACGCGAAATAAGTCATAAGTTCTTACATATTTTGTTGAGAATGTGGACATTAACACTAGCACGTGCACGCCTTCAATGAATCTCATTAAGTCTCATGTATTCAATCTCAATGAATCTCATGTATGTTGGAAATGTGTGCTCTGATGCATAATTTAATGCACTCCTTAGCGTCTGACATTCGGCAAAAGAGGCCACATGCCCATGTGTTTCGAGTTGTCTGTGGATTCGCCCTCGCGCTGTCAATCGCTAGCCTCCCGGGTTCGAACACCGGACAAGGGCGAATTTTTTGGCAACTAAATTTTTTTTCGGCGTGGATTTCCAGTAAGCTTTGTGCTACAAACAGGCGGATGCTAATTTTCTCTTGCGTGTGGCATTTAGTGCACTACCAGATGCGTGCAGGCTATCGCCTTCGAGTGTCGCAGAAGTGTCACACAAGCTGCAAATATTTACACACGCGGATATTGTACGGCAGGAGCTTCCGTTGCTTATAGAACGTGCTCTGTCTAAAATTCACCTTTAAAAAAACGCTTTTATGCTGCTGGTCAGTACAATTGCACTGACCAGCCGATAGACATGACTAAAAAGTGTTTCAGTAGTGGGACTCGAACTCTGGGCATCTAGCACCGAACCATGATGCTCTAAGTACTGCGTCACAGGTGCAGACATACACCATCGTGGTGGAACGCCTCTAAACTGTTCCCATTCCTCCATTTCTGTACTCCTCTTTTCTGAATGTACACATAATTGCCTTAGTGCCTGCGTTAGCTAACGTGTGAGACTCCCGCAGGCTTTCCTCGGCCGAGGCATTCTGCGGCGTCTGCGCCTGGGGTAGTGGCGAAGTTTCAGTCTGTTGACGCATTAAACCATGAACTCCACGGTAATCAAACACTTGATTAAACTCCTAGCTTTACTTATGAAAGCCTTCTATTAGAACTCAACGGAAACAAACGGTAAACAGACACCTTATGAATGCCCTGCTTTGAAGTGAGTTCTGAAGCTTCAGTAGTTTTCCGCAACGGCTTTTCGAAAAGTGTACTCTGTGCAAGCGAACGCTTTGACACGCTTCTAGCGCAATCACAATACAGACGAAATGCACTCTAGCCACCGTTAAGCCGAACGTACGTGTAGTTAATTGGCTTACTGAGCCTCTGGCTACCCCGGTGCTGCATGACATTCGTCTGGATGCCAACACACGCCAGCACTCTTAGCAACGATTAGGTTCGTTCCATAGCCAGAGATCTTGCATTCAGAGCAGGAGAAATCGAGAGCCCCCTACACGAAACGAAGAACGCCTGCTCTCCCTACCACGATATTCTCTCGCACAATCGGGACCAGAGAAGGGAACGCGGATACCCACATCCCTCATTATAACGCACGCCGCACAGCGGCGACGACTGAAAATCCGGGCTGCTCCGAACCGCATGCCACCAAACGCTCGAAAACCGGAGCAGTTCCTCGCCACACGCAAGCTTTGAGGGCAGAGCAGGAGACTTCCTAGACTTCCTCCTTTGGTGTCCCTCCTCCTCCTCCTCCCATCATCTTCCATCAGCGACCGTGGCTGCGTCTATCTGGAAGCAGCGGATGTGTGAAGTCCTGCCTTCTTTCTTTATATTTGTGTAGTGCACGCTGTCCTTGCCCTTTCTAGGAGATCGTGATGGCAAACTTTTGTGCTCCCCGTCAGCGCTAGGGCATCCCCTGCGCCATAAAAATGATTGTGCTTTAGAGGTTAATAAGTTTAATAAGTGCTTCTGTTTTACGTCCCAAAGCCACGATATGATTATTAGGCACGCCATAATTGAGGGCTCCGGAAATTTGTTATGAGAAACATCGTAGTGGGGGGCTCCGCAAATTTCGACCACCTGGGGTTCTTTGAAACATGCGCTGACATATCGTACAGTATACGGGCCTCAACATTTCGCCACCATCGAAATGCAGCCACCGCAGTCGGGATTCGACCCCGCAGCCTTCGGATCAGCTGCCGAGTGTCTTATCCACTGGACTACCGTGGAGGGGCACTTCCACGAGATCGCCAGACGCATTGTGGAAACCTAGTTCTGGGAGGCATGGGTTTTCTTTGCTTTTTGTATAGTTCATTTCTTACGTCTGGGAGGGTGCAAATTAGACGATATGCTCTCAGCCGTTTCACTAATAGTTTTGGGCGACGATGAAAGAGATCGAAATATAAGAACGGTAATCAGACTGCTTTAAAACGGAACTAACAGAGGGAGTAAATGCATATTTTCACACGAGAATTGTTCGCTTTCGCTGCGTTACGTTCTAGCAGAAGGAAGTATTGAGGGACCCTGGTTCTAGTTACGCCTTTGATAGCATCTGTAGCGGCTTTCAAACGTAGCATAAAACTTCGTATGCTTTCTTTGTCAGTTTAATTTGTTCGCCAGCGCGTTTACGTACGGCCGTGGTGATTTGGGGAAATTTGTCTCGACGTCGTGCGCGTATTATGAGAGACCCATAATAGCGGCTACAAGTCACGGCTTCCATTCCGTTAAACTGCAACCAAGCGCGCATGTTATCACCGCCATCGAGCTACACGCGAAAGTTAAGGAGGCACAAGCATTCCAGATAACACTGTTCACAATTTAATCTTTGTCCGTTCCGCCTGCCGTTGCCATAGTTCCCACCACATGGCAGTACACAAAAACAACCGAGTTTCGAAGCACAAGCAAATGCTTACGTTTACCATAAGGAGTTTTCCGCAAAAGAAGCTAGTGCGAGATTGATTGCGCGTGATAATGGAACTACGCTGCAAAGGCGGAGATAATCACGGTCGCCGTACCTTAAAAAAATCATTAAGACTCAAGTATCGCTTTCTTTCGCTACAGTTTTAACGGCTGTAGCACTCTTGCTCTCTCTCTCACTCGCAAAAAAAAAATGATAGAGCGACTCATTAGAGCAAGGGATAAATGACGCGAAAACAATGGAGTCCAATCTTCCCGTCGTTTTTGTGTGCTTATGAAGACCCAGAGCACAGTATGCACCAACGAAGTCGTACGCTTCGGCTAACGAAATTAAGTTTCTTTCGCCAGCGCGCTAACGTAAACCGATATTGCTTTAATGCTCTTCGATATTAGTTTAGAGGAAAACCGAAGGGGAATGGTATCCTGGTTACATTTACCCTGATGAGGGAGTGCGCCATTGCCAACAGAATTATACTTTTTTTCTTTTTTCTATACAGAATACATTTGACATAGTTTGATAAAAGATTAAAAAGAAGAAAGCTTCCCGACTTAGGTGCCGCGATAGAAAATCGTGGCCCAGGCCAGGAGCGCGGTGATTGAAAGACCTATTCTGTGCACATGTTCCTCTTGCTCGCGGATGCCCGATGAGATTAGCAGACGCTTAGCTAAGAAGCCAGTTGTTGTTAGTAAGTTCGGGATCAGAATTGAAGGTGCAATACTATTTCAAATATGTAACACAATAGTTGTGACAGACAGACAGACAGACAGACAGACAGACAGACAGACAGACAGACAGACAGACAGACAGACAGACAGACAGACAGACAGACAGACAGACAGACAGCGAACTACTGAGGAGTAACTGTCAGGGTGTGCAAAAAAATCTGTGGATGCCTAAGCTTTCCTTTGAAGAGTGGAACGCGAGAGAATTACCGTGCTATGTTTACATAGGAAATTATGGGCGAGTACAAGGCTTCTGCTTGAGAAGGCATCTGTAAGAGTATAAAGCGCAGGAGCACGTGCCCGATAACCATTCGAGAAGAAAGCAATGCTCAAGGTATCATGCAACGTGTAGCATTATGTGGAGATCGAGGGTAAGTTGAGCTCAAAAGAAGAGCGACCGCTCTTGTTTCCTTTCACGTACATGACCACTCTCGGCCTCAAGCCACTCTGACTTCGACGACTACACAGCAGCCACTATATGCTCCCGCTTAATTCAACTTGAATTACAGAGCCGTCGTGGAGGCTTTGGGAGCTAACTTGCTTCGCAACCGGGAAGCCTGTGTTAGAATCCCAGAACGACCCGAATTTCTTTTAAGCTGAACTTCGCTTGCGTGTAATGTGGCGCCATCCGAGCATTCCATTATGTGTTGCTATTGTTTGCATCCGTCGAGATGTTTCGCTTACCCACAATGACGTCGTTATTGTGGGGGCATGGTCGATTACGCCGCCAACGCTTTTCTTGACACACGAGTCCCATAACGCGATAGGGTTAGAACACCATTGAATGAGCAAAATCGCCAATTTTGTCTTCATCAGAAATGTATGAGGTGGGGGCCTGTTTAGTTGCGACACACCTGTAGGGTTATCGGCCATAAGAAACAGGCGGTATCACACGTGTTCCTCGCTTCCTTGTCCGATAGAGTCTGTAGCTTTAAGACAGAGCAATGCGTATACGTGATTTTTGCAGCCCAAGCCGTCTTCGCTCCTCAACATGTGTCGTCGATGCAGTCGCAGGCTTCCACTGAAAGGTCATTGGCTGAGCCGGTAGGTCCTGTGATCTCGCTTTGACCAATCAGGTGTAAGCGAGCGCGTTTGAGATCCTACCGGCTGGTTCAACTCAATTCCCTACAATACCAATGCTAATGCACGCCTGCAAAATGCGAGACGGCGTGCAACTACAACAGCCTCGATGTCCCACCACCTTCGAGGAGGTGACGGGACGGTGACCTTTTATTTGCGGCGCAGTAGTTTATTGATTCATTTAATCTAAGAACGACGAGGAACGATCAATGGGGTCTATATGAAGAACATGGTGGGCGGTGTACAGTAGAATTCGCTGGGAGAGGATTGCTCGCCGACTGGAACTTGTTTAGGCTTCGTCGCTTGTCCATTGCGCGGCAGACACAGTGGTCGTTCGGAGCTGAACTCGAGCCGAAGACCAACCGAAGCTCCCAAGAGTCAAACACCTATAAGCACTTCAGCTTTTGAGAGAAGTCTTTGCTTCGCAAGATCACCTGCAATTTCTTTTTCGGATAGTCTGGATTGTCCTTGCAGCTCATGAAATATATATGTATATATATAGCAACGCCCCATCGCATAGGTGTAGTTTCCTTCTTTCTTTCTTTCTTTCCTTTCTTTCTTTCTTTCTTTCTTTCTTTCTTTCTTTCTTTCTTTCTTTCTTTCTTTCTTTCTTTCTTTCAGGTTAGCAGGACATCGACGGGACCATCTGTACGCCCATTAATTGAAAACTGCGCCGTCACCGGCCCAGTAGTTTCAGCTTCCTGCATATTGTTCCTCGCTTGCTGGCTTGTATCCGTTAATAAACTTGCTCTTCTTCGCTGGGTTCCATTCAATTCGTTCTTTCTTTAATCTTGAGCACTGCGCCGGAGGGCTCTTTCTTGAGACCCCACGCATTGTTTCCGCCCAATTGGAAATTGCACCCCCCCCCCCCCTTTCTCTTCTCTCTCCCTGGCTCTCTTCAGTACAGGAGTGTCGCAATCTCCTAGAGGTAGAATTGGAACAGCGTGGCTGATTAGCCGCCGAGAAGACACGACGCACTTGAGGGGGACAGAGCCGGCTTCGTCGACCCGTTTTATCCTCCTTTGTGCATGACTGCACGACCATTCCAGTGCGTGAAGCCGACCCCTACTTTATCTGATAACGAGTCCTTTAGTACCATAGTTAATTAAGTCGCATCAGTGCCATCAACTTGAGCACGTGAGGGCACTCGAGCGCGCAACACGGAAGTGTACTGGCTCACGTGACGAGCACAATTTTGTCTCTCATTACATTTGGCAACACACATACTTGTGGAGGTGCAGTAAGCGAACACAGCACACGCACTATATAGTGGACAAAAGAAAAAAAAAACGTTCCCACTTTGATTGTCGCTCAATACCAAAGGCGACATTGCGGAGAGCGGGGCAATACGTGCCTATGCAATCAAGTGAAGAAATCGTGAAGCCAAGGAAAGGGTGCTCAGTGTGCGTTATTAGCAGTGTTCTATTGATGCATGGTAAGTGTAAGATGTAAGTGAAAGTGAAAATGGCAAGGTGTACGAGAAAGCAACTCGGTACCGGCGGAAACCGAACGCTCAAGCCTCTAAGGCTACGGATTGATTGATTTCTGTGGTTTTACGTCCCAAAACAACGATTTGATTATGAGAGCCGCCGTAACGCAGGGCTACGGAAACTTCCACCACTTGGGGTTCTTAAACGTGCACTGACATCGCACAGCACACGGGTCGCCTCAACATTTCCCCTCCATCGAAATGCAGCCGCCGCTGCCGGGATTCGATCCCACGAGCTTCGCATCAGCAGACGAGCGCCATAACCACTACACCACCGTGGCGGGGCGTCTGAAGAGGACTTGGTGCTGATCACTTGCTCCGTGGAGGCTCATCGTAATGAACTTGACGAGAATTAGAAATTTGTCGTCACCACCCACACCTCTGCATGGTGTGTAAGGGGGTGTTATTATGAAAGCGCATCGGAGTCCACAAAGCCTTCATGTAGCAGAGTAGTTAACTGTGGTCTTAGGAGTCGACCAAGGACAATGACATCGGTTTCTTGAGGATGTCGATTCTGTACGTTTTATTTCCTTGTAAATGTTTAAAACTCGCCTCACGTGTTTGGCCCGTATGAGAGAAAGGATAGGCGATGGAATTTGAAAATCACAGCTCAGCTCTCAAGTTTTGTGTTTTTTATTGCATAATAGTGTTCACTGTATCTTAATGGCACAAGGAATGTAATAAGCGGTCCTTTTGTAACAGATACATCCATGGCTGGCTCTATCCTTACCGTTCTGAACTGAAGGCACGTATTTTAGCTGCCTTAGAGGTCACATAACGGGCAGCGAAACATTTGTCGATATAACTTCGTTACGAAACATATGTTCAGTACAAGGAGCAATAATATGTTGTTTGCATGGAGCCCTATCACATAGCGGAATATCACTAAATCGAAAAAAAAAAAAACGTGACTTTAGTCTACGTAACTTTAAGTGAAGTCATAAAAGTAAGGGACAGTTTTATTCCAGTGGAAACCGCCCTACCGCAATAACCCCGGGAATAGTTCAGCGAACGACGGAACCGAAAAAATGTAACAAGTGCACTTCGTGTATAGCCTAAACCGTGGTGGATCGCAGAATACGACGCAAATTCCGTGATGTCCCTGACGCACAATGTGGTTTTCCGAGATTTGAATACATACATCTAGATTTAATTTATGTTTTATAAGGCTCTGTACTTGAACTTCAGGTCTCTTCCACAGCATGGCTCTTAAAGAAACGTTTCCACTGTGTGACTCGGTGTCGCATATATACAAAGCACTTTCTCGTCAATGTTTTTAGATCTGAGCGCGAAGCATTTGCAGCCACGTTGACGAGGATATATGGCTTCCTTACGCTAGAATTTCCGCGATACGATGCACAGGGACAAGAATCATAACCCAATTTATAGTATTGTAACGCAGGCCCATCTTTCTTGGTAAGGTCAGAAATTTTTTGCCAGCGCGTGCGTAGGAATGCTGCCCATCAATGACACTGAACAAATTTCTGGTTGGGAGTGATAGTGACACTATGTAATAAGAAAAGCAATTTAAGTTTAGTGCAAGCTCCTTGCGTGTCGGTAACTTGACCTCACCTAGTCGCCTCAAATTTGTCCTGAGCCGTTAAGGCATGAGTTAACTTCTTCCTCCCGTTGTTGTTCGCCCGCTCATCCCGCTGTCAGCGAACTGGTTGACAAGCTGCCGACCAGGGGATTGAAGGCGGGCTCCTTCACCTGCTGGCACCTTGAGGGAACGACCGCTTCGACATCTTGTTGTTAAAGGCAACGTTTAATGATCAACCCTCCTCTCACATAATTCACCGGGTTTTATACACTTCTCAAACAAAGCACTCTCGCAGTCCAGTCAGAATCGGAAAATGTCCTTCCCTCTCAACTTTTGATTGGCTGCCCTTGGGATGCACGTCCTTAAGTCCCTCCATCCAATGCCTTGATCTGCACCCGCCTCCCCCACGTCGATCGCCGATGCACCTCTCTCTCCCCTCTCTCTCTCTCTCGAAGACTGGCGTCGGCCAGTCGTGGGAGCGTGCTCGGTGCCGGGATCCCAGGGCCGAGAAGACGGGTCATCATCGCGTGCCCTCCAGTTCCGCGGAACACGCGTCGGGGTTTCCCCCGCAATGCTGTACGCCGCTTGCTTCCTCGACCATGGTCCATTGTGCCACGGCCGCTCAATCACGGCCGCGGCCGTGATTGTGCGCTGGCCGCTGCTCTCCGCAGGAGAAATTGGCCGTCACGCCGTCTTTGTTCAGTCCTGGCCGCCGCGTGGGGTGCAGGACTTCAGGCCGCCGCAGGAGGTGAGGAACGCTGTGCCCGTAGAGGGGCGACAGTGGGGAGTCCTCGGGTGGGTGCTTCGCTCTTGAACCCAACAGCATGCCTCATAATCATATCCATGAGCTAAACGCGTTGGGTACCCGGTACTACGAGCCTTCGTGTGGACTATTTATACCACGTCCCTGTCAGCGGAATTAATGTCCACCTTAATGTTGTTGAGTGACTGGACTGGGTGTTTCTGCTTTTAAATGCGAAGCTCTTCTTGGCGTATTTGAGAAACTTTGACCGCGCAGTTCGGCATAGGCAAATTTTTCTCTGATTGCTTCGTACGGCATCGGCTCCCACAATGAGTTGGAAGCGCCGAATTTCTTTCTTCTTTTTTTTAATTTACCGAATCGTTCTCTGTTGCTTTCGCGTGAATTTGTTCGGCTTTTTGTTAGTGTAATACTGCGAATTTCTCCTTTCATCTTAATTGGCCGAGCAACGCCCTGGCGCTAAATTTCCTACGTAGGAGGGGGTGGGGGGTTGAGCAGCGAATTTTACCGGAGGCAGGCGATGAGGCTCCCTTTGCTCCCGGCGACACCCGTTTGTCCACCGTAGTCTACGCCTATGACCCCAGGCACGAAGACTTCGCAAACAGCGAAGGTGACCTTTCCACCTATAGCTTTAGTCGGTTGGGCTAAGTTTTCACAAGGTTTTTGTGTGGCGTTACAAGCAACGGTAAAGCCCACTCTGATATTAAAGTATGCAGTGGTGGTTGTTTTTAGCGCGAAGCCTTTTTTGACGAACTTGGGTCACTTATACAGTATCTATCTATCTATCTATCTATCTATCTATCTATCTATCTATCTATCTATCTATCTATCTATCTATCTATCTATCTATCTATCTATCTATCTATCTATCTATCTATCTATCTATCCATTCTCGACATCGAATCTCTTACATTGGTGTTAAACGAGGCGCTATTCTCACGTGACTGTCTTTTTTTTTTTTTTTTTGGCATACACTATCGATTTGTCCTTATGGTGATCTATTACAAAGTGCTTTATGCACGCAGGAAAAACTGCCATGATAAATTCTTATAAAGATATTTATTCTCTCTTTAGTAATTCCAAATGCTGATTTCATTACTAAAGTGATCAAATGTCAACAGATAATCTGCTAAGCGAACTAAAACTAAAATTGTCCTGCTTTTCTTTCACTTCAGCGAAACTGACGAATCACTCCACCTATCACTTCTGGCCTCCACTGTCTTCTGCCCTAACTGTGTTTATCTTCACTTATGATTCTACTTGGTCCTAAGTTGAAATGTCTAGGTCATATTGACAGTATAAAATAGAAAACACCTTACGGTATACGGCTCTATAGTTAAGATATCCGCTTACTTCACACTCATCTCATCGATCTCACTCGACAGTTTTACTCATACTTCGTAGGAGTATGCGTATAACTCCTTATGCTTCCTAGGAGTATGCGGACTATATAGACGTATAATAGACTGGTTGCCAGAGAAGACGAACGCTGAATGGGGCCGGATAAAGTTAGCTGGCCATATGAGATCAAGAAGACCCGACAAATATGGGAGAATATTGCCCGGCAAGTTGGGTGTAGTCATGATGATGATGACGATGATGATGATGATGGTGGTGGTGGTCGTGGTGATTGCATGACATACAATGTAAAGATGGGGGCCCGCACCCACAGCATGTGTAAAGTATGTAAAAATGGGGATGAGACACCCAAGATTGGCTGGCCGACGATTTACCGGAATATGTCGCTGACAAAGGTAAGTCCTCCTATAACGCCGGCCAGCCAGTCGTACGAATCTTAAAAGGAGCCCGTATATCGCACAGTGCAAGGCGTACGGACAGGACCAATAACACGATGAATTAATTTATTACGTAAGCTTTCATTTAAATTTTCCCTGGTTGCGCAGCGATTTGAGCGAAACAAACAAATGGGCGCATTGACACTCTACGTGGCCGCAGCCAAAACAAGATTTTTTCTGTAATTCATCGACAGCCTTCCGCAGGAACTTTCGGAACAACATAGCAGGCGCATGCCTTTATAAACTTTTATTTTTTTCCCACTTTCAGCCCAACATCCAAGCCCCGTAATGCATTATCTTTCTTCCTTCGATAAACAAAGGAGACATCATCTTACGGAAACGAGCATGTGATCGATAGCGCTAAAGAAAACAAAGTACGTTGTTGTTCTTTTCCGCAAGGCCTCTTACTGTTGTGGACTATTGTCATTAGAACGGGCTTTATCTTCCAGTACGGTAGACAACTTTCCCACGAAGGCAAGTGCTTCGGGATAAAAATGTCAATAGCGCCTTCCCGCCGTGACACGATTTCCACCTTCCTCGTCACGTTTTTTGTTAATTGTTGCCTCAAGCTGCCGCGCGGAAGATCGCATGTCGCTCCGAGTGACTGGCACGCATGCGGAAGCTCCAAGGCGTGCTTATGTTATTAAGCTTGCTCCAGTAACCATTAAAGTGACCCAGTGCGTGTGTAGCTAACCTGCGGGTTTCGTGGGGTCTGGGCGCAAAAAATCCAGTTTTCTCAGGCTCCCAGATGGCAGTGCCCGTCCAAGCTCTGCCAGGGCACGCGCCGCTCTCAGGGTGAAAGCAGATAATTAATAAAAAAAAATAAGAAAATGTTATATGACAGCCGTATTCCGATATAAGAAGGGTTAAACAGTCCCCGGAAAAATGTGCTTTAAGTAAGGTATTCTTGTTTAGAGGTGAAACCGACTTTGTGTTAATCGTGGTTAGGTTCGTCGTTGTAAACTGGCTTTCTCCATTCCGAGAAACAGTTAGCATTAAACGAAATATAAAACAGGCTTATAATCCGTCATATTTTGACATAAGACAGCGTAATTGCCCGTGTAATGTTGTCTTCCCAGCAGGCAGGCAGGCAGGCACAGAACTTTATTTTTGTCCTGAGGAACTGCAGTTGGACGTCCCCTTTTAGGGGGATCCTGTAGCAGTTGCGGGCCGCTCCCACGCAGGGACAGGAAGACCGTGGCCCTCCGCCCTCTCGCAGGCTCTCTGGACAGCCCGAAGTTGAACCGAAAGGTCGCCGCTTCTCAGGGCTTCCTCCCAGTCCTCTTCTTTGCTGAACTCTGTGTCACGTAACGCAGGACATTGCCAGAGCATGTGAGCTAGTGAGCAGTAAGCCTCTCCGCAGTTCGGACAATGCGGTTCAACATTGGGCGAGAAGTTACTAAACCTGCCTCGCGAAGGGAAAGACCCCGTTTGGAGCATCCTGAAGGCCGAAGACTGCGGACGAGTGAGTTTAGGGTGAGGAAGTGGAAAGACCCTCCGAGAGAGATGATAATGAGTCACGATCTCGTGAAAAGTGAGGAGCGGGTCCCTGTACCTGCCGGCATCCCCGCCCGCGAATTCGCCGGGACCGCCGCGGTGAGTGAAACCTCGCGCACGGTCATGGGCAAACTCATTGGCGTTGGGGACATCGGGGTGTACGTTGGCCCCCATGTGGGCCGGGAACCATGTTATGGTGTGAAACCCGGCAGCCCCCTCGCTGCCGAGGATAGCTGCTGCCTCCCGCGAGATCGAGCCCGAGGCGAAAGCTCTGGCAGCGGACCGCGAGTCCGTGAAGACATTTGGACGCGATACGTCCTTCATTGCTACAGCAATGGCAATTTGCTCAGCAATCGTTGCCGAAACGTTTCTAACCGACGCAGCACATAGGAGCTTGCCACTATGGTCGACTGAGACCACTGCAAAGCGATCAGAACGCCCGTACTGTGCTGCATCGACAAACGTAGCGAGGTCCGGGCTGTCTGCAACTGACTTCAATAAGGAACGGGCCCGAGCTATGCGGCGTCCTACATTGTACTGCGGGTGGACATTCCTGGGAAGTGGAGCTACGGCAAATGTACCTCTGATAGAAGACGGTAGAGTCACTTTACGTTCGCGAATCTGTGTAAGACCGCAGCCAATGGACTCCAGGATACGTCTACCGGCCTGCGAGGACGACAGGCGCACTACCTGAGCCATTTTCTGCGCCTCGATCACCTCCGAGAGGGAGTTATGCATGCCCAGTTGTATGAGCTTTTCGGTGCTCGTGCTGAGAGGCAACCCTAGAACTCGCTTTATACTCGTGCGCATTAGTGCGTCGATTTTTGCCTCTTCCCTTTTGGACCAGTGCAGCGCCGAAGCGACGTAATTAATGTGGCTCATGAGAAACGCATGGTAGAGCCGAAGGAGATTGCTCTCGCTCAGCCCGCCCCTGCGGTTCGAGACCCTGAGTATGAGCCTAAGCATGTTCTCCGTCTTGGAAGTGATGCGAGCTATAATCTGCGAGTTGCGCCCCTTCGACTCCAGCAACAGTCCGAGCACCCTGATGCAGTCTACCCTGGGGATTCTCTGCCCGTCACGTGTGTATAGAGATATTGGAATCTGCTCTAGAGGAGTGAGGTTCCTCATCCCTTGTCGGGTGGGTCGGTAAAGTAACAACTCGGACTTGGCAGGCGACAGGCTCAATCCCGAACCGACTAGAAAGCCCTCCGTGACGTTGAGTGCCTGTTGAAGTGCCTGCTCTACCTCGGCATCGGACCCTCCCATGCACCACACAGTGATATCGTCCG
This sequence comes from Hyalomma asiaticum, assembly GCA_013339685.2. NCBI lineage: Eukaryota > Metazoa > Arthropoda > Arachnida > Ixodida > Ixodidae > Hyalomma > Hyalomma asiaticum. The sequence continues at coordinate 88,880,335 of CM023482.1, read as the reverse complement.
CGTAGAGAGCATGGTTAATCCCGCGAACCGTGGCGAGTCGCTCGGAGAGGCCCTTCATGGCAATATTGAAGAGCAGAGGAGAGATGACGGCCCCCTGTGGAGTGCCTCTCGCTCCCAAGGTAAATTCCGCGGATTTTAGTTGGCCGATCTTAATGGAAGCCCTGCGTTCCCTGAGAAAGGAGCTAACGTATGCGTGGAAACGTTGTCCCAGACACATATCCGAGACTGCCTCAAGCACAAACTTGTGAGAGATGCTGTCAAAAGCTTTGGCCAGGTCTAGAGCTAGTATGCCTCTAGTATCTCTGGTGTAGTTGTCGATAATTTGTCTCTTAATGAGGAGCATGACGTCCTGTGCAGATAGGGCAGGCCTAAATCCCACCATGTTTTGCGGAAATAGCTCTTGAATTTCGATGTACCGGGACACCCTATTGTGGATCGCATGTTCAGCCACCTTTCCTACGCAGGACGTAAGCGAGATCGGCCGCATGTTCTCCGGTGCTAAAGGTTTCCCTGGCTTTGGAATAAGCACCACGGAGGCAGTCTTCCAGGATTCGGGGACAAGCCCCGTCTCCCAGATTTTGTTGACTTCCTCGGTTAGCTTCTGGATGGATTTACTATCCAAGTTACGTAGGAGCCTATTTGAGATTCCATCCGGGCCCGGTGCAGAGCGTCCGTTGAGCTCCTGGAGAACCTCCCAAATTTCTGGTTCAGTGAAAGGTGCGTCCAGCTCCGCCACCGTTCCCCCCCGGTAACGAGGATAGTCCGCGTCACCGGAAGGACCCAGCGGAAGATAGGTATCCGCTAACCCTTGCAGAAGGGCTGTTTCAGACACACCTTTCGCCTTTTCACTATGTACAATTCTGTCAATAGCGAATCTCTGGTTACCTTTGGATTGCGACTGATCAAGTAGTTGTTTAAGGAGGTTCCATTTGCCCCCCACTCTCATCTGTCCATCAACCGAAGAACATACTTCGTCCCACTGCTGTTTGGATAGTTCAATAGAATAAGCTTCGATCTCGCGATTGAGTTCCGCAATTTTCTTTCGGAGTCTGCGATTGAGCCTCTGCGTCCGCCACCGGGCTAGGATGGAATTTTTGGCCTCTAAGAGGTGCGCGAGGTGAGAATCCATCCGATCAACTTTCAGGTCCGTTTTGACAACCTTGGTTGCAGCATTAACATCCTCCTTGAGCCTTGCAAGAAGGCTCTCTAAGCTGCCGTATTCAGCTTGGTCCTCCCTTCGCAATTTTCGAAAGGCATCCCAGTCCGTTACCTTAAATTCCCTGAGGGGAGCCGCATTGACACCTAGGGTAATAGCCACCACGAAGTGGTCGCTACCTAGATTCTCTTGCAGATTTTGCCACCCTGCTGTACGAACGTTCTTGACGAACGCCAAGTCCGGAGTCGAGTCTCGGGCTACCGACGTGCCCGTTCTTGTCGGGAACCGCGGATCCGTAATCAGTTCCAATGAGCAGTCCGATACCGCCTGTAGGAGATTATTGCCCTTGGGTGTTCGCCTAAGGTAGCCCCAAGCGTCGTGCGGAGCGTTAAAGTCTCCCGCTACCACGATGGGGGCCCCCTTAGCCAGAGTCACCGCTTTTGTCATGATCGAAGCGAACGCTTGCCGGATGTCCGACGGCGAGCTGTAGACATTCAGAATAAATACGCTGTTTCTGAGCCAGCTGTTCGGGATGAGTTCTACCAGAATTACCTCCGCCCTGTTTTTGCCCAGCTGTAGTTTGTGTTCCTGAAAGGAGCATTTTCTTGCGACCAAGGTTGCCAAACCCCGCTTTCCCTCCTCGCGCACCGAGACAACTCGATAGCCCGGGAAGGTTAGCGCTTCACCGAGAGTTTCTTGTAAGATAATTACGTGCGGTTTGACCGCCTGAGAAGCGACGAACTGCTGCAGCGGAGCCCTGCGCCTTTTGAAACTGGCACAGTTCCACTGCCAAACGACAAGCTCATTAGTGTTGCCCGCCATGATTATTGCTCTGAATTTGCCTCTCCCGCGCCGGGTGTACTGCTAATGCGCCTGCAGGTGACGGCGCCCTGTTCGGACCTTGCGAAGACGACCGGGTCGTAGCTAGCGCGGCCTGCGTGCTTTCAAGAGACGACACCCTTTGTAGTAGAGTAGCCATGCTGTCAGCGAGTTGTTTTATCGATTGCTGCATGCTTTCCAGAGCTGTGCTGTTGGACTCGGTCTCCATAGAGTCCCACTCCCCTTGCGAGGGCGTGGCCCTGCGTTTACCTGAGCGCGCCTGTGCTTCCGCTGGTGGGGGCATCTGCTGGCTGTCGCCCTGGGATGAGTAAGATTTGCGAAGCGACTCAAGGTCAGCCCTCATCTGTTGAAGCTCTGTCTTTAGGCGAGCATTCTCTTCGATCAACCTAGCTACCCTGGGGTCTTCCCTGTGCTCTGGCAATGCTACCTGCGTTACCTTTGTTGGCGGCGCCGCTGTCTTCGGCTTTGCTCGATCCGCCCAGGTAGGCGCTTCCTGGATCCGCACCCGCGAGCGAGAGCGCCCTCTGGAGCGAGAGCGCCCCCTGGAACGAGAGCGCCCCCTGGAGAGGCTGCGCCGGTGGTAAGCTGGCGTGACCGACCGCCCCCGCTTGGGAGAACTTCCCACGCTGGAATCACGTGACCGGCACCCCTGGGCCGGCTGTTGCTGATTTTTGTTGGCACGCTTTCGGCGCCGTCTTCTCCTTCGCACAACGTAGGGGACTTGAAAGCGTTGTTTGCACGTTCTGTCCGCCGTTGGATGAGGTCCTCCGCAAAGAGAACACGTGGGCGAGCACTGGTGATCGTCAGGTGGGGAGGCGAGTCCACAGCCTCTGCACATCTTCTTGTCTGGGTTGGGGCAAACGTCGGCCCTGTGGCCCAGGCCTCCACACGCGTAACACACGTCGGTTTGCCGCTTGTAGAGCGTGCAGCGCAGTAAACTGACACCGCACATGACGTAGTTCGGCACCTTCATGCCGTCGAAAAGCACGACCACTGTGGTAGTGTTCTTGATCCTCTTGGCTTCTACGGCCTTGGGATTTCGCTGGTTGACAATCATCGCTTGGAGTTGGGTACAGCTGATGTCGACGTCTACTCCTCGTATGACTCCTTTACAGGTGTTATCGGGGGCCGCAACATACGCCGCCACGTTGTATAACCCTTCGCTTATGCGAATCTGTTTGATCCCAGCATACGCGTTCGCATTCTTCTGCGCCGGTGTGGAAATGACAAGAATGTTTTGAGCAACGTTAAGGCAAACGATGTCACCTTCGGTCTCAGCCGGGGCTAAAGCAGCCGCCATAGCAAGAGCTTGCGCGAGCCTAATTTGGCTTACTTTTCTGACGTCGAGTCCGTCCCTCGGCCGGATGATGATTCGTATGTGGTCCCTCGGTAGACGAGGGAGCCTCGATGCGGCTGCGAGGCGCTTCATCGCGCCTTGCGGGGCTGCCGTGCGGCGGCCTCCCTTCGAGCCCACGTTCGATGCGTTGCCCGCCGTAACTGGCATTCCTAGGCGAGCTTTCTTGTTCCTGCCCAGCGCTGTCGTCCAACCAGGGCGATTCGCTTCTTCGCGAGAGATTTCCTCTCCCATCACCGTGTCTACTAAGGGCATGTTGCCCGTCCTCGTCGGGTTAGGCCTAAGCCTACCCGCGCCTCACCGGCAATAATTCGGCAAAAGGACCACTCACTGACAAAGTCCGGTATCGACGTGATCCTCGGAAGAACCTGCGTCGAATGGTGCACAGCTTGGCCAGAAGAACCACGAAAATCCGACCGAAAACATTTACAGAAGCGGCAGCCGATCCTTCCACGTCCGCACTGGTCGGCAGCTTCTTCTTCTCCCTGTCTTCCCAGCAGCGCATTTTTGTTTAGATGTGAGGCAGACTTTAATGAGAACCACTATCACTTTCGTCTTTGTAAGCTGGCTTTACCGCTTGACAGAGAAACAGCACCAGATTAATGAAGCAATAATAATAAAATGAATAAAGCAGGCTTAGCATTCGATAGCAAACTGGCCTCCGACCATGTGACCTCCGAGTCGCGTGCACAGCGTCGCCGGTCGGTCATCATCGCAGAGTCGTACGACTCGCAGTTGTCTTCCGTCAACAGCGAAGTTCGTGGCTGCTTGGTGCTATGCAAAAGAGCGAAGCCGAAGCTCTCTTGCCTTTGGGCCCCGCCACGGTGGTCTAGTGGTTATGGCATTCGGCTGCAGATCAGAAGGTCGCGGGATCGAATCCCGGCCGCGGCGGCTGCATTTCGATGGAGGCGAAATGTTGAGGCCCGTGTGCTGTGCGATGTCAGTGCACGTTAAAGAGCCCCAGGCGGTCGAAATTTCCGGAGCCCCTCCACTACGGCGTCTCTCATAATCAGGGCTGGTTTTGGGACGCTAAACCCCACAAATCAATCAATCTTGCCTTTGGCCTACTACTAGATAGCGATGGCTTTGCGTAGAACCAAGTGCGGCACTTGCGCGCACTCTTCTTTCATCTCTCGCGCTCGACCCTCTTGCTCTCACTTCCGCTGCTGCACGATGATGATGTTTATGCGAAGCCCAGTGTGGGATAATGTGTAGGAAAGGTTTTAGGTCGATGTTGCAGGTTTGATCCCGGCAGCCTGGGCTGCAATTTCCCAGCGCCAAATGTAAAGAAAGAAAGAAAGAAAGAAAGAAAGAAAGGAGCGCGTGGTGAAGAAGCAGGTAAGATCAGTAGACAGTGATGAAGGGTGGACTATCGAGGCACCACCAGCTGATTACAGACGTAACGTTTTGGCAGAGGGCGCATGTGTGCCGAACTTAACTGATAGGTCATGACATCAGTAACTTGACACCCTTGCCAGTTACGTCGCGGTCAATGATAAAAGGACAGCTTCGATGTTCCTATGCCTTCCATGGCGTGGAACTTTGTATTTTTTTTGTCTATTCTTTCGCTTATGATGTCATACTTCTTTAGTAGAGAAGCAACTGATGCGTGCGTGACAAGAGAGGGCGATGTCCAGACGCGACGCTACATCAACAAAAAGAAAAAAAAAGAGAGAAAGAAATAATGCTCATTTAAAGCGGAAAAAAAATTGCTCCAGCACGAGCCATAGGCGGTGGACGCCTTCGGAGTTAGATACAGCGCCGACTGCTGTACCGGTAAGCATTATGTTCAATCTGAAAAGTTCGCGCTCATAAACAGATTCACAGTATTGCTCGCAGCGATCGCACACAGGCACTGCGCTTTGGCGTCATACTCCGTGTCATTGTCGGAGAAAGAACCGCTGGTTTTACGTGGGACTGCTGTAATGTTGAACGCACGTTATGCATGTGGCACCATCATTCGGATGAATGTGATAACCTCAATTCAACGAGCTTCAACACGTTAAGCTTCATACACACACGACATTACGAGAACGTTATGATTTTGCCGTTATTCTCTCACGACCATCTCTCCTCAATCTCTTGAAGGGACACTAAAGTGAATTACGATTTTCTTTTTTTCATATCGGTAAAAAGTTTTTCACGTTACCAAAAGCACCATTGTCGCACGGAGAAGACGCTTCTTAAGCTAGAACATGAGCGAAAAGAAAACACAAGTGGCGACGCCTGCTTGAAGGACCCCGCACTAATTTGCACGATGTCATACATTTCTGACGGCGTCTACTAAGTCCTACATAAGCATCTGTGGGTAAAAGCGATATACATTGCGTACTTTGATCTGCCATTCGGACACGGCAAGCAAAGCCGCTTGTAAACAGCGTGTCTAGTCAGAATGAACGTGAAGGTAACGGCAGTACTGTAAGGATGCTGAATATGATGATGTGATTTGTGGGGTTTAACGTGCAAAAACCAGCTCTGATTATGAGAGACGCCGTAGTGGAGGTCTCCGGAAATTTCGACCACCTGGGGTTCTTTAACGTGCACTGACATCGCACAGCACACGGGCCTCAACATTTCGCCTCCATCGAAATGCAGCCGCCGCGGCCGGGATTCGATCCCGCGACCTTCGGATCTGCAGCCGAGTGCCATAACCACTAGACCACCGTGGCGGGGCAATGCTGAATAGTAACGGTACAATTTTTATATAAAACTCCTGCTCCTGTAATGCTCTTCAAGGAAAGTTAAACGACCGATGTGAGACTGGCAGCTACTACTTTTCAAGTTCAGTATCTTTCAGTAGCAGTAGAAAAAGAAGAGAGAGGGAGAAAGAAAAGTGTGACTGTTGATGCACGTCTAAGGATTTTTAACAAAATGGCCTCAGTCAGAAAATAAACATTTTAACCTCTATTTCCCCCTTTCCCGCAACATCAAGGTTAGTTGCTAGCGCTGTAAATGGAATAAACTACTTTCTCGATCAGTTAAGCTTCAGTATACATTACAGAGCGCTAGTTCATGAAAGGTTCAGTCGCGCCAAACGTTGAAAAATTGCTCTAAGCTTCGGGGGGCGCATTCACGGTGCAGGCAGTTTAGTAAGGGAACAAAGCTGTGACAATATTTGGCGCCAGGTGATTTCTTTTTTTACTTTTACGCTTTGCTTGTCTGCAGTGCCATTACTCATCCTTTCTTTATCATAATGTGCTGACAGAGATGGAGTGGTTTTCCTCTTTCGTCAAAATACAGAGGTCGGGCAGCCTCTCTGGCAGCATAAATTTTGGCTAACCGAGTGCGGCTGTCAACAAATTTGAACGGCCCTCCACTGCATCGCAGAACCGGTGGCTTGTAAAATGGAAGTAGCAAGTGCGCCCCGTCTTGCCGAAGGCGCTTCGGTCGATCTAAAAACCTAGCCTAGTGAAATGATTTAGGCGTGCTACCCATAAGTAGGCTAACCAGCGTACGCAGAAATGCAACGGCCCCAACTTTATCTTATATAATTCAGTTTCGATCAGGAGGCGGGTTTAGATTTAAATATTTATGCTGATGGAGTCCCCGTGGTACCTCTGGCATTCCTTCCTTCCTTCTTCGTCTTCTTCTTTCTTCTTTTTTTTTTTTTTTTTGCAGATGTGTTTTCCGCTGAAGAAAGTAACAGCCCTGCAATGAAATCGCTTCGATTTGCTATGCAGCCAGCGAACTACAGAGGACGGAAGTCTAATACGCCAGTGAGAGTCCTAGGCCAAAAGTTGGGTTGTCGGAAAGCTAAAAGCAAAAGTACAAGTGGCGAAGATGGTGTTAGAACACTGTCTATAGACGGCATTGCGACAGCGAAAGCTTCTTCCAGAGATGAATGCGCACCGTCTAATAGTGAAGCAAAACGACATATTAACATGACACCAAATTCAACAAAGTACGCAGTTTGCATGGAGTTAGTTTGATATGCGTACGTTTGAGAACAGGGTTCACATACACGACATGGTAGGCATGTGGGTATTCACGGCTTCTCAGCAGCGTTTCTGAAGCAGTGCATATGGAAAGAGCCTAAGGAAGCGCCGAAGTTCGAACGGTCAAAGGGTCATCTTAACCTATGGACTCATTTTAACAAAAACGTCTTAAGCTATAGCTATTCCTAAGAGAGAGTTGCAGCCAATCCTAAATCTCGATATATGGTTAGCGATGGCGGCCAGCAAACGGTAATGCGGGCTTACAAACCTGGGCCTCGCTTCGTGATGATTGTGCGTCTTGAAATTGTAGTCTTCCAGCTTAGTGAGTTTCGACACGTTTCTCAGTATGCGTTTGTGCCATATAGTCATAAACCAATTATTCAAATTACGCCATATGAACCGGATGTAGTTCAACTGCGAAACTAGCAGTCCTGAGCGTCCTCTGTTCTTTCTGTCGCTCAGGACCACGCGTGCATACATGAACACTCACGAAAAAAAATAATGTGCAAAACTAGTAGCGTTAACCCGTGCAACGTTTAACGGCGCGGTAAACGTGTCACGCAGTCCCCTACGTGACGTAGCCTCTTACGTCATATCAGGCCTACTCCTAGCGGAGAAAATCCCGAACCCGACGGACGGGGAGCTTCAAGCTCTTCGTACTTGCTCCCGGCTCCGCTTTATCCGCTTGCATCCCAAAGCCTCCAGCAGCGCATCTATTGTGAACTTCGTCTGTAAAATCCCCCTAGCAAAGCTTCCGTTATGTTTGCTAGGAGACAAACACCGCCCGAGTTGAGCTTTTCGGTCAAACGCTGTGATAAAGGGGGTGTCGCCGACGACCGTGTTTGTCGTCTCGCCTTGCACGCGTTGAGAGGTGCGCAAAGCTCCACTGGGCAAGCGGCGGCCAACGAGCCGTGTCTAATGGAATTGCAGCACACACTTCTTGTACGTTCTTTCGTTGCAAACTCTACGTCCTCTGTGAGCTTACCAACTTCGGGAAGGACACGCAGCCTGCGTACAGAGCTCGCACTAAACAGGTTATGATAACGCGAGCTGTAGCTTCTAACAAAGCGTCTAGTGGTCCACTTGAGGGAGTGGAGGCGTGTACATGAATAGCTTTGCTCCGTTGCTTCGCAAAAGAGGTCGTTTAAACTTATGAGCAAAGTACACGTGTACGCACGTGTGCACAATTATAACTAGTACGGTGGTTCTGTATTAAAATGTAAGGGAAACTGCTTCCCATACTTTACAGAGCCGACTTAACGACAGGGAACCCAAACTGCGAAGAAAAAGAATAAAGTGCGAAATCATATGCCAGAACTTCTCTCAGATATACGTATATATAATGGCCTGCACCATTTCGCAACAAACTTGCGCACTAACTACTTCGTCGCTGCAGCTCGCCTTTGCATTTACTGCAGGCATAGTAGCACGCAAATTCTTCACGTGACCCCTGTGAGTTCGCGGTCCGTTTCTGCCAACTTATAAAACCATTCGTTCTCTGCTCAAGTATTTTCCTTTCTTTTTTTTTTTTTTTTTTGTTCCGCAATGCGCACGTGCTTGGCGCTTCCGCAATGAAAGGAAGTCAGTGTAAGCGTTTACAATGCCACACCCGTCTTCAAAATAGATTTTGATAGGGGCTCTGCTGTCTGGAATGCCGAAATCTCAACTTATATTAGCAATCACGTTTTACCAGGAGGGCCACAGAGGAAGAATTCGCTTTTTCGCAAAGTCAGCGGTTCACATATATTTTATTTACGGGTATTCTTTGTTGCGTTCAGGTGCATGTCCCCACCCCTTACCCTTCCCACACAGAAACATATATAACGCGCACCACAGTCAAGCAGCCCTTCGAGCAAGTTAGCCAGGTCGACATTACCCTCAATGCCGTAATGAAACGTGAGCACCTTTCTTGAAGGTCTTCGATACAGTCACCATGCACGTCGCAGACGCTGTGCGACAACCCCGAGTCGCTTTCGCCCATTATTACTCGTAAGGCCAAAACATAAGGACGTGCCGCGATGCTTCAGCGAAGAACTCGCCTGAATTTGATTGGAGTATGTTGCCCCCTTCAAGAACTTTTCTCTCAGTGGCTGCACGTATTTACTCGTCATACTTGCCTAACCTTGAAAAGCGTGTTTTTACAAAGCCATCTCATATAATCTACGACATACGAACAGTGGCCCGACTGTGACTCAATCCAATGTCGCCGGATACTGTGAGACATCACGAGAGGGATTGTCCAGACCGAAAGCGTCTAACGGCGGGGAATCCGCTGCCACATATTCTGCTGGGGCACTTGGAACGCCAATCGCTGAAATGGTTTTCTTTATGGCAGCTTCCAACAGTACTGCACGTAACTTGTGGATTGTCATCTAGCACTGTATCTGTGACTGTCACTGTCATGTAGCTGTGGGCTGAGGGCAAAGGTGTAGGTAGGTTGAGGGCAAGCGCGGATCAGTTTTTCCGTTATGCGCAACCAGATTCTTTCTTTCTTTCTTTCTTTCTTTCTTTCTTTCTTTCTTTCTTTCTTTCTTTCTTTCTTTCTTTACTTTCTTTCTTTCTTTCTTTCTTTCTTTCTTTCTTTCTTTCTTTCTTTCTTTCTTTCTTCTTTCTTTCTTTCTTTACTGTCCATGGCACGGGGGGTAGTCGGTCAGTCGGTCAGGGGCAAAAGCGGAACCGCTTTTCCCGTAAGCATGACAGCTCCGCTGTTAACTGCGGACTCGACACCGTTTTACCTAGGCCTTAAAATAGCTCCACTGTTAAGCCTTAGAGCACAGATCGAGTCCGTATCAACGCCCCAGTTGGAAGTGCGACCGCACTGGACAGACGCCGTTCCCTAGTTGGCCCCACGGTCCAGGACGAATTTTTCATCAACCAGGAAGCTTTGCGTTCTGAAAAAAAAAACAAAACAAAAAGAAAACAACGTCCGTATAGATTTTCTTGTAGAAATATTCTCGGTACTCACCGGATATATCTTTTGTACCTTGTGTCCTTAAGCTGTATGGTACGTGTTGCTCGCCTTTGTATCTCCGTTGGATATGATGTGTCGTCGAATTCATCGTCTGTACCTATATCTGAGGCTTTGTCCGCCATTTGTTATTTCGTGATAGTCGGCTGACCTGACGTGCACAACGCCATCGCCACACAGGCCTATTCAAACGCTGTCCGACCTGCTGCAGCTCACCGCTAAGTTCCTGCCCACATTTCTTGTCCACACTGCCCGAGAATAGCAATGCCCTGGCAAGACAAACTACCCTACTTGGCGATGCTTCACACCTTTGATCTGCCGATTATTACTCTTAGTCGTCATTTTTCGAACGCCATCATGATCAGTGCCAGTTTTATGTTCAACACTCATATAACGCCCCGCTTAGGCGGTATATTATTTAAATATGAATATATAAATATCAATGAGAAAGTAAATAAACTAAATACCGTAAAGACAAACAGAACAATCCAAGAAGTTTCGCCCTGTCATAATATCAAACTTTATAAATGAGTGCAAAATTACGTTGCTGAGGGAAAGCGGCACCTTTCTATATGTCTGCAAAATCCAGCAGAGAAAATTATAGTAAATTGAGGAGCATGTGAAATGAGTGACAGCAAGTCCGTTGTTTAAAAATTGCAAATGTCAATGGCTTAATTATATCATTCTGTAAATTTTTGCTTGTATGCGTCGTCGGCAGTCCCGATCGCATGTATATATATATATATATATATATATATATATATATATATATATATATATATATATATATATATATATTACCAGCGTATTTCTATCCAGGTGGTGCGCTCGCGGTTGAGAGATACTGATTTACGTATTCGAGAACGTAGCTTAGCACACCTCTTTCATGTCAACTGCGGAACTGGCGGAGATTTAATATACTGTGTCTTTATTGTCCAGCAGCAATCAATTTAACAGTCGTACGGAAAGAAGGTTTCTGTGCTGCCTTCACCTCTTCCGCGCCTTATGAGAATGAGTTGCTTACAAATATGGTTTATCAACTGGTTGAATAAATATTAATCCGTGAAAAAAATGAATAATTGCAGGCTATTTAGCATGCACTGAGTACATTCGGGTCGGTACTCAGAGGTATATTGACAGCTTCTATTGGCCACATTTAACAACAGGAGAGTAATTTAAATAAAAGGCACGCGCGAAAGCGCAACGGGAATAGCAACTGCTGCGAACTCCCTCGAGCTCCAGCGGCAGAAGCGACGGCAGAACACACACAGATGTGTTTGTACACAAAAGCGAGCTGTGCACTCGTCTTCAACAAAAGATCCACAACGCACACAAACGGTGTTCAGACCCCATCAGTAAGCTTTAACGAAATGGTTAGATGGGAATGTGGACAAATATTGCACGGACTCTTTCGGAAGTTACCATTTATATGTATATGCGGAAAACTACGCACATCATTACAAAGAACAAAACACCCCTCCTCACCCCCTACCACCGTCCGTCATTGCAGTATATATACACCTTCGTCTGTTGAATTATCGAATTCCTGTCGCGGCTGCTGCATTTCGATGGGGGCGAAATGTTGAGGCCCGTGTGCTGTGCGATGTCAGTGCACGTAAAAGAACCCCAGGTGGTCGAAATTTCCGGATACCTCCACTACGGCGTCTCTCACAATCAGAGCTGGTTTTGGGACGTTAAACCCCACAAATCAATCAATCAATCAATCAATCAATCAATGTGTTGAATAACCCCCTTATCGTGGAGCGAAGATGTGCAATCGCTCAGAAATCTCATTTCACTCCACGAGTGATAACTTGATCAGCCGGTTGCAGTTTGTAGGCTGCCACGTCGGTGCTAGCTGGCACTTCCTCAAGAAAGTTCATGTCGCCAACCACACAGCACTTCTACCATCGATGCTTACTTTGATAACGTCCTCAACAATCAAGGAGCGGTGCATATGTACAGCTAGCTATACACCAACAAATGCGCAGCTCCAGAAAAAGACAACCCGTGTATGTCTTGATGTTCGTCGACTGGATGCTGGCCATACGACAACCATGGTTCTTGGCAATCCCGCTATGGAAAGACGACGCTGTTGGCAACCATGTTCAGACCATGGCACGACTCTTCATGTTAGGCGGTGTGTCTGTGGCGGCCGGATTGCCATTCCTCTTAATGGACGCCTTCGAGAGGCGCATGGCAGGGCAAGCGTCATCCGGATCGGTGGACATCTGAGAGCCCGCACGAGAACGGGTTAACAGGCGACAAGTCAGCGACTCGCGGATGATGCGGGCCACGCTTCGCCAAAAGCCGGCCCCGTCATCAACGTCCCTGGGCGGCCGCTGGAAGTAGAGGAATATGTACGGGTTGATGGCACTGTTGGAAGCCGAGATGACGCCGAAGAGCGCCACCATGTTGGCGTCCAGGATGCCCGGGTTGCCGAAGGCCAGGATCGCCTCTTGCACCATGTACGGCACGTTGGTCACCAGGAAGGCGCCGAACACAACGGCCGTTATTTTCAGCGTCTTCACCTGCATAATGAAGTTGGAAAAGGGGAAAGCAATATGGGTGTTAGAAGCTCCCAAATGCCGAGTTTGTGGACGCAGAACGGACACAGAACGGGCGCAGGTTGCGTGTCTATTAAATGTTTGTTATCCTCGCGTTGCACTAGGCATTGTCCGTGAGCACTTACAGAAGCTAATTTTGTTATGCAAGTGTACGGCTGCAGAAAGGAATAAAAGTAAGAAGTCGTAAGTATTTATTACATCTAACCCTTATCGCACGAGCTAAGGGAAGTGAGAAGTGGGTGCACATTGTTCATACCACATTGTTCATACAATGGTCGAGAACTGACACACTGATTGCGTTGAAAGTGGATAACGCGTGTGCTAAGCATTGGTTAACTTGCACAGCAACGGAATCAAATGCCTAAGCAGTTGTCTCTCGCGTGAACCCGTACATGTACCTGATTGACAGGTGTCACTACCATATCCTAGCATGAGCAGGGAAGCTTTGTGACGACTTCGTACTCCACCATATGTGCGCTGACAACATCGTATTCCACCACAGTGCGCCTCAAGTAACGTTTTCTTCTCCAGTGTGCACCTCAGCTTGATGCCTCTTCATAAAGGATATAGCCGTTATATACCATATAAAGACGATATCTTTGCGGAGGTGTTGCACGTGGCTTTAACGCTAAAAGCATTTCTTCCTTCATTATGGCATTTTCGCCCCTGTTCACAGTGGTCGTGCCATCGATAGATAGGCGCCCACGAGAAAGGTGTGCGATTTCCCGCCACCAATCCTCTCACCATGTGTGAGCTTTTAATTTATACATTTATGCAACTAAAACACATCTCCATAGCGATTCCCCGCTATAAATGAAGTCCCTTAAACGCACAAGACGCGTCATTATTATCCAAGATTGTCCGCCGCGGAGTTGTAGTGGCTACGGTACTCGGCTGCCACCCAAAATACGCGGGTTCGATCCCGGCCGCGGCGGTCGCATTTTCGATGGAGGCGAAAATGCCAGAGGCCCGTGTACTGTGCGTTGTCAGCGCACATTAAATAAGCTCAGGTGGTCAAAGTTTTTGGAGCCCTCCATTACGGCCTTTCTCTACGTCCTAACTCCCATCTCTTTCAGTCCCATCTTCCCCTTACCATACCCCCCTCTCCCCCCTAGACGCTTAGCCGTGCTGTCGACATGGGTTGCAGAAATTAGCGCCCGATCCTTAACTGAACCACAACCGTCGGCATCAGAACGCTATGCAAGCCTCCGCGACGCTGGGCGCAACACACCAAGGCCAATTCGTTCACATTTATGGTCCCGTACACTACTCCGCCGCTGCATATTTGCTGCTTAATGGTTCTCTTCACGTCTTATTACTCAATGAAACAATGAACTTGGCAATGCGCCCTAAAATACGTGACAACGTGGAGAGAATCGCACATGCACCATCACTTGCCCCCATAATTTATGCTGTTGAAATTATGAATAAGAGCAGTTGAGAGCAGCTGACGCCATCAGGGCAGCACCACGTGACCCGTGTTGCTTAGCAAACAAAACAAAGCAGCGCCAGAAAAGAAGAAAAATTTACCAAGATGTGACACACAGTGGGGCGCCATGGTTATCATGTATACATACTTATCTTCGCCATTATTTCCTGCTGCAAGCTCAAGATTTTCTGCTGGTCAGGTAAGAGAACGAACGCTAACTAAATACTTTCACTATGTCAGAAATGTATGCACTGAATCCCATCACTTTTTGGCGAAGCAGGTGAAATTAGTAATTATTAATTAATTAATTAATTTGCATTACCTTCAATCGCCGAGGCGTTGTACAATGGGTTACATTGTAGAAAACTAACAACGAAATAACGCGTGCCGTATCATGGAATGTTTGTGGCAAATAAATGTAGCGTTATGTCTTAACAAGATAAGAAAATACTAAACAAGAACAGTGAAATATTGGCGCAGTGAAACGAAACATAACTAGAACATAAATGAGAAAATTCAAAAATGGGTTAAACACGGCAGTATTGCACAATATTAGCGGCGAAATAAAAACGTAAAGAAAGTATCGTAGAAAGAGACAGAAAAAAAGAAGGGAGAGAAAAATGAAGAGGAAGAGTAATACGACAGGCGACCATGACGCGTTTAAAAGAAAGAGAAGGTATGACGAGGAGAGATACATGAGATGGTTAGAGAGGGTCATCACAAAAGTAGGTGCGCAGAAAAAGAATGACAAAAAAAACCAAAAAAAATGAGTGCGATCTGAAACAGAAACGACGCTGTCAGGATAGATGGTTGCAATCTTTCGACGCGGGCAGTGTGAAGAAGGAAGAAAATTTGTTTGTTTTGCAGAAAATGCGTTGAACCTTGTGTTTGTCGTCAATCCGGGATGAACGGTAAGTAGGAAGCGTGATGAGCTCTGTACGCAGCGACTGATGATGGTAGACATTATGAAAGAGGGAAAGACGAAAGTAGTGTCGACGAAGTGACAAAAGTGGCAATGACACGGCATGTTTCATTGCTGTTGTGCTTGATGTGCGCCGGCAATTAGAGAGAATGAAACGTGTGGCGTTATATTGAATTCGCTCGAAACATCTCATTCAATACTCGCGATGAGGGTTTGACATTGCGACGGCGTGTTCAAATTTCTAACGCAAATGTGTGTTACAAAGAAGCACCTTGAGGGAAGGTGGAGCTTTGCTAAAGTTGCGACGTAAATATCCCAACGCGCTGTTAGCATTGTTGGCGATTATGTCAAGACGTGCGTTCGATGATTGAATGCAACTAATAGTAACGCCCAAGTACCGGTATAATAAGACATGGTCGAGTTCAATGTCACAGAGTTTCTGTGGTGAGGAGCTTTCACACTGCCGAGAAATGGTTATTGTTTTACATTCGGGAGGTTTAAATTCGTAAGCAACTTCCCGTACTTACTTTTAATGTTACTTAGTTCATCTTGCAAAATATATTTATTATTATCGCTGCTTATTTTCCTATAAAGCTAGCAGGCGTCGGCCTAAGAATGCACAGAAGACACGCAGTCAGGCAAATCAGTAATATAAATAAAAAACGGCCGCATATTCCCTTTCTTCATTGTAAATGACGTTGAAAGGCGGTAGTCTTCTGCCGCCCCTAATACGCAACACACTCTCTTCTCCCCCTCTCACCCCTCGTACTGTTCCTTTCCCCTCGCAATCCTCCCATGAATGAGCTTTTCCTGAAGTCAATCCAAATTTCGCGCGTTTGCACTTTGAGATTGGACGAAATTTCCGCTTGGCTCAGGGCCATAAACACTGTCGGCAGTTTTCGTGCAGCTTTTCACCAGAGAAAATAAGCTGATAATTTACCAGTGGCATGCTGACCTTTACGCAAGCAGTAAATAACATAACTTTCAGCGTCTCACGAGCGTTGACTAATTATAAGGCAACCTGATATAAACTTTGGGTCTCAGCGCCAATGTGCATCGCGGATCCCTACTTGCTTATCAAGCACAAATAATATTTGCTCACCTGCGTGGTACTAGATTGGGATATTCTCCCACCACACCCCAAAATAAGTAGTGAGGAAGGCGCTCACCGGCGGGAGCTTCAGACTTCAATGAGCGCTTAAGTGAGCACAGTTATAATGTTAAGAACATAGCCGGTGGCTCTATTTTAGCGATGCATTGTAACAAATGTGGTTGGGTGTTTCGTTGTCTGATAGGTGCAGAATTGTGTGCCGAAACAGGAAATAGCTGACGAGGATGGAAGCACAAGATATGGGGAAGACTGGGGAAATGTGCGCGAGCATGCGGTCCATTGCTTTGACAAGAAAGAACTTTATCTGGGTTGTGACAGCACCGTTTTGGAATTGACAACTCTTGGTGACTTCGGACTCTTTCGCATTGTATGTGGTCAGAATAGGGAACGGTATAAGTAGCGACGGCATCGCAACAATAATGTTCGTTGGGAGTAGCCTGTGTGTGTGTATTTGTGCCTCCCTTCGTCCGTGTGTTCCATGTGTTTTTGCGATTCTTCAGGCAGGGGTCTACCCTCATATTACGCTGTTCAACGACATGTTATCCACTTTATAAGGCCGACTATTCTGCTATAGGGAAAATATCCGTGGTGTTGCTGACGCCTGACCTGAAACACATAACGTGGAGCTGTGTATCACATCCCCTCATCAAAACGATACAGGCATCAACAATGGAGCACTGGGAGGCGCAGCTAGCCAACTCAGGGTTGGAGGGACAAAAGACCCCAATAAACGAGGTCCGGCGGTCGGCCAAAGGCAGCGGAGCCCGGACTGACTCCAACCAATCATCCTGAGAGCACTTCTTTTTTTCTTATTTTTATCAAAGTTTCGCTATTTCTCTGATTATAGTGGGACGTACGTGAAGAACAAACGAGGCCTTATTCCCTATCACGTTTTCAGTGCACCAAGTGGCTGTCATTAAACAGTATTCCGTACATTCTCCTAATCTATCACTTCCAAAATCTTTGCGTAATCGCCCTTGTAATGATGTCGCGATGCGTGTTCTTTGAGACGGGGGATACCCGCAACGCCACGTGAAAGGGTTCCTCGCACAAATCGCGGCGTAGAGTTTGTTTCAGTTTCAGGTACGGTAGGAGCTTTTTCGCTTCTGTTTACGGTGTCTTTCAGTTAAGTTCGTTACCGGTACTTGTACCAGATTTCTCTATCCTCTGTCAGTGATCTTGCTACCGCTTACGGGACCCAAGACTGACAACAGTGAATACAAACCTTAGCTCGCGGAAGCGACGACGTTGTTTGCTGCCGGCTCATGCTTCGATTGGTCGCACTGTGCTTCCAAATGGCCCACAGTATCCCAGCGTGGAACGCGATCAGAAGCACTAGCGGGACGACGAACACCGTGAAGAACACGAACCCCATGTATATCTGGCGGTGGTAGAGCGGCGTGTCTCGGTCGTAGAAGATGGAAGCGCAGAAGCACTTGCCCGGCGCCACTTCGACGCTGTGGAAAACGTAAACGTTCGGCAGCGACGGCATGCACGACGTCAACCACGTCAGGGCGGCTAGCTTCCAAGGGTCCGTGCTAGGCGCGAGAGGCGTGGCGATGGCTATGTACCTGTCTATCGCGATCGCCACCAGCATATAAGTGGACGAGACGAGCGCGAAAGTCTGCAGAAACTTGAAGAAGCGGCAGAAGGCGTCGCCCGCGATCCACAGCCGGCCCATGACTTCCCACACCACTTGCGACGTCATCGTGATGCAGGCCACCAGGAGGTCCGCCACGGCCAGGTTCAGGAAAAGCACCCGCGCCTTGGACACTCGCCGGCGGCGCTGCTTCACGAGGAGATTGCAGCAGACGACGGTGTTGCCGACCACAGACAGAACGATCATGGTGACGATGATGACAATGCGCACCCGCTTGTGGTAGCGCGGTCCCATCACTTCCTCCGTAGCCACGGCATCGGTGACGTTGCTTACGAGCGCGGTGACGTTGTCTGCCGGGTCGAGGCCGAGGAGTGGGTCTTCCGCGGACACGTCGAAAGAGTCAGCCTCAGTCATCACAAGGGTACGGGTACTCCGTGTTTACCTCCATTCACTGAAGATGGGTTTGCGACCTCGCTCGGCTACTTTACGCGAAGGCTTCGTTCTTCGTGCTTCATAGGGGCGCTCGACTTGCGCTGGGAAGTAGTGTTCGGCTGCGAGCTGCATCACGGCAGAACTGTGCTGATGCAGGCGGAACGAGAGCGGCGATATCAGAGGCGAAGGAGGAGTCCGTGTGTCGACAGGTTGATTTCAGTTGTGTTACACCTGTAAAGACAGAAGGGCAAGAGGAACTATTATTATAGACAATCGGTAAATGTAGTTGTACTTTCTTGGCCATTTCTGCGCTGTTTATGTGTATACGTTATCGTTAATACTTATATATAATTTGTGCAATGTTTCGCGCAAGCGTTCTTTTAGAAATATTTGCCATTTGTGACATCCGCCGTAAAGACAGACACCCTAAAGACAAAGAAAGTAGATGACGGCTAAAGTGTTTTTATTACGAAACCGGTGCATCAGGAATCGCCCCGGTCTTATACTAAGTGTCAGCTGAAGAAGATGGAACTATGGTTGCCAGATATGTGAGCGAAAAAAGAAATCCTTTATGTCAACGTCAGGGCCAGTCACTGATGTACACTGGTGTACACCATTTAGCCTGCAATGTCATGGCCATGTTCTCTAAACTTTCCGTACTTACACAATTAGCAATTCAAGCTCCACATCATCATCCACATTAGAAACGTTGTAAAGAAGGAAAATCGTGTGCTCCGCATTCCTACAGCGCTAGGATAGTTGTCAGAGGGTGAAGGAGCTCGTAGACTAACCATCGCTCATCCGTATACGCCTCTATATCAGACTGTAGTTTGTCTGTGTGCTTCAAGAACAGAACAGACGCAACACACAAAGAAAGGCTGCCGAAAGGAAAGCAACAGAGCGTGTGCGCTCTTTTTCCTGTGGCCCTGCTTTTAGTTGCGAAGCAGCTTATGGTCGGGGCTATGTCACTCTCTCCCTCCCTCCTTTTCCTCCATCCATCCGCCGTGCGGCGTCCACACCCGCACTGCGCATGCGCATCCTCCTCCCCCTCATATCCTTGTCTCATCTCCTCTCGGCATTCCTCCTCTCCTCTCCAAACGGCGCGCGTTGACTATGGAAACGCCCTTTCTTCACCAGCTCGCAAGGAACGAGAACGCGCCTCGCCCTCGAAAGACGACACTGACGCAGGAGGCGCCTGCTAGCGTCAAACCGATGCAAACGCGACACTATAGACAAACCGATGCAAACGCGGTGTGCATCCCCCGTGCTGCTTCGCATCGCCTCATGGTCCCCTTTAGCGGGAGATGGTGTAATTTTTTTTTCCTGTAGTGTTGCGTCCGTTCTATTATGGAAGCACGCACCAACGAGCTCAACGACAAGCATTACGGAGGCATAGCCTGTAGACTTCATAACGTTTGCAGAATGCAGGTTACCGAAGAAATGTATGCGATCGGCAAGGCTGACAGCGATGGCTATGATGGAGAGCCCAAGCAGCGACTCACAGAGCTGATATTGATATTGCTTTAGTTGAATGCTGGTGCGAAGCAATGGGCGTCGTACAAAACTAAAAGTACTTTTACGATTTTCTTTAGACGAGAAAACTGACGCGAATGTTAGAGAAAAAAAAGTTATCATGCATTGTAGCTAAGCAAAATGCCGCGAGATGTCACTACCAGTTTTGCTAGCGCCGTAAAGGATTCCGGTAGCCCGTTATGCGTAAGCGTATAAGGAAGTCTGCTGCCGAAATTGATTTCTCTGTTGTACAGCCATAAAAAGTGCAGAGTAAAAAAAAAATCATTCCACGCTTTCCACTCCACAAGACTGAATAAAAACTGCAATCATATTTTTAAACCTTTGACAGGAAATTACATTAGAACAAAAACAGAGCTTTCAAAACGGGTTTGAGTATCGCGTCGAGTTTTCGTAATGCGGCTAGAGGCCTAAGAGGGCGTGGAACGAAGCAGCTTGGTTAATAATTTTTTTAAATAGAATATCGGCTTCAGCTCTCTAACTACTGTAACACACCACAACAGACCCACGGTCATTTCCAGGCGACCAGTTTCAATAAAACAGCTCCATATTGAAGACGAACCGCAGGAACGCACAGGCGCTGAGGCCCGACACCTGCGCTGTCCCGAACCAGGACACATAATTCTGGCTAAACTAGGACAGACGGCACAGCAAAACGCCTAATCATGAATCAGCACGCTCAAAGACATGAAAAGTTTACGCAGCTTTAGCACCGAAGACCTTCGCTGAGAAAATCCACCCTAATATCCATACCAGCAAGAAAACCGGTACATGACTCAATCGTCGGATTGGGATTTAGTGATTGCCATTCTGGTGGATGGCCGCTATAAATAAAATTCAGACAACGATAGCCAAGATAAGTCAATGCTAAAAGGTACCGATAATAGCAAGTAATTACGCTAAGAGCGCCTTTAATAAACTCTCGGTTAGGCTGCATGCACTGCTTCCAGGATGGGCCCACATTCCCCCCCCCCCCCCCCCCTCAGGCGACACTGTACCTCCTCTGCAGGATGTTGGTGGAAGGGCTATGTGATGGCAATGTCTTCAAAATACACTTTCACAGACGATTGCATGCGTCCTCAATCACACCGTAAAAACAAACTACACTGCGCTTCTGTAAACAGGAAAACGTGAGCCACAAACCACGGCATGCTGACCCGGTTTTCCCGCCTTCAGCAGGTGTTAATGAGCATGCCCCGCATTAAGCACAATTCGTTAAATACTAAATAGCTCGTCGGAATTACGAGATCACTAAAGGCGTCAGCCTTCAGCAATCAAAGATTTGTACGGCAGGATAAAATTAAGGTAATTAAGCTTCTGTTCTTCTATTTTTTTTTTCATTGCTTCGATGTGCTGGTATATCTTAATGCCGCACTAAGTTCAGCCCCAGTTCAGCAATGGATCGCTTCGAAATTGTTCCCGTCCGGCCACTATTTGTCGTGCGTGTCACTGACACGATATCTCCAATCGTCTCCAATTTGCATATAAATGCGCCTGTCTTCATTCGAGGGTGAAAAAAAAAAAGAATTCGCAGCGGTCGACTTCCCCTGACAGAGTATTGCATCGCAGAAAAGCCGGATTTGGGGCCACTTTGTGAGAGTTTCTGCGCCTTGATTGCTCCGAACGTAGAAAAAGCGTGAACGTAGTAGACGTGTTGCAGCAATTTAGCGGAAAGTGAGAGGACGCCTCGTCTATTGCGTCATCCATTAGTTTAGGCGTACAAATGAGTGCTGGTGCGAGGGAAAGCGAAAAGTTTAAAGGAATTGAGCGCACAGCAAGAAATCAGGATGCTGATTGAATAAAGTCAGTGTCACATTTTCTTATTGTTATTCGACGCTGTATTCCTCAGCATCGATTTCCTTTCGCGTCTGTTGGTTTGGTTTTATATTTTGCTTTTGCTTAAACGTTTTACTTTATAGTATTTAATTTCCTCACGTCTTGATTGTTCGTTCTTCGCTCCTCCGATTTATTTCTCTTGTTTTTCTGGTTGTGTATACTTCGATCAGAAAATGGACATCATACATCAAATCGCCTCATAAGATTTCCCTTGGAAGCTGCGTAGGAAGATGTCGCGCTAAAAAAAAAGTGAAAAAGAAGAAACGAAAAGAAAGAACGTAAACTGCAAACTCTATGCACGGCAACCAACTTCGCTTCTTGAGTGACCTCGGAACCATAGCGCCGAACCTGTACGGAAACCCCTGTAACTCGTGCTACGCAGGTAGCCTACGTACACAGCGTAGCACTGTTTCCTTAAGCGCATCGATCAAAGTAAGCGTCTTCGTGCCAGGGTTCGCAAAACGGAACCGTTGAATATTCTCCATCACATTTCTACTGCATGGAGCTGCTGCCGCGAATCTTTCTTTCTGTCTTTCTTTATTTCTTCTGAACCCCGAAACCGATTTCCCTTTACCCTCGATATCCTGTATTGCGTGCTTGCGCACAGAACACTGAGACGCTGATAAAAAAAGAAAGGAAAGAGTTTTGTGCACTGACCCACGAGGCAAAAGACTGCGGAAGTTCGGGTAAACGATGCGCGCTGTCTGCCACGAGGTTTTTTGCTATTCGCCCGAGTAACGTCTCACGTTACGACGAAACCCGAAAGAGAAGCACCTATACGATGGACCCAATGTTGAAAGCTTCTGTGTTTTTTTTTTTCTTTCGATGCTGGTTATCCTTCAACTATGCATCACAATAACTTGCACTTTACTATAGCCCTTTTTTTTTCTTTTTGCCGGTACGTTAAAGCGAAAGCAGGCTGCACGTGTCGGCACATAAGAAGCGCGAATAACGCGGGATGCATGTGCTGCTGCCACAAAAGCGTGCCGCTGCAGGCTATCCGTCCCTCAGTGCTTCCTGGAGATAGTTTAGAAACAGAGCAGCACCCCGGAACCAACATCTGAGGGCCGTATAGTTATGCCTAAACCAGGGACAAGCTGTCGTCCTGTGCTGCGTATACGTAGTCTGCTGGCAGGGGCAGGCGCTCAGATGTAAACGAAACGAGACAGCTCGGTAAACGCGAAAGAAGGTTCAGTGGCAAGCTGTGCACACTTGGGAAAGAGTTACGTGCTTGGTCATTCATATTCTACGGCCCCGTAAATAATGTAAACAGACAAGAAAAGAACGAAGAAAACGGCAGTGCTGAAAATCAGAACCAAGCTATCAAGTCGTGGCTACAGATTTTTGTTGCTATTAACGCCCCGAGCAACTTCCATCAGAGATTTCGCGCTGAATTGGCAGGTTCGCACTGACGACTATACGAGTAGGGTTAAATGTTACAAATGCCCCAAAGAAAATGTAGCCCTTGTCTAATAAGTACCCCCAACGAAGAAAGCACTTTACAAAACAATATTTAGGTGAATACTTCCTTCTGAATTCAGAATGCAGTACTAAGAACGTAAAGTGAAGTACTGATTTCACACGTTTGTGTGCACAAGTATAGCTCAAGTTATCTTGTATTAAAGCAAACATAAACGGAGGATCCGCGACCACCTTTTTGGCGGTGGCTACCTTCTTTAACTCGCTTAACAGTACAAGGAATAAATAAAGGTATGAAATTTAGCACACAAAAAGGTAGCCTTTCTTTAACAGCCAAGAAGAATAGTTGAATATTGAGTCTTATGACACAATGTATCTAGAATAAATTTAGATACATAGCAATAAGAATTTACGTTGTCAACGTCGGTATATCAACATAAAGCGTGGAAAATTCTTATTACACTATGTCATACAAATTTAGTTTTCCGTGATGTCATCACTTGGCGATAGTAGCAGCAGCTATATGTGCAGCAGCACGGAAGAAAACGCAGTCACAGTATTGTATTCGCTGGCACATGAGCAGTACGCGTTTTCCTTTGAAACGGGTGAGCTAATTATTAACACCACCTTCGATAACGGGTCAAGGTTGACGAGAAGGCGCCCTCAGTCACCAGCCAGTGTCTGTTTGATGCATCATAGCAGATGTACGCCCTGTTAAACAGAACGCGTGCTGACTTCTTGAAGTAATGTTAGAGTGAATGGTAACTTGGCGTAACGTAACGTTGTAAGTATGGAATTGCGTCGTACTCACAGAGGCACAGAGCACTGAAAACTATTTCACTCTTACTTTTGCACCTACCGATCACCGCAGAAACGATATTCAGGAAACGATATCATCGATATGCTGCCAAGCAGAACGCGCTGTGTTGTTGACACTTGCGCAGATTATATCAGGAAGAAATGAATTCTACCATACATTACTGCATATCTATACTGATCGCGCGTAGATTTTTGGGAGCGTTTGTATGTTTAATTTTGTTACAAAACGTTCCCATTCATTTTTTTTTTCGCCATCCAGCGGACCCACAACTGTTTCGCACAGCTAGCCCTGCGGCAAATACGTACAGATCAATAAAACCGCGAACTCTTTTCGCACGTAAACATTGCTGTCACTTGGCGAACGTACCGCCTATTATTGCACAATTCGAAAAGCATGCTTGATGCACTAGTCGCTTGGTACACGCCTGTGTTATTCTCTCGGGACACCCTCATTCTTAGGGAACGACACCCCATAACAACAACCCCTTTTGTTGTTTGAATACGATGCTCCATTTCGACACTCTATTTTCGCCATACGGTGGTCTTTCATAACATTCCGCGTGTTTCCTTGCTTTTTTTTTCCTTTCCTTTTTATTTTCTCTGTTTTTTTTTTTTTTTTTTGTCGTTTCCAGTTGCCTTCATGGTGCCTTCATGGTACTGACGGCACCGACGATGGTATTCTTATTTGTGGTATGAATACCAGAGGCCTCCCTATTAAGAGGCTACCTATAGTCGCCTTCATGCGACGCGAATGCCTGCGTTTCGTTTGAATTGCGGTAGGCTTCGCATACACAAGGGAACAGTCCTTGCTTGCTACTTTACCTGCGTGAGGAACGGACGTCCTCCTTCCATTAAAGAACCACTGGGCGCATCTCGCTCAGGCCGTGTTCAATCAAGAAAGCGCGCGTGTGCATTCCGCTCGTTTCGGTATATACGGTTCCGCCAATGCTTCGATTTCGAACGGCATCGCGTGATTCCGCGAGCGAAAGTGGCTCTTTGCGAATAGAGATAAAATGAAACCGGATATTCTCTGCGCGGTTTTTATTATTTTTTTTAAATATCGTCCGAAGAAATGTTCTTTGTTGACAGAAGCAAGAATGGGATTACCCAGCGAGCAGGGAAGAGGCTTAGCTCGGCAGGAAATGCGGAAGTCCACGTGAAGAACTATATTCATGAATTGAAAATGCGTGACCGGCGTAAAGGATGAGATAAAAAAAGGCAAAGCGAGCAAACACGACCGTCGTTGAAATGAGAAACAAGCGGGAAGCGCTCGAGTTTGATGTTCAAGTTCTTCTCTACAGTTGAGTCCAATTCAAGTCGTACAGCGAGCGGCAGAAAATTGTCTTAAATTGCAGTGCGTGTCTTGGCGAACGTCGAAGCCGGTTGTGAAGAGGTACGCGCAAAGATTGAGATATATCAGGCAACCTCGGGAGCTGCGCAATATCAGATAACTGTTACCGTCGCATCGTGTATATCGGAGCGAAATTCGTTGTGCAGCCGCAGCAAAACATGTGGTTGGTGAATTCTTGCTAGAAAACATTTGATTCTTTCAGAAATGTAATCTCGCTATACACGTAGAGAAGGATATAGATTTTTGTTTTCTTATAGTATACGTGCTGCACGCTCGCTATAGTACGTAGTTTCGTGCGTGTATATAGTTATTGGGACGTAAATCCCACAAATTACTCGTTTACGTACTACCGATCGCAATCGTATAGCCCCTTTCGCGGCTGTTCAGTTTTGGAACACTATACCGTTAAGTATTAAACAATTACCGTAAAGATCGTTAAGGATTCTTGTTTATTTTATGCTACACTCTTTGAACAATCTTGCACATTGCTCACAAGGGTTTAAATGAGCTTTGTACGTTTAATGGTGAGGACATTGCGTTAGAAAAAAGCTGACTATAGTGGTTAAATACACTGCCAAAAGACACACACACACACACACACACAGAGAGAGAGAGAGAGAGAGAGAGAGAGAGAGAGGGGGGGGGTTATTTAGAGCGCTGAGAGGTCGTCCTGAGCTGCAGTTTTCCCTGAATGGATAAAGGGGAACAAAGTTAAAAGGGTGAAAAAGGGGTTAAGAGGTGAAAGAGAACAAAATTAAGCACGCATGTAGAACTGAGCCTCGTTGGCTATCCCCCACTTATGGAAGGAGGCGGTAATATCAAGAAAAAAGATGTCTGCATTTATTTAAGGTATCAAAATCCCTCCCGAATGAAGGCAGTCGTTCAGCATGGTAGCCCTAAGCAGCCACGGCAGAGTTCTTTATGTTTCTGCCGGTTTCATATGTCACACCATTGCGTGCAAAGACAGACGCATTTCTACGAGTCGGTACTTCCTCTTCGAAGAACAGTCAGTGGCAGGGGAAGTGTTGCGTGGTGTAATCGACACTGCAGGGATTGCATTGGAGGTTGTGGGTGATCTAAATTAAGAATGAGTATTCAGTGGTGATCCCAACGCCCGGCGTAGGCAACACGGCTCTGTGCCTGAAATATGGCACAGTGCAGGTGAACGCAGCCCGACCACACGGCGCTAGCACGACGTCCACAACGGAGAGGTGAAGATGACACGACAAAGGCTGCCAGTGCTGTGACGACGTTGAGAGCTAGTTTGATGACGAGGACGAAGGCAGCAACTGGAATACTAATACAGTTGAGGAAGTTATCTCGAAGGCCAAATGGTTGGACCACAACTTGAACGTACCACGATCTCGGTAGCATGGTAACCACGTTTTCTATTCCTTGCCTCATGGTGGATTCTTTGAAATTGGGTGGTGTTGCTAGTCCTGAACAGCATTACTGGCCGCCGCGGCAGCGTTCTGATGCGAGTAAAATATAAGAAGACCTCTCTTGTAGTGCAGAACCGCGCACAAACAATGATCTATAGCGCTTTCGCCAGGCCTTTCCGTTTGTTTTGTCAAGTTAAGGCCGATCAGTGTGTCGATAGCATTGCTTTTTTTTCGTCGACACGGGAAGATTGATTAACAGCGGAACGAGGTAACGACGTAAGCTCTCTTATTGAATTTCCTCCAAACTAGCCATAGTTGCCGATGGCGGCACCTACAGCATAAAAAATTTCGTCGTGAACCTAAACTATCAAGAGCGACTGAGAGTCTATAGTATACGCACGTGCGAAGCAGATGTCCTCATGTCCATTAAGAGAAAGAAGTGTACCAGGACAGGACACGTGGTGTGGAGAACGGGCAACCGATGTTAGAATGACAGAATGGACACCAAGACAAAAAGAGAAAAAAAAAACAAAAGTGGCAGAAGCAAGAAAAAGGTTACGTGGAGCGATCAAACTAAGAGATTGACAGGCGTAAAATGGAGTCAGCTCGCTCAGGACAAGGGAGATTGGAAATATTGGGAAAGGCCTTCGCTCTGCATTGTAGTGATGATTGCTGCTGCTGCTGCTGCTGCTGCTGCCGATGATGATGATGATGATGATGATGATTACGACGACTATGTAAACGGCAGTCGGTCACAATTTTCTTCCTCTTCAACATCGGATATCCGTGTTGCTAGTCTCCAGTTCGTTTTAGCACGTACTATAGCCTGCGAAAGTACAAGTCCATGCCAGTCATATTTGCCCACAATCTCAGAAATGTATCGCCATTAAGACTTCCTGTTCTATAAGCGATGAAAGCCGGTCTTCATTTTGGGGAAGTCTCGTCACTTGCTTTCGTACTTCAGCAACCAGGCCTGTCTTACCGATACTTGATTGATTCCAGAGCATCATAGATCCGATAATAAGGTTGAACGATTATTTTCACGCGCAGGAGATTGAAAAATAAGGAAGTTACAGTTTCTTGTTTTTGGATCGGCTGTTTCTATAAAAAATTGAATTGACATTATAACGTACACATTATGCGTTTAGGCTTGAACGTAAGTTCCACATATCGTAAAGATTGCAATGAGGACACCCAAGTTTGCAGGACAAATCCACTGACGAGCAGCAAAAGACATGTGGTCAGAGGTTGAAAGAAGAAAGAACGTTCACAAGTACAGCCCGATGCACTTTTAAAAAACAAGCATGGGTGTAGAGCACGAGCATTTCATCTGTTACAGCTAATGGGAAATAACTCAGATTCGTAGAAAATTCGTTTTGTTTCGTAGATCTGTACGGTCGTGTCGATGTCACTGGTATATAGATTGAGCCAACACTGTACAGCTCCTAAAAACTCCAGCAGAAGCAGCCACAACCAAAGGAGCTCTTTTTTCCTTGGGGGATGTATGAAGGAGTCCATTGCTGACAACAAATGGATAACACTCGTGAGGTTGTTTTAAAAGTGAAATAAAGAAACGATAAACAAAGATACCTTAAATAAGCAAGAACACAAAACAAAGTTAAACGCAAAACAAGGTCGGTATAACTCGGGTTGTGGGTGTAGCCAGCAATTTCGAAAGAGGAGATCGGCACTCGCCCATGTAAAAAAAAAAACGCTGTCTCAGATCTCGCGACAAAGCAGTTCAGATGACGCACCCTCTAAGTTACAAATAGTCGAAAGTTCTTGCACCCGGACGAACATTTAAAAAAATAAACAAAAGGACCGAATCCCTCGAGGGCGCAGCTGCGAAGTCGTGGAATTAACGTCGCGGCTAGCTCTCCGTCCCAGAAAGTGAAAATTTTTAACATCGTCAGCTCAGGCCAGGCCGGCTGCGGAGGGGTATATGGAATGTCGCCAGCTTCACTAAAATGGCTGAGTTTCTATAACTCGCTCTTCGATATTACACTGAGAGGAGAACAGACCTTTATTGTTCACTCCGTTTTATAGAACTTTTCCTTTTTTTTAATTTAGGTCCTGCAATTTAGGTCCCAGCACTTACAGTGCGAACACTATATTCCGTGACCTAACCACTTCTATTTTGCTTTATTCTATGCTCAGTCGCTACTCGGTTCCTTTTTCTTTCTTTCTTTCTTTCTTTCTTTTTTTTTTTTTTTTTTTTTTTTTTGCTGTTGAGTGAATGGCCAGAATGTGGAGTATAAAAAGGAGCACGGAATAATAAACGTCAGACTTGCCGTGTCAGCCAATCGCTCTGTGTCATCACTCGAAACACTCCCCGCTGGAAATAACGTAGGGATAAAGAAAAAAGCTTGGCTGCTCATATTAGACGAATAAATATGGCAGTCAATATTGCGGTTAAGCCCATAGCAAAAGGCTAACACTTCGTGAACTGCATCACTCCGCCAACTTTCAGTAGTTTGCGGTATGAATGCTCCCTGCTAGAAATGACGTGGGGATAAAGAAAAAGCTGGGTTGCTCATTTTTGACTAAGAAATGCGTAAGTTCACAATGCGGTTAAGCTTATAGCATAAAGCTAGCATTTCGTGAATTCATCACTCCGCCAACTTTCGTTCGCTTGCGATACATTTGTGAACTCGGCGTCAGGACTGCGTAAAATTATCAAAGTGACCGGCATTCGACGTCATCATGATAAGAAAAATTATAGCCTGAATGCATGAGTGTCGCATTCAGAGGTAACAAATAAATGAGTGTCGCATTCAGAGGTAACAAATAAATGGAAAATTTAGAGGAATAATCACCCGCAGATATATAGCGTCTTTTAATTGTTTGCGGATGTCTTCGTTAACGACGATGACCGCAATGTCCCAGAAAATGGCTGCATTCTTGCGATGTCGCGAGAAAAAAAAAATGTAATATGCTGACTAAAGTCACAGCCCCCCCCCCCCCCCCCCCATTGCCTGATCAAATTGCTTCTCTGGGATTTTAACATTGCGCGTCTTAACTAGGCTACAAAACTCACATTCACATTTGAAAAGGGCAAACGCTCACATGGCCCTATGAAGTCTGCCTCACATTTATTCGATTCACTTTGTACTTTTCGAGAAATACAGTAAAAAGTCGACATCTATGGGAGAGGCCTTTGCTCTGCAGTGGGCGTAGACTGGCTGATTATTATTATTATTATTATTATTATTATTATTATTATTATTATTATTATTATTATTATTATTATTATTATTATTATTATTTGCCCCAGGAAGCTTAAATCGCAGTCCGGGATTTGGATAATAGTACCCCGTGAGAACGCCTGAGGAAGTTTAATGGCGATTTTTCTAGCCAACTCTGCATCAAGGATATCGGCAGTTGGTGCTATCTCAGACAGAACGCGACGGGCCCTACTCGCAGAACAAGAATTAACAGCAGGCCTCGTCTGAAGCACGCCTCAGCGTCCGTGAAATGAGAGGAAAGGGACTAAAAGAGACAGAAAGGAGAGAAAATTCGTAGTGGAGAACTCGGAAAATTTTGACCACCTAGTGTTCTTTAACGTGCACTCTGGCATTTTTGTTTCCTTAAAAAAATGCGACCACCGCAGCCGGGTTTGAACCGGCGTCTATAGAGCAGGAGTCAAGCGCAATAACCACTTATACCAACGCGGCGGATAAACGCGCATTGTGAACAAGGAATGTGCGTACCTTTAACAGCGAAGCTGTCTTAGCTCGACGTAGAGTGTTTGCAGTGACCTGTAAAAAACGAATATCGGCTCTGCGCTCCAGGGGTAATAAAACAACGCTTCAGTGTCCTCTCTGGTTAAACAATTCTTCTAATGCAGTTAACATTTCGTGCCACCAGGTCAGAACGCCTTAGCTGAAACATACCTGACGATCCCTTCCTGTACTTTATGCTAACGTCGCAAGAACGCTAGACGGGTTGTAACGGAACCCAGAGGGTCTGTGTGGACAGCGCCTCCTCTATTTAGGCGGTGGTATGGAAGACGGGTGTTCTGTCAAAGTGCCACGCCAGCTATTGACGCTGCTTCGGAAAAAAAGCCCTCTATAAGTGGTGAATAGCAAAGCATGTCTAGTATGCTATTGTACAACAAGGAGGTGGGATAGGGAAGTGAGGTTGAGGAGGAGAGAATGAAGGAAGGAAGACAGTAAAGCGTACGCGTAGCTTTGCATAGTATACAGTAGCAAGGGTGTTGGAAAGGAAATTGAGAGTGGGAGGAGCGATGTGATGGTAAGAGGAAAATTGGGCGGGGAAAGGGTAAACCATAGCTATGTATAGTTTAGTGCAGCAAGGAAGTGCGGCACGGAAGTGAGGGTGAACAGGAGAGAAAGGAGGAGGGTAAGGCCACCGGCGCCCCAGAATATAGTATAACAAGGTGGTGGGAAAACGACGTGAGGGTGAAGAGGAGTGGTGTGGGAGTGACAAAGAGGGAAACGATGAGGAAAACATGCCTACGGAAAAGCGTAGGCATGTCCACGTATAATGCGGTAAAGCAAATACGTGGGAAAGAGGAGTGAGTATGGGGATGGGGAAAGCAGCAGGGGAAGGCCACCAAATCCTCTGTTCGCCGCATGTGCAAGCTGCTCACAATTTCTTTTACTGCGATAGCAATTATACGGACAGTCTCTATGGGTTTTTGCCGTCGCCGTCATGCCTCGTATAAAGTCCACATTGACAACAACCCTCTGCGCATCGTACGTTCTACCCGCCGGTAAGAGCATGCGAGTGGGGGCGACCAAAACGGCTGAAGCAGAGATCAAACGAGCCCCGGCCCACATCCGTCGCTCTGGGGGCGCGTGCGATAACTACAACCCGCTCGGGAGGCCTGCATCGAAGCAGTGAGGAAACGCCCCGCCCGTCTTTTACGAATATGAAGAAGCGCAAATGGGTGGGTTAGGGGGGGGTTCGCTCGAGCAGCCACTGTGGACTTCGCGCGGTCGCCGTCGCTGGCGCATGCACGCGCTATCTCGGCAGCCATCAGACATGGTGCGTGCTGCGTAGCAGGGCCTCGGTCATGTGCTCCGTTCCAGGTGCCTCGCATATACATGGTCCACAACGCCGGCAACACCCTCGCCACCTAGCGCTCACGCAAATGTGTCTACGTGTGCCGGAAGGAGCGCGCTCGCTCGATGCCTCTGTGCTGGGCCAAGTTTCTCGATTGTGCAAAGCGCAGGCTGCTTAGCGCGGTCGCGAGGTGTGAAGCTTGTGCCAGAAGGTATCAAAACAACATGACTTAGCTCGGAGCGATGCTGGGACTTTGTCTCTGCCGCTCGACCTTCACATGGTACTTTAACAAGCACCTGCGTGCTTACTTATATCTCACGTTCACTACTCTCTAGATTCCCCCTAAAGCTGCTAGTCTTACTTCGTATATCATATGATCCCTTGCTATCGCATTCATTGCTTCGCCCTTCTGGCGAAGCTGTGTTATTTTTTTTTAATCAAAAATTAAGTACTCTTGGTAAAGGTAAACCGAACACGCCTGCTTTATCGAAATATACCATTTGCTGTCCTTAGGAAGTCTGTGGATATTGTACCTAACGGATGAGAAATTCGGACCGCTTGGCCAAACTCACACGTGTGTACAAAATGGACTAGGAACTTTCCGCGCAGAAAATTATTAGGCGGGCACGGAAATATCCTTTCCCGCGCACCGACTTCCCAGTTTCGAGCGTATCGGCGGAGTCCACCAAGGAAAATTTAAACACTGTAACTGCTTCGATATTTTCTTCAATGTTTTATGCAGCGTTACCTTACCGACAGATGACGAACCATGTTAAAGCATAGGCCTTTTATGTGAAAGTAGGCGTTGATGCTGCAATGGTCACACGTGGACAAAATGACTCTGCATAGAAGAGGCGCCGTAACATGCACTTTTCCCACTTCCAGCACGGCCAAATGGAATCGTGTGCCCTTTGAATTATTAATAATATTAAATTACAAGAAAAACTCCCACTATAGTACGAAATCAAAAATACGTATCATTTATCACGGGGAACGGCGGAACAATTATATCAAATAAGCTCGCTAAGCTATGCCGACTGCTTTCGACACAGGAAAGTCAAAGCGCTAGATGATTCCAAATTCCACACCCTAATATCGCACAGTGCTTTGAGGCAAAATTGGCCAACACCGAAGCATTGCGGGGCCACGGAGGCATTGCAATGTAGGAGACAACTATAGGCCGCGGGAGAGCAACCACGGAGGGACATAACGTTTTCTGCAACACAGAAAAAAAATGTCGTTTTACGCTACGATTGCATAATGCGTGTCGTGCGCAGAGATGCGTCCCGTGAGTAAGCTCTTGGCAAGAAAACCACTAACCGTCCCCGATGTGGGCTCAGTCGTACCAGTCGTTCTCGCTGCGTCGTGCCGACGGTTGTCTCGAGCCTATAACATTAATTCCACGGCGTCCAGAATATCTCGCGGCGCCTCAGAAACAAACGTATAATTTGTTGCGTTTCGCCCCGCCTTTGTTATGTCGACGTGCCATACTGAATTACTCTTGCTCAATCACAGCACTGTGTCGGCACCGGCTGTAAAAGGTGGACGAGAAGACAGTATACAGTTTATTGCATCTGACAGTGGGAACAAACCCGCGCTGGATTCTTTCGCAGGTGGTCGCTTCTTGCTTAGCTACTGCACATGACGCGGGCCGCGCAACGCATCTCGATGTCTGGAAGCGGCGGCATACATTGTGTTGTATGTCGTGAGCTCGAGATGCAACGTATAAGGACCGGCGCTGGGTCCACTTTCAGCTATAGCCTACGTCGGCTGTGCCTCGTCACTCCCTAGATATTGGCCGCCATTGCAGGTGGCATCCTGCAGCTCAGTGATGGTGTCTATGCGCATGCGTGATGGTGTCTAAACGAGAGGGTATTGTGCTGACTTGACGCGTGGCTGACGTGGGCATTGAAATAAGCACCGCACATAGCAGGTACGTCACGAAAGTGAGGAGCTTTGTGGCGGTACTCATTGTCTTGCATGCGTAATCATGCGAACGGAAATTAAACTTTGTAGTTCGATATCTCGGAGCACGAATGTGTTAGAAGGATTCTGCCAAATGAAACTGTGTAGAAACCCAATTGCGTCTAACTTTTCAATACAAACATGGCTGCTTACTGCAGCCACAAGAAAGTTAATTATTTAATCTTAGTTAATTAATCACCACATCAATAATTACCACCTCATTCTGTGTTCCCCTGGGCGCATAACCTTACTGTATAGGTGGTCTTCATGTACATCTTAGCGCCTAATTTATAAAAAAAGAGCTGTCGACTTAATTTGGATCACCCGTATATGTATACATAGGCGACGGCGGCCGGCGGTCGTGGGCCGCTGGCAGGTTTGTTAAAGTGATGTGCTTCTTTAAATGCATTTGCGTCGATTTATCACTTGCGACAAAATCATTTGCTCGCGCTTTTTTGAGATGCGTTCACCTCGAATGTGTATTCAGTGCGGGTACATTTTCATTATTCTCCAGCACGTGCCAGTAAATATATGCAATCTTTTTGTGCTTGGCAGGATGCAGCCGTCGTGGACAATGTGCCGGCTGTGGTGTGTACTACTGACGTCTGCAATGGAAATCATCCACAGGTTCCTCTGCACCAGCTTCAGAAACAGAGGACCCTATACGGGATGTGATGACAAAGTGTCTTCCCCTTTCTTGGACATGTTAGCACGCCTTCACTGTAGGAACGTAGAAAGTTGGCATGTTTCAGAAAAATAAAAGATTTGGGTGTGACGTTTCTGTTCGTTCATGTTTTTGTTCTTTTTTCATCTGTAGCACTGTCTACGAAGGCAGAAAAACATTTTGAGACGTTCATCGTCATTGCGTGTTCTTTTTTTGTATCACTTGTCGGTCGTCACAAACAAAAAGAAAAAAGAAAGCGAGTTGAGAAACATTCAACCTTGAGGAGAGTAACCGTCGAAGACAATCCTGGGATAATGGGTCATCGTGACTGGGCATAAATAAGCGGACATGAGGGGGCTACCACGCGCATTAACAAAAGGTTCGCTTACTGTTACAGGGCCGTCGTACAAGCTCCCCGGCGCGAAGTCGGCGAAGGGAACGACGGCAGTTTCGGTCGTTCCGTACGCAAGCAGACACAGTGAAAGGATCGGAGTCGTGGTTTGGGAAAACAAAACAACAAAGTTTTAGTATATATCGGCAGGGTAGCACAAAGAATGTAAGGTAAAAAAAATAAAACTACGCTTCACTCAAACAAAACAATTAAGCACTTAACAGCGATGAAAGAGCTGGACAAAATATTAGCACGCGCAAATGACAAACAACTAAGAAAAATAACTAACAAACAGTAAGTAGGGCAAGGTCAACAATCCAGGAATCTTATCTACAAAAGTTAATGAAAGGTCCAAGAAGAAAGTTCAGGGTAGAAACATTAGACGGCATACGCGGTGATGACCGGCAGCGTTGAAAGGTCCACGACGGTCTGGTGCGAGAAGTCCGTTGCTCTGGCACAGCGTTGAGGTCGACGGAGTTGCAGCGCTGTTTCCCGGGGAACTAGTGCTTGATGGCAAACTCGAGCAGTTTGAACTAACTCGAGCCGAAGTCCCGATGCCTACGTTGCAGACGGTAAGCGCGCATCTCAACTAAGCGAAGCGGCTAAGGTTAGGTGGCCAGCCGGTACAAAGCACCGCTAACAATTTCTAGAAGGAATACGATGATCGGCTTCTACGCCATGTCAGCCAGGTGACTAGAACCCTGTGCCCCTCAATGCTCCTCGCTTAAATACGCACATGTCTTCCCTTATTCGCTGTCTGCGGAATCGGGGCGTGTTTATAGAGACAATTGCTCCGGCATTGCATTTCTTCCTCCGCCCAAAATATCCCTCTCGCAATTAATGCACTGGAGAGAGTGATGGCCAAACCCCTTCTCCTGGTCGCCGAGTCGGCATCTTCATTCAACTCGCCTGATTGACAGGTCATTATTGTCCGAGTGGCGGGGGGCCCTTCTTCGCGGTCACAACAAAGATGTGCACTAGCCGTCCACCTCGGACATGGAGGCCGCCGACCGCACAATAGCGTACGTCCGCACGCAGCCGGTGCCCGCGAACGGTGCCCCGCTGTCCTGCCCTGCACTGCTGGTCCGGTTGATAAGAGCGTGATTTGTGGGGTTTAACGTCCCAAGGAATAATAACGTTCAAGGAATAATAAACTGAACTGAACTGAACTGAAAAAAAAAAAAACAGCTTTGATTATGAGAGACGCCGTAGTGGAGGGCTCCGGAAATTTCGACCACCTGGGGTTCTTTAACATGCACTGACATGGCACAGCACACGGGCCTCAACATTTCGCCTCCATCGAAATGCAGCCGCCGCGGCCGGGATTCGATACCGCGACTTTCGGATCTGCAGCCGAGTGCCACAGCCACTAGACCACCGTGGCGGGTGCTGGTCCGAAGACCGCGTTTGGTGTTTCAAGAATCGCGCTGGGGGCTCGCGTGGGAACGCTCCAAGCTGGAGTTTCCCAGCTCAGAAAACCGTCTCCTCCTTGTTTTCTCCGAAAAGGGTCGAGAGCTTTTGACGTCTTTGGAGCGGTCGAAACGCTTCTAACGTTGCACGTGCGGGGATACCGTGGACCCACAGCTATAGTCCACCACGAGGCAATGTCATTCCGTGACACTTACTAAGGTACAACCGCAGGAGACAGAGAGAGAGAGAGACGAATGAGTGAAAGGCAGGGAGGTTAGCTAGAATTAAAAAATTGGCCGCGTATCTCCGTGCTTCGCTGCAAATGCCGTCG
This sequence comes from Hyalomma asiaticum, assembly GCA_013339685.2. Lineage (NCBI taxonomy): Eukaryota > Metazoa > Arthropoda > Arachnida > Ixodida > Ixodidae > Hyalomma > Hyalomma asiaticum. Next base: position 88,843,895 of record CM023482.1, on the reverse strand, counting down.
AAAGACGATAGCCTTCTACCGGCCGTACTACATGAGTCCCGTTTCGCGTGTTTCTATTTCCCCCGAGGAGTTGCGCAAGCGAGAGGGAAAACGAAGAGACGCGAGGAGAGAAAGGGACCGGCCGGAGTGGCGGGCGGCCGTTCCCTGCCTTCCGTTCGGCACGAGCGCGAGGTAAGGGCGCCATCCGGCCATGCTTTCGGGAAACGCAAGAAGCTTGCCTAGTACAGGAAACGCCCGCTTTTGCGCATCCTAACAAGCACTAGGGTCTTTAGAATTACGCATCTATGTATTTTCTACTAAAGGAACGCCCCGTCTAAGACTTACGTATTGATGTTGCGCCTCAGATATGCGTAATATTTGCTTTTTGGCCGACTGTGTTCAGAAGTATGAAGGTAGCCACCAGTTCAAGCTGGGTGGTCGTTGAGGAAGGGGTTCACCTTTCGCAGCAGGGCAAACACCAAACCCACACACACACACACACACAGACAGACAGACAGACCAAAATTTCTGCGTTGAAGTATCCCAAGAAAGACGATCGTCTTTAATAATCCGGCTGGGATTAACAGTCACCCAGGCGTTGTGGAAATGTAATGACTAAATATTATATTATGGCTGAGCAGCTGGTCGGGACTGATGTTTGGTTTGCTGAGGCGTAACTGCGGAGACACTAACTGTTAATCGAGGGGTTGTTATTCCTTCAATGGATTGATCAGAAGGGGTTGTGGGCGACTGACAACCGCGAGCAACATACATAACCTTGCGACTCCTTGTAACAAAGGACGCACATTTTAAGCGAAAAATCTGCGCGTTGTTTGGCCTCCTTCAAGTGCGTTTGAAACATGCGTGCAGATTTCTTTTCCTGCTGCTCCGTAACCGCTTTTTCTATGCTGCGTTTCCTCAAAGTGCATTTCAGGCGGGCTTAGAAAAGAACGAAGGATTTCTTGCGACCAACTCGTATGCTGTCGGCATTTTATCGCTAAAGCCTGAGTTCGGCGAAGGAAACATCGAACCACACCCACCACAAAAATAAGCAGGAAAAGAAACTGCACATTGCTACATTCTGGTTTCCAAGCAGGGGTGTTACGCGCATTTTTATTTATTTATTTTTTCGCAGGCCGCTGTATAGATCTACCATTGCGCCTTACTTCAACCTTACCGAGGAGCCAACGTTTATTACGCCGTTCGGTGTGGGCGATAAACTTGAAAGCGTGCTAGTCGAGATGATTGTCGTTTCTAAGTTGTCCCAACCGCTGTAATTCGTGGATTTTGCATATGTACACGAATAAATAAGGAGAAAGAAAAGAAAGATCACGTTTCAGTTTAGAATGATCAAGGTTACAAAATTTCGTTTCAAGTCCAAGTCATCGTCGCGCTTCCCTGAGCATCAAGAGCTGCCTCTGTCTCCCTCTTGCAGTTCCAAGACCGTTCATGCGTGTTTCTCCCCCGTGGAGGCAGTACTACGCACACGGCGGTACGTGCACACTTTAGAAAAGCTTGCGGTATATGCGACATCAGAACTCGAAAATAAGAGGGTAAATTTTAAAGAAAACTGCGCGGATATATATATATATATATATATAGATACACACACACACACAGTTTCTGACTCGCTGATCTTCAAACTTTCCATCCGCCGAATATTCGGCGCTGATAGGAAAAACGTGCAGGGGCGACAAACATCCTGCATAAACTGCCGACACCGCGATATACACGCATGGAACGCAGCGCGTGAAATGAATGCTGTAGTGGTAAGGATACCACAGCCGGTTAAATAAAGTATCGTTTTACAGTCGTTTGCAATGGGACCGGTGCGGGAATGCGGAAACGGCTGTGGAAACGTGTAAAGCTGGGTATAGTTAAAGCTGATGCGACGCCTTGCGCACAGAACAGTGACTCGCTGCAATACGACACGCTATACGGTGGCGTCAGAGGAACTAAGAGGCGGACGCATCATGCGGGCATGAACACTGCTAGTTGACGTTCATAAAGTGTTCGTTACGTGTCTTTCTCAATCATTCTACTATGTATAGCGGCTGACAGGTAAACAAACACGGTTGCAATGCACTTTAATATCCTGTTAGTCAGTTAGTTAATCAGCTCGTTTCGTTTTGTTTGTTGGTTGGTTGGTTTAACACTGTACGCGTGCGTACACCACCGCTAAATTCGGTTTGAAGTTTCTTCCGCTGCCCGGCCATGCCCCGCCGGTTAACTGACCGCACAAAAAGCATTGATCACTCGTCCATATGACGCCACTTACTGCTTGTCTTGTCAACAGACATCACTCCACACATAAATAAGGTAGGTGGTGACGCGAGGCAAATGACCGAAGGCATGCGGATGAGCATTGTCTCCGTCATCGACCATATCCCCCCGTAGAAAGAAAAAAAGAAAGAAAGAAAATGTGACAGAACTTACAGAGCGCCCGTAAAGATAACGCTTACGTCTCGGTTACCTGACGTGTTTGGTCCTTCGTCTGACAATTGGAGAAAATTAGTATCCCAGTCGAAGACTACGTTTGCAATTTTTGCTAGGATACGTGGTGAATGATAACACGCTGAAATATATGATGCGGCTGTGAAATTGCCGGTCAAGTCTCCACGTTAATGCGACGGTAAGCTATCCGTATACTGCCGCTATTCACTGAAATTAGAAAATTCTGTTACTGCGCAGTGTAGTTTGTTTATTCTTCTCGACAAGAAAAAAGAAATTTCACTGACTTTCCACTCTGTGAAGAAATACCAGCAAAACTTTACTGGTGCGATCGGCCAACCTGCTTTAAAGTTCTCTGGCGGCGCGACTCGACAGACAGATGCGCTTTCGGCCAGAACCCAGCCATATCAGTCTTAATTGAACGCATTATCCCTTTGGTTCACTTAGGGCAGCTTTGAACCGCCTTCATTAACATTTCGTTCGCTTAATTCACATTAGGTCGGCACCAAGCCACCTTTAGTGCACTTCGCGAACCTATGATTCATAAGCGACTGATTAAAAAAAGCCGATTTATCACCAGCGCTTAAAGAGCTCACGTTACTTCTATTGTACGAGAAGTACCGGGACACTGCGCTTACCTACACGGACGGATCCGTGCTCCCGAACAGTTTCGCTGTAGTGGTCGTGATACCAGCGAAAGTCACAACTTTAAAATTTAAGACCGACTCATACGATAACATCGACGGCAGCAAGGCTCGCAACGCTTTTCATCAGAGAGATGAACCGCCACAGAAATGGACGGTTTTCTGCGACTCTAAGACGGCACTGCAGTCCCTACTGTCACCTCTACGCCGCGGACCACAGGAACAGCTGGTGTCCCAGGTTACAGAGATGACGCAGCATACAGGGAAGGCAGGCCAAAAAATAATTTTTCGATGGTTTCCAAGTCACTGCGGGATTATAGGCAATGAACGGGCCGATGAAGCAGCCCGTTTTGCTCATAGTGTGGGCCAACAAATACCCATACCATTGTGAAAGACGGACGCGGCGCGGATGCCCCATCTGCTTGCTGACAAGTGCACCATGCCGCAGTGGGGTGACACACAGTTCACGAATTTGCGACTGCACTTTTTTTATGCGTCGTTAAGCCTTCGAGTACGACTCCAGATTTGCCGTGGAGAAGCCACGCTTTTATATCGACTATGGTTGCGCGTTGCGTTCACCAATGCCTATGCGTTTCGCATAGGAATGGCCGACACCACAGCCTGTGACCGCTGCGGTCACGAAGAATCAATGGGGCGCATTTTGTGTGACTGCCCACACAGTACAGTGCAGAGAAGCAATCCCTTCGTTATGCACTCAACCGGCTGGACGACCGAGCGCTGTCGCAAAGAGGAATTCTACGACATCGTCTGGGCCTCACGTCGCAGGCTTCTTGAGATCTAGCGGCTTTCGTGACCGCGTCTAACAGGAACTTCCTTTGTGTATGTGCGTGTGCGTGTCCGCGTTCTAGTTTCTGTGCGTGTCTGGAATTTTGTACCCTTTCTCACTGTCACCTAGCTAACCCGGCCCTCTCCCCATTTCTCCCCAGTGCAGGGTAGCAAACCGGAGACTAATATCTGGTTAAACTCCATGCCCTTCCCTTGCCTCTTCATCTCTCTCTCTCTCTCTCTCTCTCTCTCTCTCTCTCTCTCTCTCTCTCTCTCTCTCTCTTTGGTTCATATTAATTCTCACTTTGTTCGCTGAAAGGGAAACTGCAGAGGTTTAACATTTGTAAAGAGTGGCGTCTTTCTAGAGCGCACACTATTGAAACAACTGTTACCAATGTTTCCTTTTGTGATAATGCAAAGCGGCTGTAGTTGAGATTAAAAATAGGAACGGTGGTCTTCCTACCACACCCTGCAGTGTCATCCAGCGGGCGAAAAGAAAAATCTGGCTCCTATTGGCCGATGGCTGCCATAAGTTAGCCCACCCACTGCCACCCACAGCACCCGTTTGCGGACCTTCAGCAACGCGCGTTTTTCTATTTTTTTCTTTTTTTTATTGAAAGAATGCACGAGCCGTGCGCTTAGTTTTCTTTGCGTTATGAACACCAAGGCAAAATAATCTGTGAAACTTTATTTGTTCATGTGCAAGCCACATAGATTCCATTGGAAGTTATCATTGAGCGACCTCGGCGTCGACACAAAAAGTGCGGTGCAAAATTCACAATAAATATGCGTTTCCCAAAGGGCCGACAAAAGCTTGTGCACCGTCTACAAGAACTGACATATGGTTACCAAAGTTAATTAATGGTTGACTAGTGATTGTAGACCTGTTTAACCATATGGGACTCGAATGCGCGGTTGTCTGGGACTCGAACTCGAGACGGTGATAGGACTCGTTATCCAAGCTTATCTTCGATAAGGTGGATTATAGCGGACAAGGATTGAATAAGATTATTAGTGTAGACATTGACGGATTAGGATGAATTAGAGCTGATTAGGGCGGATTAAGTCGATTTTTCTCTCCTTCGTTCTGTAAACAAGAATATTTCATGTATTTTTCTCGTTTCATGAATGTGTCATGTGGTGCCTCCACATGCTACAGATGCCATAATTGTAGCATGAGGCACAGGATATCTTATTGCTGTACTTACGCATAACGAGTGTATTTTTTTTTTCTCCATTAATGCAATGTCACGCCACGTGCCTTGTAAAGGGGGCCCGAATCCCCGTCAAGTGAACACAGTTTCACTCTTTGTTCGGACCTCCTCCATTTTTTTGCGTGTGTGTGTATCTCAAGAAAATGGAAATAAACTGAATTGAATTGAATTGAATTGAGGTCTTTAGGCGCGTTAGTTGTATTGATGAATATTAGGGTTTATTGAGGCGGATTAGGATTAATGAGGCAAGATTAAGATTTGTTATTTTAAGGATATCATGGTGGAGAATGGCAAATTAAGGCAGCTTTGGGTGGATTAAGCCAGATTAGCGAGGATTGCGGTTGATTACGTTGTACTCATGTGGATTAGGATGAATTAATATGAACTAAGGGGGATTGGGTCGATTGCGGCAGATTGGGCCGTATTAAGAGAAACTGAGGCGGATTATGACAGATTAGGGTGGGTTAAAGCGGATTGAGAGACACTGAGGCAGAATAGGATAGAATATGGCAGATTACAGCAGATCAGAGTGGATTAAGGTGGACAAAGACGGTATAAAGTGGATTGCGAAGAAGATAATAAATATGGCAGATGGCGGATTAAAGTTTATTCATATTTTAATTCAAGCTATTCCAATAGTGGCCGCCTTCAATCCCGCCTAATAGCCCCAATCACTCCTAATCTGCGTTAATCTATTTTAATATGACTCGATACACATTAATGCGCATTTCACATCTTAATACATCATAACCTGCCTTAATCCACAATATTCCGCCTTAGGCTGTCTTAATTCCTCTTAGTATGCCTTCAACCTTTGTAATCCGCCTTCCGGTGCATTAATCCGTCCAGGCCGCTTGCGGTCTACAACGCGAGCTTTTTATTAGCGCTTATTTTACATTACATAACTATATTTCATGATGAAGTCAATTTGAAAAGCAATGGTGCCAGTGAAAAAAACGCCTCTTCCGCTGAGACGGTCGCAGCCCATGATCGGTGCCGCTGTCCATTATAGTTAGTGCCATCTCATCGTGGCTGCCTATCTCATGAAATGGTTCGGTGCTGGGTAATTCTGCCTCGCACATGTGTTGCACAATGAGAGTTTTTAGTTCATCAATAATGCTGTCTCATAAACAAATTATAGTTGTGTTATGCGCTAGTCAGCGCCATACTCGCGTTCCTTCTTGCCTTACTTATATTTGCTCTTCGAAACATACTGTTCAACGCTGACGTACCCCTGCGCTTTTGTCTACATCACGGACCAAGTATATGGCAAACATAGGTCGGCGCACTCACTCACACTCACTCGCACTCATTTAATAGAGGTGAGTGCGAGTGCGAGCGAGTGCCAGTGAGTGTGAGTGGAAGTGAGTGTGAGTGCGAGTGAGCGCGGGTCCTGGAAAAATTATGGTGAGTGAGTGTGAGTGAGTGTTCTCCCACACTGCACTCACTCATGAGCGCACTCACTCACACTCACTCGCACTCATTTCATAGACGTGAGTGCGAGTGCGAGTGAGTGCCAGTGAGTGTGAGTGGAAGTGAGTGCGAGTGCGAGTGAGTGCGGGTCCTGGAAAAATTATGGTGAGTGAGTGTGAGTGAGTGTTCTCCCACACTGCCGACCTATGATGGCAAATGAGTTCTGCGGAAACGCGCAAGGTGGTGGTTCATCAATGGACCAAGATGTGGTCTACATGCAAGCGCTCCCCTCGCCAGAAGAAATTCGTGGCTACGACAATCCTTACAGTGCCTGAACTCTACAAGAGCATCGCGAAGATCGTAGCAGTGCGCCGTCGGCAAATGCCGCTCTCGTGTCGGGCACCTGTACTGACGTCACGGCGGTTCTCCGCCAATCGCGTATGAGAGCTGGATTCGCCGGGCGCCGTGGAGTAGCGGCTCCTTTTATTCTTTTGCGAATAACGCATTTTCTGTGCAACATTTTCAAATTTCTTGCCAATTTTTGTGTTCAGGGTGTACGAAAGTGCATATCGACGCTGCTAGCTCGAATCAACTCTCTTCACATTTTAATTTCACAATATGTCACGCTCTAATTCTTTCTTATGAAACCCTGCTCCACGCCCTTCACTGCCTCCGGATTTGGCCCACCGCAGTAAAGTTGTTGTTCGGTCCAAGAACGCGATCCGCCAAAACCTAGCCGTATACAATTTCGCCGTAACAACGCGTTCACCACCAGCGTATTCTCAGAGTTATGAACGCAGCAGCAAGTACTCGTGCACTACTTCAGCGCTACCAGTTGGAACTCGGAAGCTGTGTTGCTTTCGCGTGTGCATGACGAACATAGTGTCTGCGCCACTCATCATGCGTTCCGCCTTCGTTGTGGCGCGGACATTGGGACACAGGAAATTGAAACCACGGCTTTCCGTTCCGTCGTAAGATGTCACCAATTCTTAGTCACCGTAATGGTGCCCTTACTTCCTTTATCTTTTTTTTTTCTTTCTAAGCTTGTCGTTCTTAGTTTAATGGATCTTTCTTTCTCCATTTCCTGCCGAATGAGAAGGACGCGGACTTTGCCCGAACAAGAGCAGAAAAAAATTTTTAAGAAAACTAAGTATAGAAGAGCCAGTGTGCAGGGCGACGCAGGAAACCTGCTTTCCTCATTTTACGAGGATTTTCGCGATAAGAATGGTTGTACTGCATTTGGGCCCACGGGTCCATTATGAGCGGAAGTCGCGGTGCTCGTCGCGTCCAGCAGAGATATATAAGGCTGCTTGAGAAGGAAATTGAGTTAAGGCTCTCTTTCCTTGGCAAAAGGTTTTTTTTTTTTCCTGATAGAATTAATTTGCATGAGAGAGACTATATGCTGCGGAAAAACAAAGCCAAGAACGCCTTAAAAGGGGACAACGGGAGAGCCGTTTGAAGATATTTCGTATGAGGCTCTTATGCAGCTACTTCTTTACTGCGCTGGCTTCCGCATAGTTAAGAATGATGCAGTGCCGAGTTTCCGTTTGTCTTCGAGCTGAGCGCACTCCGAATGGTTCCTCATAGCTTCGCGTGCACCGCTTTCCATAGCAATTTGCCAGACCCAAGTACTACTTGTGTGCGTATCTTGAATTTTATAAAATCGAGGCAATTTCGCGTCAGCATGCGCTGTTTCCTCAGAGTTTATGAACACTCACTTTGCAGACATCCAAGAGCAAAACGTAGTGTCTTAAAACGTAGGTGAGCTAATACCAGTGCGAGCGAAAACGCATGCGCAGTACTACTGAATTTCATATACACACTCGTTACAATACTTGAACTGCTATAAACGTGCCACTCAATGACTTCTTGCATTGTAAGCTATTTGTCGCCGTTCCTTTCAGAGTGCGATCCTAGCAGAGATTCCCATCCTCGTTATGCCCGCCGGGTTCGCAGGCAAAGCAACAACCTCATGAGAAAGCTCGCCAGCTGAATTAATTACTTGGATCAGTCGCCATCTTGCCCATGTCTGCATTAGCGGAGGTCAAAAGAAAGTCCCTTTCCACGCGTGTGCAATCTTAGTAAGCAGCGTAGCCGGCAAGCAAGCGAACCCTGGCGAAATCAGATTATTCACGTATCCGCATTCTCCTCTTCTCTATGTTACCTTTCTTTGTGTCTTTCTACATCTACTTTTTCTTCTTTCCTCTCTGTGTCATCTTTCCTTTTTTATCTCTTTATATATTGCACTATCTTCCCTTACTCGCATCCGCACATTAACTAATCTTTACCACCCCTTGCTATTCTAGACTGTACATGGTTACGCTATGGTTTACCCTCTCGCTCACTCCTTTTCCTCTTCCTCTTTCTTACGTCAGTCCTCCTCACCCCCACTTCCATTTTGCATCCCTTTGCTAAACTACACTGTCAAATGCAATGTCATGCTTTACCTTTTCCCCTCCTCCTTTCCTTCATTCTTGCCCTAACATCAAATCTCCCCGCCGCGTGTCTTCACCACCAATGTCACAAAATACTAGGCATGACTGAGCTGCTTGACACGTTCCCACTTTCAGTGGCGCATAAACACTACTATACAAGGCCATGCCACGCTTCGCTCTCACTGCTTTTCCTTTACTTCCTTCCAACCCTCCCACGTACTCCTCACTTCCGTTTCCCACCCCCCTTTATATACACTGTAAGGTGGAAAATACTATGCATGGTTATGCTATGTTAGCAGAAGTTAGCAAATACCGCTTTATGTGTCGCATGCCAGCCTTTTGGTAGTGGGCTGGGGGCATGAGCACAATAGTGCGGACGCAAATGCCACGTATTGGGCATTTAATGGAAGAAGTCGACGCGCCCTTATTTCATGATGATTTCATGATGATGATCATTTCTTGCGAACTATCCAGCGCTCCCACCGGCTTAAGCAGCTTCGACGTTAAAACACTGGAGAACACTCACAGAAATGCCATCTGGAGAGACACATAGCGAAGGACGCAACACATAGAAGCTATGCTTGTTGTATGTGTTATTTGTACGTCTACGGCAATCTCACGCTTTTCTAGCTGTTTTTAATACAAAAGTGTTTTATGCCGAGGTCGACCAAGAAATCACTGATGTACTTCCGTCACGGAAGCGGATGCCTGAAAAAAAAATTAACACGCATTGGACACTGAACAAGTACCACAAACTCGGATTCGAACCTACAACCACCCAGGAAGCGATCATAGGAGCTGAACGCTCTACCGATCTCGCCAAACGGGTCTTATAGCTTCAATACAGCGCTTTACAATTTGCGTCTGGTTAAAGCAAACGTGGTTAGCAAGCAAAATTACTCTTAATTTAGCATCACCTCCATTTCACTGCACTCTTGGTTCGCAGCGGTGGCACCGTCATCTAGGAACGACGCTGTGAAGCAGTTGGGTGCCGAAGCGCGTCAGCAGTTAGCGCTTCAGTAGTATCCGCGCCTCTGTCGCAGCGCTGCATATCGACGTCCTATTGGGGCGTTGCCTGTGCAATGTACAACCATAGTCGCTACATAATTTCTCTTGTGTTGCGATGCGCTCTGCTCCAGCAACGCGAAGACGGCCGTCGAGATGCAAATGACGCGCCTTTCGCTGCAGGAGACTGTGTGCTCACAAAACGATCCTGTGACAACCCGATCGGTTTCGCCGGAAAGGTTTCGCCGGAAAGGTTTCGCCTACTACATATCTACAGCCCACGTAGAAGTACACTTCTTCGTGGGCTGCAGTATGTAGCAGTTGACGACGACCAAAATTCAATGACAATGATACAACGATGTCGAGTTTTCAACTGTCCAAACTTTGTCTCCAGGATTGGTGGTGGTGGTGAAAAACATTTATTTAGAAAAGAGAGGTGCAGGGCCTCTTTAGAGGTCCTTACAGACTAGGTGGAGTCCCTATTCCGGGACCCCATTGGTTTATGCCGCCGCCCTAGCTCTCTGGACCAAGGCCTGCTGGGCCTGAAGGTCCGAGCAGCCGAGCAGGGCCGCCTCCCAGTCCTCTCGGGTAGGGTTTGGGTGAGGGGTAAGGTCTGTGTTGTACTGACAGGCCCACACCACGTGGTAGGTGTCCGCCACCTCCGCACGGTGCTGGCACTGTCCGGTGACCGTAGGGTCGAAATGTTAATTATTGCAGGAAATGTGTTGGTTTGAAGCCTTAACAGGGTGCGCTCCTCGGCTTTCTTCAACCCCTTCGCAGGGGCAGGGTAGCGGCGATGGCTTTCCTTGTAATAATCTAAAATTTCCCTATACCGGAGGAGGGGGTAACCCTCCCCGTTCGTCTACATTGGTATTGAAGTAGGAAGCCCGGAAACAAGCGCTCGGGCAGCCGAATCTGCAGCCTCATTTCCCCGCAATCCCTGATGGGCCGGTGCCCATATTATGCGTTTTGGGTGAGGATCTACGTCCCTTACGCTATTGCGCAATATTTTTTCAGCTAGGGGTGAGATGTGCCCTGCTACGTAATTACGGCAAGCTCCTCGCGCATCCGTAATAATACGTTTTGAATCGCTGTTAGGGCAATGGCGACCTCCTCAAAAAAAGAAAAAGAGGGGAAGCTTTGTCACCGCCGGCGTCGCTCTCGTGCGCCACACGACGACATTTGCGGTAACCGATCGACATTTGAAAGGTATTGTCGCCATCGCTATCATGCGCCGTATATGTATAATTACGTATATATAGATAAAAACATCCAAGAAAAACAAACGGAAAGGAAAGGCAAGGACAGAATCGCTGCCTTTCGCCGAGGAGGTCGATGTTTGCACGTATACGTGCAACCGAGATGGCTCCATGCTCTAGCCGCTTGGCTCGCCTGGGTTTCAGGCGGTGTTTCTACAGCGCAGCCGAAGAACCCGGGCGAAATGCTAGTCGCGCTTATCGAAAAGCGCGCTTGCATGCGTATCGCCACTCTACAAGCGCGGAAAACGCACAGCTACTGCGTTAGGCGCACTGCATGTCAACTTGGTCTCGCAGTTCGATTGTTCGATCGCACAAAGCGAAAGCACATCGCCCTCAAATCTGCTAGTCTTACTCTGTCTAATAATCCATGCATTGCTATCGCATTCATTGGTCGCCCATCTGGTGAAACTGTGATGTTATGATGAAATCACAAATGAAATTACTGCTTAATAGAAAGCGTGCCGGTGGTAAAGAAAATTGCGAAAGAAGCATTGAGCGGCATCCTTCCGCCACAGCGGCTGAACAGTCTTCTTTTAGCTGAATATACTGTAACGACGCGTTATTAACGGGGATGCGGAGCAGCTCAAGGAAATAAGCTTTATCCTTCGTCCAAAAGAGAACCGAACGTCTTCTTCGTCGCCGCGATCAGTGTGCAAGCGCGTTCAACTTCAACTTTGTCTGCGTTGGCACATACCCGCGGCAGTACAGTTGTTCCAATATATAGTGCGTGCGAAAGGGTCATCGCGTCTCACAGAGAGCACTATTAAAATGATGAATGTCTGGAAGAACGAAGGAAATTTGAGAATTAAGGAAGAATAAAACTCACACTGGATGCACGCTCTCGGTCACTTAGGGGGCTTCGTGCAAGTTCTTCTTTGTTCGCTAGAGTTTTGATCGAGACAAATGCTGCGCCGAAAATGAATTCGTCTTGAGATGAGCGGCGTGTTATGGATGACGTGCGATCAATGTTTATTCTTTGGTGAGGCAACTGCAGGAAGTGGGGAACATAGTTCCCACAGAAATTCGAGAACAACCCGGAAGGCATGGAAATGGCAGAAAGAGTAGATTCATCGAGAACCACATACATATACAGGTTATGGCTGGCGAGGTTTCGAACTTCATTAGAGAAGATCGTGAATAAGAAAGAAAACTTCGGCTAAGGCTCGCAAAGCGCCATACAGCCGCCATGTATGTTTCGCAGCTGCCTTTTAAGGACGAATTGAGCTCCGGATTTCATTTATGAGGTTTGACGAAATTGAGCTCTCAATTTAATTCATGAGATGTGACGAAATATCTTAGGTACAATGCACCACCAAACATTAAAAAAAAAGAACTTGTGGGTTATCAGGGTGTACCGTGATTGCTCAATAAACGTCGTAGAAAGATTTCTGCTGAGTTCGCAAACCAATACAAATGATGTCCCATGTGCGGTTGCGATTAAGTGCGGATATTGGGGCTTTTTAAGAGACGCTTCTATAAGATCCGAGGCATGTGGAATAATTACTGCCCTTACATCTACTTCTTTTTTTACATAACGAAGCACTACAGAATGTTACGCATGTGTTAGATGCATGTTTATGCATGTGTCCTAAAGGAAAACTTGTCGTGTAATCAATCCTTTGGAAAAGGAAGACAGCAACATGAATTTTTACAAAGAGAACCTAATGAGATCGCTATGAAAAATTAGTAATATGACCTTCCTAAAGCCCCTGGAGGCTGAGTTCTCATACAGTGAGGTCCCTAAATCAGTCTTACTTTACCTTTTGCGTTTTTATAGTGAGCGATCTTAGAATGTATACATTGAGCTGATTTGTACACCTGAGGAGCGCATTTGATTCAGTGTTCCACAATCTATTAATTGCTACACCGGAACAGAATGGTGGACGAGGTATGGTACTGGAACTTTTACGACACCACTTGACAAGTCGTTATCAATATCTGAGTACAAATCGCGACGTTTAATCTCACGCAGAAATCACAACGTGTGTCCCACAGGGATCGACACTCGGATCTCTTTTCTTCATAATTTATATTAATGGCCTGTGGGACATACCTTAATGCTGAATATGCATGGTTGCAGTTCTGTTTGATGATTAGAGGTGGTATCACAGCGTAGGTCTTTTACGCTAAAGAGGCATTTAACCATAAGGATAATTAATGAGCATTAAAATCGCATGTGGCTCACACCATGCTTGGATACGTTGGTGGTGTACATAAAAGGACAGAGTGTTCAGAACACCACCGAGGTGCTGGTCCAACTGACAAGCACTTCACTCAGGAATTAGGGTCGCCTACGAGCTTTTTAGCAGCGCGCACTCATCACGTCAAACTTCAAAGCACAGCTGAAAATCTGGCTCAAAACCTCCGCGGGGACCGATTTTTCTGACACGATTTTGCCATCGTCACTGCTACATTTTAAATAAGTGTTCCGCATTTATATCTTTCATCTTTTTTAACAGCGGAGTTATATGAGCTCGAGTTCTAGCCGTGTCGGGCGTAAATTGAAAACTCGGAGCAGCCAAGTGGGGTGGAAACCGGGAGGTCGTGTGCTGCAATGATATGAGAAGAGCAGCATAGAACATCAAGAAATAAATAAAGCGAAAGAGGAGTTTGTGGCGAGGCGGCATTCGAACCCGGGTACCCACGGTCCGAAGGCGAGCGTCCGAAGGCGAACACTAGGCTCGGAACAATGTGATTACGTTGTACCGACGATCGCAACACAAGTTGCTGGGGGCGAGAGAAACAGACAGTGAGAGCGATGGAGGAAGACAGAGAGATAGAAAGAGAGAGAAGTGGGTAAAAAAAAGAAACTCAAGTCTGGGGTGCCCTCAAACCACCACCAGAAAGAAAGAAGAGTCTCGAGTTTTCGCTCTCGGCCCCTCCCACATCATTGTCCTCAGTACACTGCGGCATAATAGTGAAGCTCAGACCCTTGCTGCAACTTGGCTGTTTCCCATATTTCACAGACGAGGGATTGGTTTTACCTTTTTTTGTGTGTCATCTGCACCTTGTTCAGTTTTCAGCGGTAGTTGTCCTTCAAAGTTTTGCGTGGGGTCGTTATGAAGCGTTATTTCGTGAACACGTCGGCTGCAACGCTGAAGACTCCCTCCACGAGTGCACTAAAATGAAATGCTGTGTTGCTCCGTACAAAACCCAGTGCATCGGTTCGTGAATTCTCAGCGTTTCGATGCGTGCCTCCGAGTCAATTGTAATTTGTCATTTTTGTAATCGATACAAAAATGTTAAGTGAATTATAAGGACAGTTACTTCTTAAAGGAAGCAATTGAAGCGCTACAAAATTACAGCAAGATTTATTTATTTATTTATTTACTTATTTATTTAATTAATTATTTATTTATTTATTTATTTATTTATTTATTTATTTATTTATTTATTTATTTATTTATAATAATGTCGATCCCATCTGGGATCGGTACATGGAGGGCATATACAGATATAAACAACAGCGATGTGGAAAGAAAATATAATGGTAATTATAATAGAAAATCTAATAGGAAGTGTAATCGATTACACGCAATTCATTCTTTGTAAAGCGTTAAGTACAAGTCTTCTTATAGATACGTAACAATTCCATATACTGTGGGCCCACAATATGTGGCTCATACTGGTTGGAACGTTTTGTTTCAGGAATGTCTTGGCACCACAGGAAGGTCTAAATGGCAGCGCGGCAGCGCATGAAAAATTTTCGCGATGGTTTGCGAGAGAATCAACTGCATAACTCCTTCCTCGATAACACGTTTCGAAGCACAACAAAAATCGCCAATAGTTCTCAGCGGGTGTAGAGAAGCGGGCATGTGTTTTTTATTATTTTTTTTCTGGTGGTCACGAGAGATTCACAGAGCCCGCCCATTGGTAAATAGTGGATCTGCCACACTTTGATGCGAACAGGCAGATGATATGGCTCACTATCTATTCGTAACCAGTTTAGTGTGTCGGCGTTTTAATCTATAAGAAAGACCCGTTTCTAATGTAGCAGTTTGAAGACGAAAGAAACGTGGATGGCGCCTCGCGGTACTGTCAAATATAGCCGAACGTTGCTTTCTGGAACGGGCTACATAAGAAACAAAAGAAAGCTCTTTGCGATCCACCAGTACGGACACGTCCAGACACAACTTTTTCTTTTTTTATTAATCAGGTCTCTTTGCATATAACGGGTGAATGCTAAGTTTCAACGACGCATTACGACGCGCGTGCTGAATATCTTAGTGGGGCACTTCCCTTCATTTTTCCCATGTTCACAAATAATGGACAGTCTTGTATGGCGAGCAGGAGGTACCCTGCTCGTTATGCGTCCACCTGGCGACTCCGGTGCGCGTGCGGTGCTTGCAAGAAACAGGCCGATTGCGTATTGAGCTGTCTTCGTCCTCTGCATGAGCAAGCTCGACTTCATCAGGCATGCTATCGACATACCAGCAGATGACGTCCCCTGAGAAGATTATGTTCCTGCGTGACGCGCATGATGAAGGGCACAGCTGTTGCTCGTTGCGTGTATACTTGAATTTATTTTATTTTGCGCACTCTCGCTGGCACCGCGTGCATGTTTAATTATGTAAGCTAGGTACTTCAATTCACCACTAATTGTCGGACGGCACGCCGAATATAGTCCAGGAGCATGTAAGGGGAGTGTTATGTCGCAAGTTAAAGATTAAATAATTAAACTGGACGTCTAAAACGCCTTTCTGCCACGTGCAGTCTGAAAGCCCGGGCTATGAACGAAGACTTGAGGAGAAATAATAAATAAAGTATATTGATAGATTTCCGGGCTTTTACGTCCCAAAACCAGCTGTGATTATGAGAGACGCCGTAGTGGAGGTCTCCGGAAATTTTGACCACCTGGGGTTCTTTAACGTGCACTGACATAGCACAGTACACGGGCCTCAACATTTCGTCTCCATGGAAATGCAGCCGCCGCGGCCGCGATACGGTCGCGCGACCCTCAGATCTGCAGCCGAGTACCATAGCCACTAGACCACCGTGGCGGGGGCAATAAATGAAGTACACGTAAAAGCACACACACGAAGAAGCGCACGCTGCTTTTGTTTCATTTCTGTAGCAGAGACCGTTACTACTTCCGTATACCAAGCAGCCCTACATTTTCGAACTTTTCTTAGTTTAGCAGAGCACGGTCATACAAAAACGCACGTTTGTAGACATCTGTCTTGGTCCTTAGTGTTGCACTAGTGTGGATCCAAGCAATATTCATTTGAACAACTTTACAGTTAAAAATGAACACGCATATATAATTGCAGAGAAAATTTGGGCAACACAGTTGAGAAGAGACTTGCGAGAAAATAAAACATCTAATGCTCTATGACATTCACTTAAGAGCATATCAGTTGATCGTTTCATTCATAATAAATGTAACTACTGAATTACGTTTTTAGATCACCTGAAGGCCAGACCAGGTTTTTGGTGAAAACTTGAAAACGTTTTTGCCAAAGACGGTTATGTCCGTGAAACCAAATATTGCAACGATATTCATCGTATGTCCTGAATGGAATGTCGAAATATAGATATGCTTCAACTGTAGGTCGTTCCATGCTTGCGGAAAATGAACACTCGCTGATGTATTGTGATGCAGACTTCCCCAACAGTTGCCTCGTGCTTGCGTAACACCTAAAGTGACCTTTATTAATGCGAGGAGTTAAAGTTTAGCGACGTCCACGAGTGGATTCAGCTCATTTGCGTGTAGGACACGTTCGCACGCAGGCACCGTCGCAAAGCCCCGATATCGCCGTTACGAATGTGTCGAGCCGATTTCATGCATTGGGGTCTTCGATATGGTTTGCGTGACTAAAGTAGCAAATGAGCTGCTTTTCCGTCTGTCATGACTAGAGCGTTTTCTTCTTTTCTAATGACATTTATAAAAATTGAGCACCTTTTTCACGTTGCTAGTTGCGCATGAAGTTACGCATGGAGTTACGCATGGGAAAATTGTATTTACCAGCGCGGAAAAGAACACTAGTTGAGAGTGTCGCGCACTTGGCCAAAATTTCGAGGTTATGCTTAGGTGGTGACTGGACATTTTAAGGAGGCATTTTCGCATGTCGTTGTGACCGCTATATTGCCGCCTTGCGAAGAGAAGTCCACTTGCTGAAACGTCAGCTTTTGCGACATGTTTTTCATTGTGTCCTAAGATTTCTTCCATCGCTTGCGACCGTTATTGCCAGATAAATATTTATTAAGCAGCTTACGGCAAACAGACACAATGTCATCTGGCCACTTGCGTTTTTAAGCTAATTAACGGACACCATTTACCATAAGACCAATTGGGCCCGTTGCTAGTTTAAGGATTACTAGTCAGCACAACATCCTAAAAAAAAAAAAAAGAAGTCCTTGAAATCTTGCGTAGTGGCGAGACATGGAAAGCAAATCTGGAGCCGGAAGCAAGTACAGGGAAATTTTCAATGCATCCCGGATTTATGTTGTGCTCTAAAATAACCGTTCGACGCTCACTTAAATAATAATCGAAAAAGTAAAAAAGTAAGTATTTGTTTCATCCATCGCGTTGCGCATTGAGCCGAGGTTACACTATTTTGAGCAAAAGCGTGACGTGAATCTGAGGGCAATAATCGACATGACAGGTTGGAGCACGTTCTTTCGCTGCGTGCAGAGTTCAAGTCGTGCACTTGTACCAGGCGCTGGTGTGTTAGCCAGCAATTTAACACGCGGCCAAACTTACCGTGGAGCGAGCGGCGGGAGCGCAGGTAATCCAAAGCGAGGCGTCATGCGTCGAGCGCGGACCGCGTCCGACTGATGCCGGCGCGAGGCACATGTGGGCCGCACGGCACAACGCGCTTGCAACGTGGCGAAGACGGACGACAGGCGCCGCCACCCGCCGCTTTTCCCTTCCTGTTCCTCCTCTTCCCATTCTCTCCCCCATCGGAAGTTTCGCTCCGTTTTTTTTTTATCTTTTTTTTTTTGTGATATTCGCGGACGGGATGGTTGGCTCTCTCCGTCGCGTCGGCGCTCGGACACTTATTTACCGTACTTTTTTGCGGTGTTAGTCGAGAGGAAAGCGGCAGCTCGTTGGCCACAATCTACATACGCGGGAATGGGGCAATGATTGTTCTCAGCAACAAGGACACAACATTATTTCTAGGCTTCTCGTATATGGCGTTTCCGCAGCGAACGCGTCTTCTTTTTTTTTTTTTTTTTGACTAGAGGTTACAGTATAGCAGTGATCGAATATTGGAAAAATTACACAAGGGGAACAGTCAATGCTATGAAGTTTATAAATTTGTAAATCCTTATAGTGAAAGCAAGTATTGCAGCACCACAAGCTGAGCTTCTTGCTACACATAACAAGGGCTGAGCTTGAGGCATTAAATACCTCCCTGATATCAAGGCAAATGGAAAAAAGAAAACCCAGGAAGACTAGTTTCAATACCTGAGCAATGCCTCATCACCGCGTAAATAGCAGCAATTCCAATGGATGGCCCTATTACATTTGCGATGCTTCAGTACTGGACGTATGGAAAAAAACAGGCCGAGCAAGAGATCGGCGGAGGTGAAGGCGAAGTCGGCTGCACGCGGACTGAGCTGGTCTCCATGTTGATCACTAACTATTAGAACTTGTTGCCGGGCGAAGCGGTCGACATCTGGGGAATACGTATTACTGCAAACTGGAAAATGAAAACTTAGAAAGAAAGTGCATCGCTTCCCACTTTTTCTTTCTGATTCTTTGTTTTCCTGCTCGCGCTAAGGCGCATTGCTCACATCTACTACTGACTTTGCTTCGCTTGTAAGCACATCGCGTCAATAGCCTCCCTTCTCTGGATTTACCAATACCTCTGGATTTGTAGCAGTGTGTGGTAGTATAAGGCGTCGATACCGTGCAAAGTTATGCGAAAGTTAACTTGGCCCATTATTACTTATGGATATGTTTTTCCGATATCCAAACCAAGTAGACGCGTAGTCGGAAGGGCAGTACGCCCCAGATGATGTAACAACAGAACGGTTGAATTGAACTGCACTGAAACGATGAAACATTACAGACAACGTCGAAGGTGCTTATCCTCATCACACCATTCCCTTAACCTGAGGGAAGCCGTCAAGTGGCGGCAGCTGCAAACTGATTCATCCCCCTGAGTTTTGACCCTTAGCCTCTCCTAGCCCATGCGAGATATCCCTTGGTCCTTACTGTGGATCACAGGCCACAATATGCCACGACACCTGAGAATTCCCATATCCACCGGGCTATCCCCTATTTTCTCATTTTGCATTTCTTCTGGGGAACTCCACTGACCAGCTCAGTGCCGCAGGGGAAGCGTCGGCCAATCCAGCAGGCACATGCAATGAGGCCTTCAACTAAGGGAACAACCCTACGAGGAAGATACTTAATCATGTTTCAAAAACAAGTTCGCTCTCTCTCTCTCTCTCTCTCTCTCTAAGGGAAGATGGAGGTTTCATGTGATAAGAAGCTGTCAGACAAGGAATTCGGGCTGCTGTCAACATTCAGACAAAACTTATTCTTCCGTCAGAGCACCCGGCAGTTGCGTTCCTCATTTGCGTAGCAGAGTTTTTTGCTCCACGTCTAGCTCGCTCTTCTCCAACCACAATGTGCGTACGTAAGCTCAAGTGAAACGTCTGTCATCATAGAAGTATGTATGTGTGACTGAAATTATTTTACTTAAACATGAGTCACCAAGCTTTTTTTTTTCTTTTTTTTTTCTCGGCTATCCCTCGGCTGACCCTTGGGTAGTATGTCAGTCATACTACCCAAGTGACCCGCCGATACAATCCGTTGAACATTGTGCCATTCAGATGTTATATTGATTGTTACAAATACTCTTTTTTCCCGTGCACAGTTGAGACTTGGAATAAGCTTGATATTTCCTTGAGACGGCTACTACATGCACAGTTTGTAAAACAAGCGTCCAATTATGTATTTTGATGTTGTAATTTTTTTCTTTCTTTGTTGTTCTTGTGCTTTTCTTGTAACCACTCCTGCAATGTCTCAAACATGAGACAGCAGTATCTGAAAATAAAAATAAAAAGTAAATAAAATAAATGGTTTAATGAAGTCAGAGACATCGAAACAGTTAACTGATGTCCAGTCATCGAAGCCCGTTTAGTGATATTTCAGTCATCGGAATATTTTCAGTACGTGTGCGCCACAATTTTACTTACTTATTTCTTTTTTTACTGAACCGCCTCTGCCCACAACTGGACCGAAAACAGAAGAGAAGAAACTAAACACACTCTTGCGCAAGAGCATCAAACAGGCCTTGGGTGCTCCACAAAGAACAAGTACAGCAGAGGTTGATCAGATTGGCATGCACAACAACATCGACGAAGTGATCGAGGCTCAGACTATGGCGCAAGTACTTCGCATATCCTCGTCCAAAGCAGGTAGACTGATCCTAAACGAAGTCGATGTTTCCCCATCTCCCTATCTCGATCGCGCGGTTACCCTACCGAGCGAAATTAGAGATAACTACAAAGTCTCACCGTTTCCCAGAAACGTCCGCCCACAACACAACGTGGGTAGGCGCCGGGCCCGGGCCCGTGCGGTTCTCGACCGCACCGACGCGGACCGTGAAGCCACCGCATTTGTGGACGAGGCCCAATACGGCAAGGCATCCACTTTCGCGACAGAAGTCGTGGACGGCCACGGTACGTTACGATCATTCGCATCGGTTAAAACGACCACCAGCGCTAAACCAGAACGGATAGCCACAGCCATCGCCATGGCAGACCCCACATTTACCCATGTCCTCACGGACTCGCGTTCCGCAATTCGGGCTTACGAAAGCGGCAATGTGTCTGGAGAAGTAGCGCGTGTACTACTGGCATGCTCAAAAGAGAGCAAACGATGCCTCTCCTGGTTCCCCGCTCACATTGGGAAAGACATTCACCCGCAAAAACCCAACCTCAATGAAACGGCCCAGGGCGCGAGAACTTGCCCGCCGCGACAGTCCCACGGTCTCCGAGTTGCTGGACGTTCAATTTAGTGACCCGCTGCTCACTTACCAAGAAATCCCCTCACACTATCTAAAATGCAGAACCAAATACCCGCTCCCGCACGCCAAACTCGAACGCGCAGGCAGCCTCATTTCGAATGCTACAAACGGACTCGTATTCGCCACGAGGCCTACTAAGTCACTACAACTCAGACGTCCCGGCAAATTGCCCAGAGTGCCCAGAA
The DNA here is from genome assembly GCA_013339685.2 of Hyalomma asiaticum. NCBI lineage: Eukaryota > Metazoa > Arthropoda > Arachnida > Ixodida > Ixodidae > Hyalomma > Hyalomma asiaticum. Next base: position 88,822,538 of record CM023482.1, on the reverse strand, counting down.
CCTTATTTCTCACTCTCGCACATGCTGTGGCAATGTACCGCGTTACCAAAGGGTCCTCTTTTCAGTGAGCCCGAATGGGAAGAAGCCCTCAGAAGCTCGGACCCCAAACTCCAACTCAAGGCCATCCAGAGGGCCCAAGAACTGGCGGAGCGTCACCACGTTCCCGTAGACTTGGGCGTCGCCTACGGTTTCGGCCCGAGGAGCTCCCCGCGTGGCATCTCCAACGGCTTAAAGCTCCTTAGGACCTCAATAAAGTTCCTGACAGACAGACAGACAGACAGACAGACAGACAGACAGACAGACAGACAGACAGACAGACAGACAGACAGACAGACGCATTTTGCATTAGATGTGAGCATGTTCATGCCGTATCGCAGTATGGAATTGCGCAAGCATTATCTGAACTTTGCTTATTATCAGGGCCCGGCATAGAATGTGGTGAAACTTGACCCCTAAACTTCGTGTGCTTCTCTATTCTGCTTATACGACGTGCGGCGTTTATCTTTTCGCGTGTCGCCTCACTGAAGATTTCCGAAACTTAAAACGTTCTTCAGTATTATTTAAAAAAAAAAAAAAAACTTGACGCGATGTTACGCGATATGGCGTAGCCCTTTCCATTAGAGCCGAACAAAATTTGTGCGTGTTTTTTTTTAATTTGTTGTTCATTAAATAACGAAATGAGCAGAAGGGGACCATATAAGCACGCGTGAGAAAAACAGGAAATTGGCGCAAATACAAGTAAATAATTATACGGGCTTCATCTAACAGCAGATTGGGTTAAGAAAGGCGCCCTATAACGGACCCATGAGGAAAATGTTTGTTTGGCTAACTAGTGTTTTTCTGTCTTGTAAAACAATGGCACGTAAACTACAATTTTTCATTGGCAAGCTGCTGCCCTAGAAATGCAGCTGCCGGGGCCAAGAAATAATAATAATAATAATAATAATAATAATAATAATAATAATAATAATAATAATAATAATAATAATAATAAAAGGTCGACAAGATGCAAAACATGTTTGTTAATTTCCGGAGGCTATGCGCACGAAATGGAAGTGCAGTTAGCGTCCGCCGTGCATGTTTGCTTCTGTTTGGGAGCCAAGTTGTTTTCTGTAATTCATTTTTATGCGTGTACATACAAGTGTGCGCACGCATTTGTACGTTTATATTTCCAGCCTCCTAATAACTTCCGGTCTCCCAACTCTTGATGATGCAGAACATTCGCGCTGTCCTGCCTTCTGTCCTTCATGTCTGTGTTTATAGTTTTGCTATGGTTTCACAAAATGCGCAGACGCTACTGCGCATCCAAAGAGAAGCCCAATTTCCGGTACAAGCCCGAGCTCTCAATTCAATGGGCTAGTTGAATGCTAAGAGCTATATCTTGCACAAGACCTCAAGAGTGCGGACAGACCTCAGGGAGGAGGAGCCTATGAAGAGTCTTCTTCAATATTCGAAGCTTCTTTCATTTCAATGAAGAACACGGCATCGTACGTATCAAAGACGGCCTCCTTGCGAAAAACATTTTGCTCGGTAGAATTCAAAAGCAGTTCATGGTCGTTTTTTTTTTAATTTATTATTCAAAACACGAAGGAACCCTGTGACTGAATTATGGCAGAAATACAAATTAATTTTTTTTTCAGTAATTTAAGACGTGCAACATTCACACGCTGAAAAAAAAAACAAAAGAAAGAAAACCTGCACACTACTACGGACTTTTCAAAGAAAAAAAAAACAAAACAGAATAAGCGTGCATTCTGCGGCAGCCACAGACTCTATTCAATTTCCCCCGAGAGAAAACACGTGAAAGCCCGTGGACAGTATTGAAGCTCTCTGCAGTCCAATGAGCAGCTGTTGTGCACTGAAGCACGCCTGCTGCGTATTTCGTTGAAGTCGTTTCTCTTTCTTAAGGACAGTTTCTGCGCTAACTAATTTCTTTCTGAGGCCATGTTTACGCTCTCTTGGCGTGCGTGTGTTCTCTCCGTGCGTGAACGAAGCGCTGGGTGGCTATTACGCAACACGGAGCAAAACAACGTGCCATAAAAGACTTCAGTGCTAATTAGTTGTTCCTCCCCTCTTCTTTCTTCTGGTTTCAAACTTCAAAGAAAAGCTCGAAAAGCATACGATGCTTCCCCGTCAAGAGATTCAGTGCCCCATCTATCACTCTCTTGAAGCAAACCTCCTTCGGAATTTGGAATATGCTAATTTACTTCCAAACTTCTTTGTTGTGCATGAGTGTACAAGCCACGCATCAGTTTGTATGTAAACATCTGCAGATTTTAGCGATATTTATGAATGTTCGAAATTGAAATGGAAAATTCCGAGAGAGTTCCGGTAAGTCTGTCTGTCTGTCTGTCTGTCTGTCTGTCTGTCTGTCTGTCTGTCTGTCTGTCTGTCTCTTTCTTTCTTTCTTTCTTTCTTTCTTTCTTTCTTTCTTTCTTTCTTTCTTTCTTTCTTTCTGTGTAATTGGCTGCGGATCGAACTGCGGGGATCGAACTCGTAACTTCGAGCCACTTCCTCCAACAGTGCCTGAAGTTTTCTGCACCTCGCACTGAGCACTGCGTTAGGGAGCGGCCCATTATCACGTAGAACTTCGTGACATAGGCCATCGGCTGATGACGAAGGCTCAACCAAGAGAAGCTTCGCTGCTAAAACTATAGTTTCAAGACGTACTCAAATGCACCCTGTTTCACCAGTTCCGTGCAGCAGAGCAATACTACTAGACCATCGAACGTAAAATTCTTACAGAGCGAGACGGAGTGCCAGCGTTCGGAGTCTATGTTCGAAGACGCACCTGCCGAGCCGCTCGCGCCTATTCACGATTCGTCTAAATGCTGGCCGCCTAGCGGTAGTGCCGATATATGCGATCCATGGTCGGCCTATAAGGGCAACGCGTTACCGCCTTTCCGCACGCAAAAAAAAAAAAAAAAGAAAGAAATGGAACACAGCTGCACAGTTCTTTAATAGTCGCCATGCAGCCGTGCACCGTCCCGAGAAGGATAAAGTCAAAAGTCTGCACCTTATTGTGTGTCATCGTGCTGGAAAGGCCGCAATGTATTGTTTCCTGAGAAAACCAGACGGCGCGCAACGATAGGAGACGTGGATAAGAAACTCGCGTCGGTAACAAATTGACCGACACTAGGCTGGTTTGTTTCGCACGCTTCTCACGACTTCTTCCTCCCCGTTGAGCAGTGTATTATTTACGTACGTACGTACGTGTGTGTGTGTGTGTGTGTGTGTGTGTGTGTGTGTGTGTGTGTGTGTGTGTGTGTGTGTGTGTGTGTGTGTGTGTGTGTGTGTGTGTGTGTGTGTGTTAAGCTGTTTAGACTGGCGGTCGCACGCCCTTGGTCACCAGCACCTCCTAGAATAGCACAGGCATGCATAGTGTAGTTACCAAAGGGGAGGGACGGCGTCAAGCCGAGGACACGCCTGCCGCGTCTGCCACCGTCTGTGGTTCGAGGCGAACATCTTTACGTCGAGCTCGGTGCGAAACTTTGAGAAGCGTTCGCTGGGCCTCGCAGTGTTTCGGGAGGCGTTTCCCGAAGCCTCGGACCTCGACTAAATGCAGGTGTGCCGGAGACAAACCAGGACCAGCCAAGTGCTCAGCACGTTCGCTGCTTCGCTAGCCTCGCGCTACTAGTGCAAGCTTTCCTATTATTTTCTTTTTTCCAAATATCATACGGGGCCTCTAAATTTTAAATGTGCGCTTTGCGTGCGCTTTTATGTATTATCGAGAAATTTGGCTAGCCTATTTTCCACGCCAGCTATCGGGTTACGAGTGCTCAAATTAAACGGCAGAAATATTCTAAGCTGACATTTTTCTATGCGTGCCACGTGGTAGTGAAGCGGGATGTATGAGATGCCCACGCGTACGTTATACGCATGTACGTTACCCGCACCCCCGTTCCGTCATTTGTTTTTATCTCCTAGTTGTACTTTGTGAACGATATTTAACGTGTTGCGTTGAACCCTGTACGTTGCATGTGCTTCGCCTATACCCTTGCGCCCAGTAGTAACTTGTGCCTTGTGCATGCGTAATATCTCCCTAGCAACAAAACGAAGAAGAGAAAAGGGGATAATTGTGCCGCTTCTTTTCTTAGCCAGACCAATCCATTTATTGAAGAATAGGAAGAGAGCTGTTTACACCATTTGCATATTTGCAAGGTTCGGGTAAACGTGCAAACCATATCATAGTAGTCTGAAACTTTCCAGACAAGGAAATTTCGCCAGCCTCTGACAGGTTTCAAGAAAATGCGCTTTGCACGCTTTCTTTTCCTTTTTTTTTTTTTTTGTAAAGAGAAGGTCGGTATATGCTAAAGTGTATTCTTGACTAAGACAGACAGTTTGTTAAATGCAAGAAACAAGCATGTTCGCTACTTGGCGTGCCGAACTTGAAGGGCAGGCCGCGTACCGAGCTGGAGAGAAAAATGCACGTGCTTTGAGTGAAGTCTCTCACGTGGCTATTTCCTCCTGCGAAGACAGGATACGGTGAGCGATTGCGCAGCGCCGAACATCGCCCGCGATCGCTCACTTTCATAAACGCACGAACGAAGTGGTGGGTGAAAGAAAGTTAAAATCAGATATAGAAATAAAAAATGGGAGGATTAGTCGCATAGCGGAAAGGAAAGCGACGCAGGGAAAGGGAACTAAATGCTACAGCAATGTTTACTTCGGACCACGGAAAAAATATATCGAGAACTTTAACATCATACATTCAGCCACTTGGATAACCTACTATTATTTAAAATTTTATTTTTAAGCAAATAACAAAAGCCCGGAAATGTACTAGTATAAGGAGCGCAGCCTATGCAGTGAGGAAGTTTAACGTCAGGAAGCTAAAAAATTTTGCAAGTCGTTTTCGCATGAATGGAATAAACTGATGAACTCTTCTTGTCGCTCATCTAGTCGTTCAACAAGACCATGCTTTCACAGCACGTCAATTACCAGCGTTACATTACATCATCACTACATGCTTCCTGTCTGACAATCTGCATATTTTACAGTGATGCGAGACTTTGTATGTGATTATTTAATGGAACAGCGATTGCAGGTGAGACAAAGTGCGCAGTGGCCTACGTTCAGACGCCTCTAAGAGAAGATAACGGCGCCGAAAATATTCTTCGTTATGCAGGTTACGTCGTTAATGACAGGATGTTTTGTAATACCCCCGAGCAATAAGACGTACGTGGTGACATGAATTATGTAAGGCAGAACAGCAATAGCTTCTCAAAGCAAATTTTCGTTCTTCTTGCCACGCTGCCTTTGCAGTGTAAATGTGAGCCGCTGAGCGGGCATTGTTGAGCACGGTGGAAGAACAAGATACTAATAAGAGTCCAATGCAGTTAACGCTTCTCCAAATACTCATCATCCTATATTGATGAGAACGTGAATCGTTATTGACTTGGTCACTTACTACGCACACAATCACAAAGGTAAATTTAAAGGAAGAAGTCCACGAGGACGTCTCGTAGTTTAAATTTTCTAGAGACCCCTACAGTGTAGCTGCTTCCGGTAAACAGGCAAGTTTTTTATTGCACTGCTTACTTAGATAGATAGATAGATAGATAGATAGATAGATAGATAGATAGATAGATAGATAGATAGATAGATAGATAGATAGATAGATAGATAGATAGATAGATAGATAGATAGATGCGAAAGGCGGGTAATGACACTAGTGAAGTGCCAAGAGCTGAAAGACACGTGAAGAAGAAAAGAAGGCGCATATGCTTGCGGCACGTCATTGTGAAATTCTGTAATGGCGCGCGTAAGGAACGCGCACGTAAGGTCGCACATAAGGAACGGGTACAGAAGGAGGAACGATGAATGTGCACGTTTCACCGTTCCTTCTTCTGTCCGCGTCCCTTACCCGCGCAAGGGCATACACGTGCATGTTCTCGTGTACGTTCCGGAATGTTATGTACTGCTCGTTTGTGTCGTGCACACAATCCGATTAGAATAACCGGAAACAATCGAGGACGATCCAGTACATTCAGGGGCTGCATGCAGAAAACGATTACACGAGTTATATAGCGTGAGAGAGGGGAAAGCGGTCGCCGTGAACGCCCGTCAATACTCACAGCAATGGGCAGGGAATGGGGCAGAAAAAAGGGGAGGAGGGGGGGGGGGGGGAGTGATCGTTGATCTGGGTCTTGCGCAGGCACGGGAACTTTACATCCACAGCACCTGAACACAAGGCCACTGGTTTGATCACGGCCGCCGCTGCATTGTTTATGTTGGTGCATTATGTGACACGTTCTAATATTCCTTGCATTGAGAACAGGTTTTTCAAAATTCAAGCAGCCAAGCTCATCAAGTGGCCAAGTTTGACACGTCCAGTTTCGTGACGGTATACACTACACAGTTTACTATGGTTCAACGGTAACTCTTTGATGTCTTGGCCCTTTGAGCACAGCAGATAGGTTACCTCACTTTCTGAGTTTTGTTTTTGTTTATTCTGTAATACTCTTGTCAATTCCCTGCGTCTAGCAAACTTACAATTGCCAAAACGTGACAAGTTGAGAAATGTTTTAGAATGGGATAGTTTCATAACGGCAACAGTCGTGCTCAAGTAACCGAGTTTCCAGTGTTCCTTAATCAGTTACGCTCTCATTTTAACTACTACAGACTGTACAGGATCTCTAACGAGTCTCGGACCCGAATTCATAAGGCACCCAGTTTGTAAGCGCTCTTTCGCATTGACCAGCCACCCTCCGTAATCACGTGAGCCGCATAATGGTCGCCTTAAAATTTCTCTTAGGAACAATTCTGCCGTAAGACGTGTTTTTGCGGACACCGTTTCAGGTCCTCGCGCGCGCAAATGTCACGTTTGCTGACACCGCAGCGAAAGATACGACTCATGACACATAGGTGGTGACTGACTGTAATACAACGTGCAACTTTCGTTCACAACATACAGCGTAATGCCTTCTTGTGGACTCTGAATTAGATGCACATATACCACTTTCAACAAGGCGTAAGTACGTCACACAAACTGTGAAGGACGAACGTGTTACTCTTTTGCCGAATTGCTGTAAATCAGCTGATATTTCGTGTTTTTTTTTTTATGTGCAAATAGCATATAATTTGCCAGACGATGTCTTTGTGATGAATGGGCAGCCTAGTCTTCGGTGTACGCAATTCACACAAGAACGTGATATTCATGTCAGCGACGTGCATGGACAAACGTAAACAAAATATCTACATTGTTCTTACGGTCGCGTTCGAACTCTTCCTCTGGCACAGAGAGGTCGGTGCTTTAGCCCTACTCCCCAGCCGCAAGCTAACATTGCACATCGGCAAATATGACCTGCGAAGCACCGACCGAAAAGCAGCCTGTTGAGGACAAAGACATCGTCGAAGCGTTTTAGTAATTGTTACGCAATGCTGGTTTGCTTAGCGGGAAGCTGATCTCAGCGATAGCTCTGAGCGTGTGGCAGGTACTGAATGCTTTTGAACCGGTACTTGCGAGCTTTCGGTAGACGGAGTGACTCATCTAACACCGCAATTTTCAGGGTGGTCCGAGATGCTCACAGATGCGTTGATTTCAATAATGCAACGGAACAGGCCTAAAATCCTGCATCTCATGTTTTCTATGCTTGCGGAACGCAGCAGTGTTGTTAACTTCGTACGTTCTAACACATCTTAACAACTTCTTCCTCTCTTTCTATCCCTTTATCCCCTCCCCCCAGCGTAGGACAGCAAACAAGACTCGCATCTGGTTGACCTTCCTGCATTTCGTCCTCCTGCTCCTGTTTTCCCTCCTTCATCAGGCAGAATAGAACGCCTTCAATACCTTCCCGCGCACGAGCACACACATTTTGGTGTCTGGTGTGTTGTAATAACGCAGACAGAACGCGGTTTGTAAAATCTCGGTTCTGAGGAACGTGTGCGCGGACAAGTGCGTTATGAAATACTTCAACAATGACACTGCTGTCCTAAGTGGGTATGAAAGCAATAGTTAGATGGGCGCTGCCGCTAAGCACCACGCAAATGTGATTCGCGCCGACAATGACGAGTGCTTCAAACGGAAAAAAAAAAAAAGAACGGAACACTAAAACACGACAGACAAAGAAGCAGGGTATGGACATCAGCGCCAGTCCTGTGCTTGCCCTGCTTCTTTGTCTGTAGTTTCTTAGCGCTCCGTTTTTTTTTTTCCCTTTGAAGCAAGAACCTGCTCGCCCAAAGACAACTTCTACTAATGACGAGTGGGAGCTGTAAATTCCTGCTGCTAGTTTCCACATCACGACCAGAACCCATTGTTACATGAAGAGCTGCAGCTCCATCTTGTTCGCAATCTTGTCGAAGCATGCCACTGACATCGGCATCTATGTATACTTCATAGGCATTTCTTAAGAGAAGCCCATTTATTTATTTATTTATTTATTTATTTATTTATTTATTTATTTATTTATTTATTTATTTATTTATTGGGCAATGCGCCTTACAGGCCCAAGGATATTAAATAAGGGAGTTACAATGAAATCTTAGAGGAGTTGTTGTTCTTTGTGGTGGGTAACTTGGCTACGGCTTGAAAACACCAGTGTGTTCAAAGCGAATAGAACACAAGATAAACTGAATTTCTACTTTTATTTCTGATAAATCGCAGAAAGAAAAAAGCAGGCACTTCGCGCGCACTCGTCAAAAGACGCGCGCTCAATTTGAACAGTCAGCTTCGCTGTTCAGCCACTAGATGGCACAAGTATGGTGAATACATGCGGGAAGGAAGGCGAGGATCTAGGACTAGGATTTAGTGTAACAAAATGCGGATTGATGGTATTCAATGATCCCAACGACCAGGCGGTATCCATACAGGGCCAAGAAATACCGAGAGTAAGTGAATACAAGTACCTTGGCGTATGGGTAAATGAGGGCGATAGATACATGAAGGTACAGGAAAAAGCCTTGGCAGCAAAGGGAAAGAGGAACGCAGGAATAATGAAGCACAGAGCGTTATGGGGACACAATAGGTACGAGGTGCTTAGGGGTCTGTGGAAAGGGGTAATGGTACCGGGGCTTACATTTGGGAACTCAGTGGTGTGCATGAGGCCAGAGATACAATCGGGAATGGATGTGAATCAAAGAACTGTGGGACGCCTCGCGTTGGGTGCTCACGGGAAAACTACAAACGAGGCTGTAAAGGGCGATATGGGATGGGCGAGTTTTGAGGCAAGGGAAGCGCAGAGCAAAATAAGGTTTGAAGAAAGGCTAAGGAATATGAAAGAGGTTAGGTGGGCAGTGAAGGTGTTCCGCTATTTATATAGAAAGAGCGTTGACACGCAGTGGAGAAAGAGAACTAGGAGGCTCACCAGTAAATATACGGCTCTAAGAGAACTGACAACAAAGAGCGTAAAGGGAAAAGTCAGAGAGGCGGAGAAGATTTACTGGAGGACAGCGATGGAAAAAAAAACCGACTCTGAATAACTACCGAGAGGGCAAAAACGAAATAAAGAGGGAGGCATTTTATGATAATTCAAGAGGAAGCGCTTTATTGTTTGAAGCGAGATCGGGCTGCCTTAGAACGCGTGTTTATAAAGCGAAATTCAGTAAAGAAGAAGAAAAATGCACATGCTGTGAGGAAGATAGGGAAACGACAGAGCATGTTCTGATTGAATGCGGAAATATCCACCCAGGTGTACGTTTGGGCACCACCCTACATGAAGCCTTGGGTTTTAGGGCGAACAACGGGAAGCTGAACATAGCCGCGATTGAAATAAGTAAGAGACGGTTAGAATACTGGTGGCAGAAAACTAGAGAGAACGGACAAAAATAATTATAGGGAAAAATATGGAATTTCTGCCATAAGGGGCAGGGAACTGGGATATGAAATTCCGTTTTTGATATGGCATGATCGATTTGATTGAAGTAAATTTAAAAGGCATGAGGAAAATTAAAAGAGGAAAAAAAAGTTCTTAAATCTTCTTACGAGCCTGGTGGCGCACATGTCACCGCCCCGTTACAAAGGGGAAGCTCATAGCATCCATCCATCCATCCATCCGATACCTCCGGCATAACTTATCCCTGCTGCCACGGTTTTAAACTTTTCAGTGAAAAGGAGGCCAAATATATTGATTAACACAGGAAAAGGGCAGTATGTCTTCCCACACTCAGCATCCTGGTGTGCCTGTTCCTGTAAATTCGATTTTGAACTAAAAAGCGCGAAGACGAACACGAACGAAGGGACGACAAACGCAGGGGTTCTCTCGCCCTTGAAACTTCAAGAGGACCTCAAGAAAACCATGTTTGGTGACTTGGATTGCCCTCCGTTTTTGCCCTTGTAGTTTCTTCCTGTACGATTTCTTTTTCATGATAGGTCCTGAAAGTAGTAACGCGATTTAAAACAGTGACCCCACTACCCCTGTAATTTGCATTGATTGTTGCTGGGCTACATATTTGTGCCTGCCTCTGTATTCTTTTGCTGACACTTAACTTTTAGACTGGGTAGCGAAAGATCGTAACAACATGTTTGCTGACGCTCTCCCGTTTTAGTCTATATTTAAGGCAGTATTTAGAAGGGAAGTGCCAACAGGAGGGGGCCTTCATCTCACTACAGGAAGCGCGCAGCTGTGCTTAGGTAAATGAGAAGATAGCGCAGTTAGTGAGCGAGCGAAATAGTGATGCCATAATTTTCGTGTGGTGTCCTCTTACTTTTGTTCCTTGGCAAAGTGACTTGATATCTGGCGGCCTGTGCGTTAGCATATATACACTCTGTTGCAGTAGTTCCGTGCAGCTGAGCCGATGCTACGCGGCCAGCATCCGCCGTTGAGGAGCGCCTGTCGCTTCCGCTGCAATGTTCGACGTAGTAGACGACAAGGCGACGAAGGACACATTTGACATTTGTTCGCCTTCATGATTGGCCGAAAAGTGCTGTAGCTTTCACAGTGCTGCACGGAACAAATAAGCAAAAATTAAAGTGTCGTGCATGCAAAAGCTTCTGTCGAAAGACTTCTGTGTTCGATGGGTGTTTGACAAACACATGTACACCTTTATACAAGCTTCGCCCGCGGTAGTAAGCTGTCATAGCGAGAGTGAGCTTTGTTCGCAATAACACCTTATTGTGACCAAAGCTCAATTATCACACCACAATAGCACCCGGGGGCATTATCTGTCGTTTCTATGGCTATGTGTTTTGTTTTTGTGTTTCTGGCAACGCGTTGTGTAATTTATGGTAGCGGAACCGCTTCTGTTGTTTTTTCCAGTGTTGTAATAAAATGTATAAAAGGAATAAAAATAAAATATGAGCCTTCATCTGTCATCCCGCCTTCCCACCCTGGCTGTTTGGACGTCCAGGCAGGCCGCTTTCACCAACAGAGCAGGAATTATTATTATTATTATTATTATTATTATTATTATTATTATTATTATTATTATTATTATTAGGTATGCTGACATAAAACACACAAGGACATAAAGGGAAGAAGGAAGGAGCAAGCTGGCAACTGCCACCAAGTGGGGCACGACGCCTGCTTACTCTTTCAGGAGGGGGGAATATGTAGATAGAAGTCAAAGACGGGAGGAGAAAGGAAATAAGGTAGAAAAAGAAAGAAAAGAGGGAGAGAAGACAAATAAACGCAGAAAAAATGAAGTAAACACATAAACATGACTATAGGAATTGGATGTTGCCCTGAAAAACACAGCGTTCACTCGGCTTTGTGAGTGTTTGGGCGTCAGGCAAGAACGCTGGAAGTTGTGGACGGACGCCCCATATATTGTCGTGTACGTCGTATTCTTCACATCTTGGCATGAATATTCAAGTGCCGTATTGGACCAAGTATTCCATTTCCCGTCCTTTGGTTGGTATGGAACACATGTTTACAAACCTTCCTTATTCCTTTCTTTTTGTTGTTGTTTCGTTGGAGAGGCACGAAAATTCCGGGCTAAAATGCGAACTGTTCAGTGATTTTTAATCGTCCACTGATCTCAATGAAATTTTCAGTATATGCAATAATTTTTGCCAAGGCAGGGTGTTGCAAGTCATTTAGTTTACCTAAAAATTAATCGTAATTTTTTTTGCCGATTACCACACGAGCCACCATGTGCTTTTGACGTCATTAACCGTAACGCTGTCTACCAGAGAAGGCGGGTCTTTTAAAGCAAAACGGCCATACTTCCTCGCTTAAGTCATCGCTGTGAAGTTCAGAAGAGATCAATACATCGTTGGCTGACCCCGCACTTCCATTTTTCTGGCACCATCTCCATATTTCGAATGGCGGGAGGCTGCGACGTCATCACATACGCCGGATGAAGCGTCTACCCGTTTTGGTTTCGGTTTGAACGCATCGTTCATTCGATCATCTAAGATTATTGGTGGGTTTCCGAGCAAATTGAATGACCCTGGCTGCTCCAGGGTTATCAGTACTATTGGAAAGCAAAGCAGCGATATCAGAGTATGGTCGAAAAACCGTCGGAGTTGCCTGTTAAAGAGAACTCCCGCGGGAATATAATGAGTTTCGTGCAGTGCGACCAATTTTCCGCCCTGCCGTCCCCGTCGCACATGCAGACAAATGCACCGCTGTCAGCCAGTGTTTTAAAGTGCTGCACGCATTTGCTAGTGGTATGAAGAACACCACGTTTGGTATCATTCGCCTTTACAAGCAGACATAAATACCTTCTTGAGAAGCGATGCTGAAATTTCACATGTTTTCCTGCACTAGTTCAGGAGGGAAAGTTATGTGCAATGCGATTTAGATAACCGGATAAGGAAAGGTGCGCCAAAAGCAAACTTTCGCGAGACGAACCGATCAGTCACCTTGAATTTGACATATGACCCAAACTGAGAACAAAACGTGGACGAAGTAACCCACTAAGTTTCGATCTGGATTGCGGCAGCAATGTTTGACAGACGCGGACAAGACAGAGAAATCGAGCCAGAAGGAGGGGGGGGGGGGGGGAATCGTGGGCCTTTTCCCTTTCTATACCCATCCTCGCCTTCACGTCCGTTTCCCACCTCCTTGCTCTGCCGTATTATACGTGGGCACACTATGCTTTACCCTCTTCTTTCATCGTTTCCCTATCACTTACTCTCACACCACTCACCTTCAGCCCCGGGCCACTTTCCTTTTCCACTCCTTTATAACTTACTGGGACGCTGGTTACCTTACCCTCCTCCTTTCCCACCTGCTCAATCTCATTCCCTGCCTTGTTATACCACACTGTACATGTGTATGCTATGATTTACTCTCTCCCCTCCCCATTTCCCTCTTCCTCACCTTCACCTACCTCCTCCCTAGCCTCAATTTTCGTTCCCACCCCCTTACACTATTATACTATGCAAGGCTATGCCCACCTTGTTTCCCTCCTTCTCAATCTCACTTCCCTTTCCCAGCTACTTGCTGTACAACAGTATACATAGATATGCTTTGCTATGCACCGCATATAGGGGGCTTTTTTTTTTTTTTTTTCCGTAGCAGCGTCAGCCGCTGGTATGGCACTTAGACACAACACCCGTCTGCCACGCAGGCGCCCTGTGTTCGGGTCCAGCCCAGCTAGCGTTCTTGCGATGCTAGCAGAAAGGACACGAAGGGATCGTAAGGTATACTTTAACGCAGCTAAGGCGTCCTGATATGGTTGCGCGAAATGTTAACTATAGGTGCAAAGAAGAGTTGTTTCAGTTCAACGAGAGGAGACACCGAGGCTTTGTATTAGTAACCCTGTGGCGCATAGCCGATGTGCAGCGTTTTCAGGTCACGACAAACATTTTAGCTCGAGCTAGAACAGCATCGCTGTTAAAAATCTAGGAAATGTGACTTTAATGACGACCAATTTCTTTGACGTCTTACAGTTTCATGCAGTTTCGAGGTTGTTCAAACACTCCTAAATCTGTGGCATGATCTCGAAATTGGAAAGGTTCACATTAGACAGAGAAAAAAAAATTTATTGTTACATTGCCGGTGATATCGAAAACACTATGAAGCCAAACGTTGATTTGATTTATCTCTGGGTTTAACGTCTCAGAGCCACGATCTGATTATGAGAGACCCCGTAGTGTGGGGCACCGCAAATATCGACCACCTGCCGCTCTTTAACGCGCAATGACATCGCACAGTACACGAGATGAAGCCAAACTAGACGCGTCTAATTTACGACGATGCGGCTTTTCCATACACTATGCGGAGAGACGTGGACCCATGCTTTTGCTAGTCGCCGCACAGACGAAGAGAAGGAAATAAACTAATAATAATCACTCATTCACCATCCTGCCTTCTTTTACGCTGCGGTATCGCATAACTCGTAATTCGTAGCGATTACGTAACATAATGAACCGGCTGGTGGCCTTCATTCAAGCATGAACATGCATAAAAAATGCAGTCGCTGGCATTGAGAAATATCTGATGGAAATTGGAATGCCGAGGTCGCATTTCATTATATCAGGACGAAGGACTGTTTTTCAGCGTCGAATGAACTATCGGGTGTCGCCGAGGAAAGATCGTTTTTGCAGAAAGCAAAGATGTAGATTCGGAACTGCCAGCCGTAGCTCAATGCTCTTCGTAAAAGAAGAACGAAGTAGGTTAAAAAGAGAGAAAGGCAGCAGAGTTTCTGAAAAACGATTTGCGAACCAACACGACCCAGATCTTTCGAAATAGAAAAATTTCGACGACAGAATTCAATAGATATTCGGGTCTAACGGACTCCAAAGATTGAATTTTGGCACGGTGACCATGACATGATAAAACTTGCTCGTATCTACGCTCAAGATGAATGAAAGGGCATCGCACAACCATCGGCTCGTTTAAGCGATTCAGATTGAAATTACTCAACTGTCACATTATTAGGGCTAAGGCCATAAAAAGATACGCAGTGTAGTACAGCATAGTATAATATAATGTAGTATCTTTGTTTTATTTCTAGCAAAACTGTACAAAAGAGGGGGCTGGAGCAGAAGCCGCCTGACTGAGGCCTCTGCACCTGTGGTTCGCAACAGATAGAAGTGTATTTCGGGAAACGTTTGACGCATTATATGTCAGCTTGAGCTATAGCAAAAGTAGCATATTACTTACGAAAAGCGGATAGCTCAACCAATTAAGAAAATTCGACGCTTCTTTGAACACGCTTGCATACCCGGTGGGCACTAACTACACTACATATGTTTCTCGCACTCCTGCGCTTCAGGTATTCGCACACGTTGTTGGAACAACAACGCCTGGGACTTGCCTGGGACTTGCACTTATCGAACGCAATCGCACCCAACTGTACGTTTTACAATATAATCGAGCCAATAGGCGACTGATAGGTTTCTATATCTCGAAATATCAGTGCTTCTCCACTATTCTGCTACATCTTAAAGCGAAGCTGTTTAGACTGACGGTCGTACGCCTTTGGTCATCAGGAAACTATAATCTTTATTAATTCTGGTCCTCAAAAGTACAGCACAGGAGGACGTTGTTTCGTGGTCGGTTGTCGGGGGTACCTGGATCAGTGGTGTCAATATTTTTGCCTTATTCTTACATTATTTTTGCACGAAATGAAGTGTCCATCAATGACACTTCATTTCGAAGCTTGATTTACAACTTCGCATTGACAGTTTCTTGCTCAAGCGAGTAATTATAAGGTTAGCTAGTTAACTTATGCTACTTAATTGAACTTGCAAAACGAAAAAAAAAAAAAGAAGAATGTCACCCGGGGCGCTGTGTCTTCAACACCGCTGAGCTATAAGGCGGATTCACACGAGGGAACGGAGGAAATGGTTTCGTTCTTGAATTTCGCGCCGGAATTTAGAGCTCGTGACCCGTCAGAAATAGCAGCAGTCCCTTCTCTCGCAGGGTTGTCGAGTTGGTTCAGTAGAAGCCACTGAAGTACGCTGTGTCGTCCCTCATTTCTTTCGAACATAGCGCATGTCATTCATTTTTTTTTTCTTTTACCGATAAATAATTACGTAGGCCTTAGAAGACGGCATCAAGACCTGCATGTGGCCCCTCGGATATTCTGAGTGCGGAAGCATCACAAAGGCGTTGTGTTTTGTTTTTATGTGTTTTCTGACTTGCCAAGCGTAGTATAGTAAATCAGTGCACAAGCGGACAACGGACAAAGAAAGGCGTGGCAGAGACAAGCGCTGTGCTCTTGCGGGCTGTTTGTTATACGGATCACCAACTAGGCCAATCTCATACCTAGCTTGCAAAGGGTCTTCTCCTCGCAAAAGTGGTGCTTTTGGTGCTGTGGAAATGTATTTTAGTAATGCGAGAAAAAATGTTTTAACGCGATAGCGTCAGAGAGCTCGTTTCGCAGAAATTCCGGCGTAGGCGTCATTGATGGTAAGATTAAGATGATTATGATGATTGTGGTTCGGTTGAGGAAAGGGCGCTAATTTCTGCAGCCCATGTTGGGAGCACGGCTAAGCGTCCCCTGGGGGTGGGGCAAAGGGACTGAAAAGAGAAAGGAGCGAAAGGCCGTAGTGGAGGGCTCCGGAAATTTCGACCACCTGGGGTTCTTTAACGCGCACCTACATACAACGCACAGTACACAGGCCTCTGGCATTTTCGCGTCCATCGAAAATGTGATTGCCGCGGCCAGGATCGAACCCGCGTTGGTGGTAAGCGGAAAGTCGGCAAAGTTGGCGTTGTCCGTGAGCGAAAATTAAGGTAGGCGCGCAATCGGTTGTGTACTGTGCGTTTTCAGTGCACGTTAACGAACCCCAGGTGGTCAAACCTTCCGGGGCCCACAACTACGGTCTTGCTCTCCTTCCTATCTCTTTCGGTCCCTTTCCCCTACCCTCCACGGACGCTTAGCCGTGCTCCCTACATGGGCTGCAGAAATTAGCGCCCTTTTCTTAAGCAAACCACAATCATCATCATCATCATTGCTCACTTTGGCGTCTCCTGATTCGTTGTCATCATCGGGTGCCGTTCCGGTTGGCTGCGTACGCATCTCGCTCCTGTCATTCAAATAGCGAGCGTTCAAGGAACCGACAACCAATTTTTAAAGTGCCTACCTGGTTTCTTTATTTGAACGGAAAGCTTACCGATCAGATTGCCCAATCATGCAATGACAACGGGGAAGTCGCCATAAATCATTTTTTATCAAGATTCCTTTCTTATGAAGCCTTAACGCAATACATGTTGCAAACAGCGGCTGAGAGCTGTCATGTGTGCTTGCACCGGGTTCTGCCCCGACAGAGCGCGTGCGCGCAACGCCTGGGAGGCGCTGCCCGCATGCGCCACGGTTAAAAGCAGATTTCGTTTGCCTAAGGTCCCTAGATAAAGAGTTTTCAAGGTAGCGACACCCTCCCTTTTCCTCCTCGCTTATTTGCCTGGAGCGCCCCCAAGAAGGTTCCAAGCGTGCATAAAAGAGGCAATGTTTCCTTTGAGTTATTATGTGGAATGGAAGCAATTATACTTTAATAGAAGGAAATGAGATATAGAACAAACGGTTACTTAGTTGAATATAAACGGTACACCATAAGAAGAAGCATGATGTGTGTTGCCCAACTGGCAACGCTGTGCAAGTTTTGTATTTCACACCGCTAGCCATGGCGTCGCGTTCAGTACGGCGTCGTATACGGCGTAGTAGTAGTAGACCATCCACTGAGTTCTCCGAAGTTGTTGATTTGCTCGTGCATATGATGTGTCACAATTAACGCGCTTCTTGCTGGATATCGTGAGTGACCATAGGGCAGCACCGTTAGTGATCACAGCCGCATTAAGCACTTCGGAGGGAAAACTGCGGCCAGAGTGCAACGAACGCTTGACTAGCCGAAGTGCGATATATATATATATATTTTAGACTACGTCAATTTTCGCAGTCAGGACCCCAGGTAATCGTGGTGCGTGTTGTATTAGGCAGCTTTAGGATAGCGAACGTTAAGTCAGCGTTTTTGGCCCGCTATTTCCGTCTTCCGTCACGGCCACAATCCCACCGGGACCATAGGCGCATGCGCACTAGTTTTGAACCTTTTTGCAGAAAAATAAACGTCACCACCAACCACTAACAACGTCACGTGCAAGGAATGCGCCAATCACAGACGCGTATGGCAGAAAAAAGAAGGAGCAGGCGCGAGAGTGAGGAGGACGGCCCAGAGAACAATGAGTGTCGCTACCTTGAAAACTTTTTTATCTAGGGACCTTACGTTTGCCGTGAGGGCAGCGACGCTTCTCAGCGTCGACTCCTTATGCTGCATGGAAAGCGAATACTAAGACTGGGGTGCGTTTTTATGTAATGACTGCAGTTTTAAGACCGAGTTATGGCCGTATCAACAGCAACAGGCGACGTGCAGTAATTCATAGACTCCAGAAAGCAGTACCAAGGCTTCACCGCCAGGCTACGCCACGTTTCATTTAAGCGCAATTTCAGTTGTCGGTCCCGTTCAGAAAAGCGAGCGGCTCGCCCGATCACGCGCTAGATGCAAATAAAGAAGCAAGAAAAGAAAACCTTCTGTTCCATTTACATTGCTGGTACGATCGCGAGGTGTATCTCGGAGGTGCCTCAGCGCGGCAGAGGCTTTGACTCCGACCTGCGAGATGACGCAAAGGGTCAACGATAACGGCGCCGTGTTTCGTCGATGATGATGATGATTGTGGTTCGGTTAGGAAAGGACGCTAATTTCTGCAGCCCATGTAGGGAGCACGGCTAAGCGTCAGTGAGGGTGGGGGAAAAGGAGTGAAAGAGAGAGAGGAGAGAAAGGCCGTAGTGGAGGGCTCCGGAAATTTAGACCACCTGGGGTTCTTTAACGTGCACTGACAACGCACAGTACACGGGCCTCTGGCATTTTCGCCTCCATCGAGAATGCGACCGCCGCGGCCGGGATCGAACCCGCGTATTTTGGGTGGCAGCCGAGTACCGTAACCACTACACCACCGCGGCGGTTGTGTTTCGTCGAGCCGCATGCGTGGATGTTAGCATCTTTAGCCGGAGGGGGCTCGCACTTTGGCTTGCGGGCGCTGTCAGCTGTGCTCGCGCCTGTGCTCGCGAGCGTTAGGCGTTCATTCACGCCATGTTGACACGTTTGTGATAGATTCTGTGCTGTGTACAAGCGCCAGGCGAACTGCGGCGCCTTCTTCATCGGCGAGTTTTGATGGCGCATCGTCACTTTGCACTTTGTCCATTACAATGCAGTAATTCGCAATATCGACTCCACGAGTAAAAACATACAATAAGAAGTAATACGCATTTTCTACTAAGCGGTGTCATGACAATTACGTGGCTAGGCGAGTGACGAGCATGGGAAGAGCGCGTTGAGAATGGGGCCAGGAATCGCTGTCGCGTTCAAGTCTTAAGGCGAATCTCAAGGCTATGTTCCAATTCTGGACAGCATCGCAGACAGTCTACGTTAACAGCTTCGAAGACAGCTTCGCGTCCTTGTCGTCCGAGTAATGGAACGCGCCAGGATGACGTTTGCGTGACGAGATGCCACCTCGCGTCGACAAAAGAAGGATGAAGAAAACGTATGCGGTTTTCATTCATTTTACTTATTTCGTGATCCAATCTACAAAAAACTCAACGCATTCTCACATTAAGCAAGTCAGAAAGCGCCTATTTGAGGGCAGACGACCATTCCGGCAAGGTCTACGGATACCCAAGCAATCCGCTCAGCCGCCATCTTCCTTGGCCAGCAAAGTAGCCTGCATCGTTTTACGGGCGAAGCTCCTTAACCTGAAATGATTTTGGCGATTTTGTGCAAACATGGTGATCCGGTAGAGCGGATCATTAGGACCATTACAGGACAGATTTCAGCGCTGTGCATAAAGTGTGTAATTTACAATAAGGTTCTGAACACGCGTATCGCAAAAGGTCGCAGCGGCTCGCCAAAATGCGTTTTCAAACGCCCCCGCCAATCGAACTACGAATGGGAGGTCGCTGATTGGCCCCGAACCATCACGCGCACGTAATTTTCAAAACTTAGCTGCGAAGAACGTGCTTCTACAACGTACTCCTTCGTTTCAGCCAACGGTGTCGTCGCGGCATCTGGCGGCATACACACGAGTCGCCGGCGCTCTATTACAGAGGCTAGCACTGCCGAGGCGGGCGACCTCAGTGAGGATATCGGGGCGCTATGTCGCTACGGAAGGCTCGGCAGAGCGGCTGACGCGGGAGGCGCTGTCGTCGCTAGCGCGCACTCCGCAGCAGATCGAGTTGAGGAGGAACAGCAGTGGTAAGGAGGAAGGCGACAGAAATAAGGCCATAGCCGCCTTAGCGCATGGTGCTTCGCTTTATTTGTGGTGTGAATGATTTCACAATTGTGTTGCCTAATCAGTGGCGCAATGTCAAAAAAATAAAACGTTTCAGCTCGCTCCTTCCCGCTGTCGCCCCGGCTGCGGGTACCGCCGGGGATCTTCTTCACCGGCGACGCCGCCGCTGGGAGGCGGCCCTCAAAAGTTCAGAGCTGGAGGAACAGCTCTGGGCCGTCCGGCAAGCCCAAGATGCCGCCCGAGTTCAAGGACTTCGAGCCGCCATCTGAGGCTAACAGCCGGCGTGTATAAATAAAGTCTACTTCTCTCTCAGGGACCCTTTATCGCGCTCGCGCTCGCCCTCGGCACGTGCCTCCCGGCGCGCGACCTCTCACTCTTCCATCTGCTGTCTTGTGAGAGAGAGAGAGAGAGACAGACAGAGAGAGAGAGAGAGCGAAAGGCGCGCGTTGACTATGGAAACGCGGTGGTGTAGTGGTTACGGTACTCGGCTGCCACCCAAAATACGCGGGTTCGATCCCGGCCGCGGCGGTCGCATTTTCGATGGAGGCGAAAATGCCAGAGGCCCGTGTACTGTGCGTTGTCAGTGCACGTTAAAGAACCCCAGGTGGTCGAAATTTTCCGGAGCCCTCCACTACGGCTTTTCTCTACTCTCTATCTCTTTCACTCCCTTTCCCCTACCTCCACGGACGCTTAGCGGGGGCTGCAGAAATTAGCGTCCTTTCCTAACCAAACCACAATCATCATCATCATCTTCGATGAACGCTCTACTAGCTCGAAAAAAAAGGAGAACGCGCCCTCACCCACGAGAGAAAACGTTGACGCAGGCAGCGTCTTCTAGCGAGTTTCTTGATTGAAAAATACCGGCTGCTCGCGCTGGAGAACCGTTCACCGGCCACCCATATAGGCACTGGATCTTGACTTGCAATGAAGTGCCAGTGGGAGATTTCACTTGCGCGTAGTTCACTCCGTGGATATGCGTGGACTTTTTTTTGTCTTCGTTTGCCATCTTCGCGAAGCTGGCTATTTTGCCGTCTACGTGAGAAATGGAATGGGACTCAAGATGGCCGCTGTCACGTAGCTGTCTACTAAGTCGTCTACCGTGAGTATTGGAACACACCGTAAGGGTCCCACAATTTGTTTTTGACTTCCTTGTGACGGTCATAGCTTAACGCAGAGACTGCGTGGGTTTTGGCGGGGCCACGTCACGTAACACTGTAATATTAAGTAAAAGCTAATTCAAGAAAAAAAATTGGCGGCGTATCTGCGTGCTTCGCTGCAAATTTCGTCGAAAGACGATAGTCTTCTGCCGGCCGTACTAAGTTTCGTGAGATGTGGACGCCATCTGGCAGTGCCATTGGGAAACATGAGCTTGTGCAGAATCCGTGAGAAACTGCCGGGTGGCAGCACCAAATCGTCGGCAGAGGCCTTTTTCGTGCATAGCGTCGCATTTTTAGCGTCGCATAGCGTCGCATTTCGTGCATAGCGTCGCAGCTAACAAAAACTATTGATGTAGCGACTCAGATATGCGTAATATTTGCTTTTTGATCAACAATGTTCACAAGTATGAACGAAGCTACTAGTTCAAGATGGCCGGGCGTTAGGCAAGTGCTTAAGCTTTGGCCGGGTGGCTGAATCGTGTGACAGCAGACAAAGAGACAGACCAAAATTCCTGCGTTCAAGTATCCCAGGAAAGACTATCCTCTTTAAAAGAGAGTGAAAGGTGTAAATAACTGCCGCTACTCTTCTATTTCTTGAGAATGCTTTATTTTATGCGTTATCTTAAGCGGCGTCCACGGCGGCATTATTGCAGATGCGGAGTATGTATGCAAAATTAGCATGCGCGCCCACGCTCCGAGAAGCAATCACATTTCCGAGTCCTATGTGGCCTTGGCCAAGAAAAACCGTACGACACTACGTAGCTTGCTTATCCAAAGTACCGGCTGAAAGTCCATTAAGACGAGCTCTCCTTAAGGCTATAGACAAATTGCGCTCGCAATAGGGCCTGGCGCTTCGCAAACATTTAACAACGGCCCTACAGCGCCGACGTATTCACTCGAAAGGGCGTTGTAGCGGGTTTTGCAGAGTGTGATATTCCCGCGGCATGCACAGATGGCGATTATACATTATACGCCGCAGCTGCGTACACAGCAGATGTTCCGATCGGTGACGTCAGAGCCAGGGTTATTGTTTGCAGCCGTACTCACCGTCGCTATTAACGCTGACATCGTTGTCAGGATGGCCGAGTGGTCTAAGGCGCCAGATTTAAGCTCTGGTCCTCGTAAGAGGGCGTGGGTTCGAACCCCACTTCTGACAAATTTTTTACGGCTTTTCTTTTTCTGGCGTTTCGCTTGGCGTTTTACACGCCATCGTCCTGATTTCGTACTTTGCGGCGATTATTGCTCAGTATTGCGGAAATCGTAGTTCCTTCAAATGTCATCGCGTTGGTGTCTGAATGTACGCCGAGTGAAACATGCTGTTGTACCGTTTCAAGGGTAGCCCAGTTTTTCAGTGGAATCTGTTTAACTTAGCACAGATATATTTTTGTTGGATTGGACTGCTCGCGGATACGGTAACTACATTTCCCATAAAAGAAAAGAAATATTCAAAAAACAAACTAGGGAATTTTAAACAATTTTTTATGGGTTTGGGGCGATGTGTGCAATTACCTAAGCTCATATGTCCGACAATAAAGACGGACTGTAATTGCACATGAAAAGTAAAAAAAATATGTGATGGAAAAATTGAATTCCACCACTGATGTTTTCATTGCCGATATTAGTTTAAAGTGAAATGTACATATATCGTCGACGCGGTTCGGTGGTCTTAAAGCGCGTCTCATGAGGCACTCAAGAAGACTTTGACGTTAATAAGACATAATTGCTGCTAGAAATCACTGGGGGTGTCTCTTGAACCAGCGTTTCAGCAAGTGGGCTTGCCGACACCAGAATAAGAACTTATTAAATTTAAGGAAACAATGAAAAGTTAACGGTCCTTGTCGAAACGCTGACTCCACGACATTGCCTGTTGAAAGGTTCTTGGCGTCTCCAAGTCTATATCTCGTCCTAAGTTATCTTTTTTTGGAACTCTTTTCTACATCGCTTTGACCAGTCTTTAGAGTAAGTCATAATTTGTGTCCTATCGATCAATAACTGAATCAACGCTTTCTTATGATGCAACCGTAGAACCGCACGGCGGACCAATACTGCTTCCAAAAAGTGGCTTCCTTTGTATTGTACACCTTTCCATCCCAGTGTAACAAGTAAAATGACATGCCCCGCCACGGTGGTCTAGTAGCTAAGGTACTCGGCTGCTGATCCGAGGGTCGCGGGATCGAATCCCGGCCGCGGCGGCTGCATTTCGCTGGAGGCGAAATGTTGAGGCCCGTGTGCTGTGCGATGTCAGTGCACGTTAAAGAACCCCAGGTGGTCGAAATTTCCGGAGCCCTCCACTACGGCGTCTCTCATAATCAGAACTGGTTTTGGGACGTAAAACCCCACAAAATAACAACAAGTAAAATGACATCCCGATAAAGGCGTTGGATGCAATTAATTTAGCCTCGTATTGCTGACAGTGTGAATGTGCTAAGGCTAAACGGTCTCGACGTCACAAAAATGAAAACCAATAAACTTTCTATTCGCCATCGCAACGTTTGTTGTGCAGCAGGTAATTCAATATTTAGTAGTAAGTCATACTTCACTGATCGCCTCATTTCTATTTCTACCCCGCCGTGGTGGTCTAGTGGCTGTAACCCTCGGCTGCTGGTCCGAAGGTCGCGGGATCAAATCCCGGTATCGGAGCTGCATTTCGATAGGGGCGAAATATGAGACCCGTCAACTGTGCGATGTCAGTACATGTGAAAGGGTCCCAGGTGGTCGAAAGCCCTCACTACGGAGTCTCATAACCACAGCGTGGTTTTGGGACGCAAAACCATTCCGCTATAGTTTATTTTATCTGAGCCGACAGGTACTCACGCCGCCTCCACTTCAATGCATTACATTTTCTGGTGTACGATCACATCTCTTGCGAGAACACATCGAAGTTAGCATGGATCACAGGAATATAACCACATATTTTGAAAGTGCAAGCTCATTCTGTCAAGAGACTTAATTGTGCTGTTTTTCTAGTGGCGTCGGCTTAGAAGGAATGACTACGGCATTCGTCAGGATGGCCGAGTGGTCTAAGGCGCCAGATTTAAGCTCTGGTCCTCGTAAGAGGGCGTGGGTTCGAACCCCACTTCTGACACATTTTTTACGCCTTTTCTTTTTCTGAGTTTCGGTTTGCGATGTGTACGCCATCGTCTTGCTGTCCTCCTTTGAGGCGATTATTACTCAGTTTTGCGGAAATCGTACTTCCTTGAAACTTCGTTGTATTGCTTCGTAAATGTACGCCGATTGAAAAATGCCGTACACGTGCCGTTTCAAAGCCAGCCCAGTTTTTCAGTGTCATCTGTTTAACTTAGCACAACTATTTTTCTTAAATTGGAGTACTTAATCAGGTATGCGTGCTCTTTCTTAATCAGGTATGCGTGCTCTACAGAGCATCAGAGGAACACCTTAGACGATAAGCTGTATACCACGTCTGCTGAACATTGCGCCAATAAAGTCACCCGACGTGAAACGGATATCAGTGTTATGCTCTGCTCCACGTGAGCACAATGCTTACAACCTTCTTGTCCAGCGACCAACATGAACACCTCTTTCAGAACGCAGAGAAAGGATGACGACCGATCGATAAGGCGTCTATAGCTTCGAATCTCTTCCGTGCGATTGTGTTTCTTTTATGCTTTGGGGCCAGATAAAGTCGATAGGTGAACAAATATACAGATGAGAAGAATGGAAAATGCCAGGGCGCATGCATATGACTCATCTATCTGCGCGGACGAGTGTTTTTTGCGCAGGCTGGCGGCCGCACTCCCGCACTTTCAACGCCCAACGACCACTCTGGCATGGTGGCATGGCCGCGCCAGGAACGGCCCTATCCCTTCAGCGTCGCCGAGTAACAATCGACCTCGGCCTCGGCTTGTGTCGGGCCGCGAGTGAAGCGTCGCAGCGGCGCTAAAACGTTTCTGTGTCGCGGCTCCTAAAGTGCGTTTTCTCGGATGTACTGCATGTGTTACCGCTGTTTATTTGTAATTTCTTTCGCTCTGAAAGGCACTCATGCGTAGAGAGAGCTTTGCGGTGACCTAAGCGTCAATATATAACAAAAAAAGTAAGGCAGGGAGAAGTTAGAAGAAACGTCGGCTGTTGGACCTTTCCATGAATGTTGGTATGGGTACATATAGCTGAAACGATGTTCTGGAAGTACATTTTCTTTGAAAGCTCTATACTTACGCCTATTCTTTATATATATAGTCGTACGTGCGTATACGAAAGCTATCAACATGACTGACATATGTTCAAATCAGGAACGTATATAAATATTATGAAATAGCCAAGATAACGTGAATCCAAGGGAGTGCGTGTGCGGCGTTTTCACACAGTGTCGCCACTCTCGAATGAGGCGGAAACTGGCGTGGCAAAAGTCATCGTTCGCAGGCGTTGGATGGCCATCAAGCGTGTGGTATCCTGCCATTTCTGGTGTTTTATTTGTCATTGAAAATGACGAATAAAACACCAGCGTACCGGAAAATTCAGCTGTGGTTTTGTTGCGCACAAACATCAGGAAGAAACAACATTTCTTGTAACTTGTTTGGGCATAAACTGCAATGCGGCCTTGTAGAAAGCGTTCGCGACCAGAGGCTGCAAGATCTTTTGCCGGTTGCCCGGATATTTTCGGCTGAGTGTTCTGGCTTATAGCTGAAGCTCGTTGACAACGGTCGCTGAAACGTTTCATGCTTTAAAGCATAAACGAAATAAGATATATTTGGCTTTGGGTATAGGTAATGAGTTAAATTTAAGGGAAGGTGTACATTATTAAGCAGTATAGAGGAAAATAAACAGGAAGACGAAACAAAATTAACTTCGCCGTTGATGGATACGGAAACGCGATGACTTACACACGAACATCTTCACATCGGTTCTCGACTTAATGAAACCTACGCGACGTGTAGTGGCCTGCGTTGGTTGTCTTCTAAATCTCAGAGAAAGGTAGCGCCAAGCATTTTTGAACTCCGTGGATTCCACTAGCGCGAAGTACGCGTCCATAGTGGCTTGGAATTCTCACGACATCTGAGCATTCCAATTAAAGAGAAACGTGAGCCAGAGAAAGCATAAGAGACGAGAAAAATATCACGATGTTTTATTCAGCCTCTCGGGGCAGATGATATGCAATGCTGTTGCGATAACTGAGCAAGAAAAATTCAGTTCTAGATATATGGATGGGGATGGAACTTAACTGAACGCCTGGCAATGTTAAAGGGGCCATATAACACTTTTTTTAACGTTGGAAACTCTGCCTATCAGTGATGAAGGCTCCTGCGAACATGTGAGCCAAACATTAGTGCGCTGCGCGAACGAGGTAATTCGTCAACTGATCCGAAGGTCGCGGCATCGAATCCCGGCTGCGGCGGCTGCATTTCGATGGAGGCGAAATGTTGAGGCCCGTGTGCTGTGCGATGTCAGTGCCCGTTAAAGAACTCTAGGTGGTCGAAATTTCCGGAGACCTCCACTACGGCGTCTCTCATAACCAGAGCTGGTTTTGGGACGTTAAAACCCCACAAAATCGATTAGTAAACTAGGTTGAAGTGCGGCTGGAAACCGCCTGCTGCTCTTTTAACATACGGCGTCACAGGGAACATTCGCTCCGTCGCTTGAAGTAGGACTAGCATTGGTGATTCCATAATCGCAGAAACGTCCTCGGTAATGATTTATTTGATCGTTATGAGTTCAACAAATAAAGCGAACGCATCTATCTTTCCTTCAGAACTACAAGAGAAGTTAAGCTACGTAGTTGGTGCAACTTGCGACGTCATTCGTTGAAAGTAGAGCGAGAGGTTTCCAGCAATATTTGAAACCAAACTGCGCATTTGGTTTCAACGCCACAGAGTTTCATGATGCACGCCTAGTCTTGATGCTTCCCTGTGAAGATTCGTTTCTCATGGAATGCGTTTGGGGAGGTGTTCTTCTGGGGCTGTCCCCAGGCGACGGTTGTCCTCCTTTTCAATATGGAGCTCGGCACAGTGGCTACACCCTTCTGGCATTTAGGTATTACGTTGGTAATGTGATAGCATCAACAAGCCTGTCCCGTTCTGCGATTGTAGTCTGATTTGATTGATTTCTAGGGTTTTACTTCCCAAAGCCCACTGTGATTACGATAGACGCCGTAGTAGATGGCTCTGGAAATTTCGACCACCTGGTTAACGTGCACTGACGGCTACCTTAGTCGCACGCACGTTTTTCTTCTCGTCTGCTTTTTTTTTCTTTTTTAGGTGATCTACGAGACGCTGTGACGGCGATGAATAAATTCCACAGGAACAGCGTAGCAGACGATGCATTGTGCGCCTGCGCTTTCTGTTCCCAGTCTCACAGATCTGCCAAGTAAAGCGCTACTGTCGCAGGAGTTCTCTTTCTTCTGGCAACAACTACCCGAAACACACCTTTCGGCAGGCTGGTTCTGAGGTCAATTCGAGTAGAAATATCACTTTAGCACGCAAACCTTGTGGGTTTTAAGGTCATCGCCCGAAATGAATCGACTGATTTCAAGGTTTTGCGTTCGAAAACCACGACATGATTATGAGAGACACCGTAGTGGAGGTCTCCGGAAATTTTGACCCCCATGGAGTTCTTAAACGTGCGCTGATATCACAGAGTAGACGGGGCTCAATATTTCGCATCCATCGAAATGCAGCAGCCACGGCCGGAATTCGATCCCGCGACCTTCGGTTCATCAGAGTGCCATAGGTTCATCAGCGGATCGCCATAGCCACTAGAACACCATGGTGGGGCAAGTGTGTCGCGTATGGTGGTGCTGGTAGGTAAGACAGGACTCTCCGTTATTGTAGTCTACCCTTCACCGAGCTGTGCAGATGTCTCCTACCTACAGTTATAAAGCACCAGTGTTGGAAGCGTCCTTCTTGTTCTGACAACATCGACCCAAAGCATACCTTATGGCACGCGGATTACGCGCTCAACACCAGTGGAAATATCACTTCAGCAGGCAGGAATTGTGGGTTAAAGGTCAGTGCTTTAAATGAATCGAAGCCGCATAGACGTAAATACGAAAGAATGAGCATGCTGCTTGTTTCGGCTGATCTGATGGCCACACGTAAATGATATATTTCAGTTCAGCTTGCTGAACTGAAACCCAAAGAAGCGACAGTCGAATGCGAAGCAGTCATCAAGCATTTTAGCCTTCAGCGTCACGCAATGATTTAATCGAACCTTGCTTACGTGCAATAATGCAGCATCAAACGCGAGATACAGTGGAATTTTTCCGGCTTTCTTGACGGCCAGTAATACAGCACTAGCGCTCTCGACATCGCAAAAAAAGAAAAAAAAAGAAAGAAAGGAAAACGTCCTGGACACAGGTGAGGACCATGTGCGGCTTGAAATGCAAGGCGGATTCGCAGGCCCATGCTGGCGATGTCCTGTTTGTCATCGTCTTTTTTTTTTTCTACGCTAACGAATATAAGTGTTCAGCTGAAAATTGACTGCTCATCCTCAATACTACCCAATGGTATTATCGATACAGTAATAAGCGTATCAACTGCACAATAAATAGCATTACTAAAGGTATCTAGTCGATCGCACTATCAATAGTAGCGTCGGTAGCAACCGTATTGCTACTATCGGTAGGTCTACTTGCACTGTGCACAGTTTCAAAGAAAGTATCAATACTCTCGATTGTCAATTTACAGATAATTTTGCTTTAATGTAACACACACACGCTGCGTCTCGCGTGTTTGTGTCTGCGTGTGTGTGATTATATGTCCTATACGTGTTGTCTTCTGCCGGCAGTTAAAACTTGTTTTTTAAATCTATGAGCCAACTAGGCCTACAACGAACCTTACCTAGGTCAATATCCACACAATGTCACGACAAAAACAGTGAGGACTCGCTTTCTTAAGTCCATAGCGTGCAGATGCTGGCGTAAGTAGGCATCTTCAGGATACGAAGGAAATAAATGCGTTTGTTTTAGGGGCGAAGCTCCTTATGGTCTAGGGCAATCCCTCGTGCCTCCGGCGTACCCAGTAGCGTCTCCCTTATCATACAATAGACGGCGCTGTCCCATAGAGATGCATGCAAAGTGCAGTTGGGTGACGATATACTAGATGGCGCTGTACGCATTCTGTGTCGTCATCGCCATTTCTCGTCTAGTTTCCTAGATGGCGCTGTCCCATAGAGATGTGTGCAATATGGCGGTTGGGTGAATTGACACTAGATTACGTTGGAGGTGCCGCTGCTCTCCGATCGGCTGCTGCGCGGGCTGCGCCGGGAGCGCTCCTCTCATTCTCCTGGATCGTCGCCGTACATGTCGGATCGCGCTTGATGGACCATGGACGATGAGAAAAAAATTCCGAACGTTGTGTACGAAGCGCGGAATCGAACCAAGGACCCCTCGCTTCCGAACGCGCGGCGCTCGCCACTACGCCACGAAGCGCACATGGACACATGCACCACGATGACAGTAAATACCCAACATTAACGAAAGACTGCGCGTTTGTAACGCGTTTGTGCTAGCGCGTTACGGCCCGTGTAAGAAGCTGGTGTAAGACGCTGTGGCCTCCCCACCTTATACTCTCTCAGCAGTCATGTGATGGCGTCGACAAACGCGGTGCGCGTTCCGGCCTGTGTAAGGGGCTGCGTAAGACGTCTTTACATGATGATCGACTGGGCAAATTATACGGAAGATTCAGGGTTTACCGATGATTACCACCGGAGCTTCGCCCGCTCGTCATCATTCACCCTGTGGATATGCTGTGATTTTTTCCCCTTTCTAGCGTTCCTAGCGCCACATTAATTGATAGAAACGGATTTGCAGAGAGGTTACGCGTTTTAATTATTTCTTAATTATGTTTTGAAGATGACATGCCGACAAACTTTACCGCTCACCGTACAGAATGGCGTTACACATTTCGAATTTGCGCGCCTTAGGCCATCTTGGGGAAGCATATTTTCCCGAGAATTGCACAGATCTCACGGCAATAACATTTTTATTGTCTAAAGCACAGTACATTGCTAAAAGGAGACAATGGCATGGAAATACACTATTAACAACAACAACAAAAAAGAATCGGCAAATAAGTGGCCATTTGTTTCTTGATCCGTTTTACGAGTACATCCAAATCCCTCCGAAGACTTTCTGTACATATTGTCTCATAAATAGGAGCAATTCCTAAACCGCCTCATGTTCACGCAAGTGAACAGGATACACGGAGGTTTTATAGAGCTTCGTGCTTCCCTACCCCAAAGTATACTCCGTTCGACTTCAGCACCAGGAACTCGCTCAGAAAGATAAACAGGCGAAGCTGGGCGAGGAATCACAAAAGCGACGGTTTAAGATTTTTATAGATACACCACTCTTCCACGACGCATCGAGGCGTCGGGAGCTCGCAAACATCCTGCATGATGTTATCGCTTTTGTAAGCACACGGGGAAAATCACGCTCGCTTTAATGGAGCTGTTATTCCCGCTTTAACGGCAACTGCCGCTGCCGCTCCTGTGCTTTATTCGCATTATTTAAAATCGTATCGCGGAAGAGTAGAAGCTATGTTGCTCTTGAATCTTTAATAAGTTAAGTGCCGCGGCTGTTACCTCCTTGTTCGTACGAAGGAACAGAAGAACGACGGGGAGGCGGTTGAAGTGCACATCAAGCAGCATCAAAGACATGTTGCTTATATTGATTACATATGCAGCGCAAAAGCTCCGATGTGCTCAAGAAACTTTTTTTTTTTTTTTTTGGGGGGGGGGGGGGGGGGGGGAGGGAGGTGTTTGTCTTTCCGGTGGTTCTCGTGTAACTCTACCGATGGAGCAGGAAAGAGTGAGGGACAGATTTACGGAACAACTTCCTTGTCTCTTTAACAATAACAAGGAAAAAGAAAAGAGAAGAAAACAAAGAGCCCTCAAGTGGGTGGTCCACTAAAAAGCTCTTTCATGTGGTTGGCCAATGGGCTCTTTGAAACTGTCAGCAGCGTTGAAATTTTTTTAGCCGGCTTACTCGGGAAGAAGGCTAAAAATCTGTAATTGGAAGAGCTACGTTAAACAACGAAATAATTATACAAACATTAAAACACAGCCTGAAAACTGAGGTTACCTATATAGGATGACATATCACCATCACCATTATCGCTGCCATCATGCTGTTCTGCCCCGCCACGGTGGTCTAGTGGTTATGGCACACGACTGCAGATCCGAAGGTCGCGGGATCGAATCCCGGCCGCGGCGGCTGCTGTGCAGTGTCAGTGCACGTTAAAGAACCCCAGGTGGTTTAAATTTCCGGAGACCTCCAATACGACGTCTGTCATAATCAGAGCTAGTTTTGGGACGTTAAACCCCATAAATCATCATCATGATGTTCTATGCGCACTTCAGCTTTTATATGCGAAGCATTTCTTAGCGAACTTCGGCGAGTTTGAGCGTATCTATCTATCTATCTATCTATCTATCTATCTATCTATCTATCTATCTATCTATATAGCCGCCTACGATTTTGTGCTCTCCTGGCCGTTTCGCTAATGGGATGTATATGAAAATTGGTATGGCACAACATGACTTCCTGACGAACATAAATGAAAGGTCATAACATGAAAAGCATGACATGCATGTCATGAGCGGCATGATTTACATGTCACGGTCTTGGTGCTCTCCTGGTCGTTTCGTTAATGGGATGTATACGAAAATTGGTATGTTGTTATTGTTGTTATGTGGCGTTTAACGTCCCAAAAGCAGCTCTGATTACGCGAGACGCCGTAGTGGAGGGCTCCGGAAATTTCGACCACCTGGGGTTCTTTAACGTGCACTGACATCGCACAGCACACGGGCCTCAACATTTCGCCTCCATCGAAATGCAGCCGCCGCGGCGGGGATTCGATCCCGCGACCTTCGGATCTGCAGCCGAGTGCCATAACCACTAGACCACCGCGGCGGGGCGCGAAAATTGGTTTGCCACAACATGACTGCATGACGAACATAAGTGACAGATCATAACATGAAAAGCATGACATGCATGTCATGAGTGGCATGATTTGCATGCCACTGTCTTGGTGCTCTCCTGGCCGTTTCGTTAATGGGATGTATACAAAAATTGGTATGCCACAATATGACTGCATGGCGAACATAAATGACAGGCCATAACGTGAAAATCGTGACATGCATGTCATGAGCGACATGATTTACATGCCACGTGTTTCGTTAAGGGAATATGGAAATTGGCATGCCACAACATGACTGCATTACAATCATAAATGACAGGTCATAACACGAAAATCATAACGTGCATGTCATGAGTGACATGATTTACATGCGACGGTCTTGGTGCTCTCCTGGCCGTTTCGTTAATGGGATGTATACGAAAATTGGTATGCCAAAGCATGACTGCATGACGAACATGACTGACAGGTAACAACACGAAAATCATGGTATGCTTGTCATGAGCGACATGATTTACATGCCACGCGTTTCGTTAACGGGATGGATACGAAAAATGGCATGCCACAACATGACTGCATCACGAACGTAAATGACAGGTCATAGCATGAAAATCATGACATGCATGTCATGAGCGACAGGATTTACATGCCGCGGTCTTGGTGCTCTCTTGGCCGTTTCGTAAGTGGGATGTATAGGAAAATTAGTATGCAACAACATGACAGCACGACGAGCATAAATGACAGGTCATAACATGAAAAGCATGATATGCATGTCATGGGCGGCACGATTTACATGCGACGCGTTTCGTTAATGGGATATAGACCAAAATTGCTATGACACAACACGACTGCATGATGAACATAAATGACAGGTCATAACCTTGGAATGCGTGTATGAGCGGCATAGTTTACATGCCACAGTCTTGATGCTCTTGCGGCCGTTTCGTTAACTTCATATGTACCAAACTCGGTATAACGAGACAACAATGCAAATCCATTTTGCGTTCCTGATGCGTGCTTCGCATTTCCTTTGTTCCCACTGCACGTGGGATCTGCCAATTTTTTCCCGACGATTTCCGACTGGCGTTGCGCTGCGCGAGCTGATTCCACGTTATGACTGCGAACCTCTTACTTCCGTCACCCCGCATAACAGTCTGGCTGCCCCGGATGGCAGACAGGCAGTTATGTGGGGCGTTGGAATTAAGACAGTGTTCACGGCGGCGCACTCTCTCGACGTCGGTTGTATGTCCAGCTCAACACATGACCCGTCCAGGTCCACTTTGTTCTCTTAACGGTAACGGAGACGTCACTGGCATGTATGCATCTAATAATAACTGATACAGTTTTAAGTGCCAAAACCCCCGCATGATTATGAAGCACGCCCTGGTAGAAGGCTCCGTAGGTTGCCATCACCTTGGCTTCTTTAACGCGCACTGAGATAGCACAGGACACGGGCCTTTTAATATTTCGCCTAGATCGAAATGAGCTCGCCATGGGGTCTACAGTGATCTACAGTGATCTTAATCGTAAAAAATGAAAAGAAAAAGCCGTATTCCTTCCATATACACGCACATAAAATGAGCGGTTGTCAAGATGTGCTAAGAGTTAAGACATTTCTTGCCTGTCTCACTCCGCTTGCGAGCGGCAATGCCAAGCACAAATGACACAATGCATAGCGCGAGTATAAAGATTCGATCTCCAAGCCTTGCACAAGCGCGTCGCGTATCCAGATGATTGGACGGTGACTGTTAATATACTTTTGTCATACTTTAACTTTTCGTAAGGACCACGGTATGTTTAATTTTTTAATTTGTCTTTGTTTATCCCTGGCAATTTCATCTCTGCTGCAGACAAGGCACTATGCACTGTTGGCTCTTTTATCAGTTCTGTGAGAGCGAACAGAAGGTTTTAACAGACTTTTCAGAATTTGCAAATAACTAAATATTGTCCCACGTTTATAGTATTTCACATAAGCTAATTGAATCAATAGTTGTTAAACTATAGGAAAAAAAAAGCATTGTTTCTTTTAGTGGTGCAAGGTTCTATTAGCGCAGCTTGTATCTACGTTCGAGCTTTCCCGTGCATGCAGTGCAAGGCTGCGTGGGAACAAAAGACACGACCACACATAGAAGCGTCGACCATGTCTTCGTCCGACCATGTGCAGCCTTACAATACGAGCACAGTTAGTAATGACTCACCAGCTGGCCCAAGCTTTTCCATAAGTACACACGCCCTTGGTAAACCAAGTGGAAAAGTTCCTACTAGCATTTCTTTTCCTGGCAGCACTAATAACCTAGCTTAAGTAAGCTATTCGGCTGCAGCATTGGCTTTGTTCATTGCTGTTTTATTATCGGTCCTTGAATATCTTAAAAGATATGCAAAGACCGATAATGAGTTCGCTTGTCGTGTTTCTTGTAACTGCCAATTAAGCGCAGGGTCTGTGAAACGCTCCATTCGTTGTCTATCAATGAGAAATCCAACACATGAGCAATGTGGGCAGGTTCGTCTGTCCGTGTTGCTTCAATTTTCTCTCCTTCACTCTTCGTTGTACGACAGTTCCGGTATACATAAAGTAAGAGATTGTGTTTCCGCCATCACGCTCGCCACGTGCAACATTAGCAGGAACAGGGCGAGCTTCGTAAATCTAGCACTCTGTATAAAAGGAAGGCCATCAGTGAAAACATGCACCCATACTAAGGCAGTCGGTAATTGTGCTCGGTACCTATGTACATTTTGCTTTTTTTTAATACGATGTAGCACAAAGCGTGTAGGTGGGTGTTGCTCACGCTAAGGGCACGTCGTTCAAATCCGGTACGTGTACTATATAGCAGGAGATCACGAAAACACCGCCAGCGAACGGAAGCTCAACTCCCGAGAACGAGCACATTATATATAGCATGAAGGGCTGGCATCAAACACGTCAAAATACTTTAGTGCGTCACTGAGGCCGCGTGGTAGTCTCATACACGTTCCATAGCACTCACCTTTCACCTTTACACCAAGGAATGGCATGCATCTGCCCATGGCTGTCGCTGGCGGACCACCACAGCGATCGATGGGAAGCGGGAGTGCTGGTATGGATCCTGAAAGAACGAAATGTTGGCAGATATAATAGGATGGTCGGGGAACAAGTGGATAAAGAGGGGAGGGCTTCCGAGCCTTCGCAACCAACCATCAATCAGATTCCACGTGGTGGCGTGACCGGTGAGCCTGCCGTTGGCGAATATTGCGAGGCAACACAGCTTTGATCCACGTTCGCGGCGCTCAAAGACGTCACGCGGTGCAGCGTACCGCTGTGGAATTCCGCTTGGTCTTATGTGCGCGGTCTTACGCTCTCGCGAGGTATATCGCGTTTGCACTGGACTCCGCAATGAAACCGACAAGCGCTGCACAATCCACGCGATTTGCCACGCCTTTGTCGTTTATAGGAAGCGTAAGGAAATGTACTTTCTGAGCCATCCTACCACTCGGCTCTATGCGCTGACACTCGGCAAACTTAAAATGCATAAAGAAATGGGACACGCTCTTGGGAAGCAGGCTGTTCGATATTCGCAAAATTTCGAGGTACATCTCACGGATGAAGAATGTACCTTGAATAGCATCGTTGGTCACTATGTTCTCGACCACGAGGGCGTAGCGATGAATCTCGAATGTCTCTCCGAATGAGCACACCGCCATGAGACAGACAGACAGACATACATACATACATACATACATACATACATACATACATACATACATACATACATACATACATACATACATACATACAGACAGACAGACAGACAGACAGACAGACAGACAGACAGACAGCAGGATTCAAATTGCTTCTAGCGCATGGAAAACAACACTCCATGTTTATTGTGGAATATGAGGTGAAGTTTCTGCATTTTAAGCTCGCCTATCTCAGATATGCTGTCGGCTGTGGCTGTGCCAGGCTGTGCCTGCTATCGCGAAATCCTTACCACATTTCATGTGCAGCAGGCAAAAGCGCAAAACTGCCTGTGGCGGGCGATATTGGCTGTGGAGCGGAGGACGTCTTCGGCTACAGTGCGAACATGCCGCGATGAACAGAAACAGCGGTGTCTACGCAGTGGGCAGTCTCGTAGAAATGGCAATGATGCCTCCGGCGGACTTCGCTGACTGAATAGCTGTAGTCGTAGGTCTCGGCCAAGCTGTGGCCTTACACGAAAAGTGGTCGGTGACGACTCGGCTGGGCAGCACTGGCTGTGCAGCGCTGGTCGGCCTTTGTGCCGTCGCTGTCTGTATCGCGGAGCGGTGAAACACGTTTGTGAAGGACGACTCCGGACATTTCGTTGAGGTTGCAGGATCGGCTGGCGAGTTTCTTCCCCCCGTAAACAATGCAGCATCATCACACGCACTAATTGAGATCGGCAGTGCTGAGTCGCAGTGCGCTGTGATCCTTTAGGGGTCCGTGACGAGTGGGCGACGATATGCACTGGATGGCGGCATGACTGGGACTTCTGTAGCTTCTCCCTGGAAGGGTCAAGGAACAGTCTGAAGCAATTGGCCTTGAGAATAAGCTGCTTGAAGCAGTGGCGCCCATGTATCTATTTCCTGGGTCCACATTCAAGTCATGGACACACTGCGCTGGCGGGTATTTGAAATAGGTGGCTTCGTCCTCGGTCGAGACACTGCCATAGAAGAGCAAATGGGAAGGCCAGTGCTCTCGCTCAGTGACTGCATTGGCAGCCGAGGATGTTCTCCTGACTGGTCAGGGAGGTGCTCATATTAGGGGTCCTTAATTGGGTTGGTCAAGCCCCTGGCATGCCTGCGACAAAGACGCTGTCTCTGTGTCTCGCTTTTTACAATGGTGCAGTCGACGAAGGACACACGTTAAGGGCACCCCATCGGTGCTGCGGGAATTCCATTCAAGGAAAGCCGTAGGAGAGGTGTATTTGGTTGAGCAAGCTGCTGTAGCGTCAAGTGTACCACTGTGTAGCGCAATACCACTCTTCCATCACCGAAGGCCTTGAAGGCAAAGCGAGGGTCTGAATTGTACTAGGACAGTGAGACTTCTCAAGGTAAGCGAAACAATGACATGGCTGCCGCTCTAGATGCTTCACAGCGAAACTGCCTGCCCGCTGATTTCTTGTACCGAAAGGAACAAGCGCACGATGTTTGGCGTGCTAACTGCAAAAGCTGTAACTCGATTCGACTCGATTGGGGTCACAGGTCGAGCGCTTGTATGACTGTTCTCCCGGCCCTCCTACTCGTTGGCTCGGTGAGTGGCACGTCACCGAACATCACGTTCTTAGCGAATAGCCCGATGTTCCAGCCCCTCAGCAAGTAGCTGCTCCGTGCGCAACTCCTTGGCTCACCTTGGCGGCTTCAAGTGGTGTCTCGAGAATACCAGTAAAAAACAGCGGCATCAATCCGCCGGTCGATAGAGCTATGACAAGGGAGGGTCTTGTACTGAAGACACGCTATGTCCGCGAGTACCAATGTTTGCACCACCACCACCACCACCACCACCACCACCACCACCACCACCACCATCATCATCATCATCATCATCATCATCATCATCCATTGAGAAGTATAATCGAACGCTATACACCCCTACAAAATGCGTTATACACAATGAACTAACATCCAAGATGAGTTTCGCCCAGCCCCAACAAGTGGCCAGGCATTTCGCCAAGGTCACCTGCCATTTTCGAGGCGGAGCGTGCGCGTGAGCCATGGTCGCAAAGCCACTAAGAGTCAAGGAGAAACGCGCATGCGGCGTGATGTTGAAAGAGGATCGTTAATCTCCTGCGGCACGCATTAAGCAATTTGAGTATTTTTTCTTCAAGTGTGTAAGCACGTGACGACTTCGCATGCATGACTCCGTGCACTACATTTACGACCTCCGGCCACCGCTTTATAATGGCATTTTTTTCCCCTTCTAAGACACGCGAAAGTGTTCGCGGCACGCGAACGTTGTTTGTATCGCGTTTCGATAGTCCTTGCGGGAAGTGGGAGAGTGGGAAGGTCTTCGCGGCCGCCGTAGCTCGATATGGCGCTCCGCGTAGGTGCATGCGACAAAAGGGAAAAAGATTCTGGGATACCGCTGCACTAAGACATCTACACGAACACTTAGTCAACCCGACTAGGACTTCAGGACACTTGCTTCATTCCTTCCCACGGCTGCCGTATTTCGATGGGAGCGAAACTCAAGGACCCCCGTAAATACTCACATTTAAGTGCACGTCAGAGAGCCTCAGGTGGTCAAAATCAATCTTTAGACACGCGCAACAATGTGCGGCTGAATAGTATTGTGATTTTGACACGAGAACACCAGACATTTATTACTCAGTTTATTACTCTGTCAAGAAGGCTTACGTAGGAACGGTTAAAGGTCACGTCTGCACGTCTGCACGTCTTACGTGGTCACGTCTGGTTAAGGTTTCGTCTGCAGCCATGCACGTAACTTATCTTTAGCTGCGAGTTACTTCGGGGCACTTCGTCTTAAGTTTGCTCTGACGCCTAAGTATAGCGCCATGTTCAAGCACTCGAAGGCTCTAAGTTTACCGGTACTCGTTTGCCAACATTTACTTCAGCAAGCAGGAAGGGTGCGAGACCTAATTACTATGGTGACTAGCAACACAAATAAATAAAACATAGGACAGTGCTATAACTAAAACAATCGCGACCTTTGGGAAATCTACGCAAGCCTGCTTGCATATAGAGCAACGCAATCAAGAGTGGTGTATCTTATCTACATTGGGATGCAGTCATGTGTGTAGCACGCACACAACACAAAACACACACACACATGTAAACATGTGCGTGTGAATGCTGTGAGATGTTGAATGGATGCTGCTTCTGACGTTTCATGAACTCTCTTGCTGAAAGTTCGGCATCAAAATGAAAATTCGACGTACTGAAAGCCCCAACTCCCCGACCATCAAGCCACTGCATGCGAAAGTTCGACGGAGCAGAAACGTTCCTGATACGAAGAGCGTTTTGTGCATAAACAAAACCGAATAGAGTCATTTCTTGCGCTGCCGAGCTTTGCAGACAAGCCCTTTACCGCAAACCTCATGCACATGCAAGTCGCTCTTCTACAAATCTTGATATTATCGTTCGCGACCACCATGAACAGCGGATATATTGCGGCTTTGCATCCTACTGGTGTTATAAAAAAGGGCTGATTAACACCCTCCTTTCTTGCCCAGCGCCTGCCGCTCACTTCCGACTTGGAAGCGCGTTACGAAACACGTTACGAATAAAAACATTTTTAAGAAAGACAAACTGTACGAAAGAGTTGATATGATTATGAGAGACGCCGTAGTGGAGGGTTCCGAAAATTTCGACCACCTGGGGTTCTTTAACGTGCACTGACATGCCACAGCACACGGGCCTCAACATTTCGCCTCCATCGAAATGCAGCCGCCGCGGCCGGGATTCGATCCCACGATCCTCTCATCTGCAGCCGAGTGCCTTAGTCACTAGACCACCGTGACGGGGCAGTACATACACATAAACAAGTTTGATATGGTAGATATGAAACCAGAGCAAATGTATTTTTCACAAAAAGCATTTAACCATCAAGAAAATTATTGAAAATTAATTAAGAACAGTGCTGGAAATTGGAAAGTGCGGAGACTTCGTGTGCCCGGTGAGCGCTATACTAAGTGTCGCTGTATTTCCAGGATACTGGCGTCGACTGCCATTTTCTTTTTCTTGTCAGCAAGAGACGCAAATGACGTCCAGCAGCTACAAGTGTAAATCACATGTAATTCATAAGCGATGATTGAAGTGAGGAGGTCTTATAGTTATTGCCGGATTTATTGCGCATAGCTGCATTATACGACGTTGTTGTCCCAGCCATCAGCTACAACCGATTAGTGTTGACTCTGCGTCACTGCAAGCGCACTGCTGGCGAAATCTTTAGTCAAAGATTTCCTGTCGCTTCATTTGTGTTTATTTTCAGGGCACTTTTTGATTCTTCTATGAAATGTCGCTTGTGGAGATCGTGTACGCTTGGCTGTACTGCCTCACTAAATAACGGTATTTCTCCATATAGGGAAGTTCTGCTATATACTCCCTGTCACGCATGTTGCGAGTGCTACGCTTGCATATTGCAACACTTACAGCAATGCTTATAGGAACAATTACGACAGAAAAAAAAAATTCCTTTTGCTCATGTCTGAACAGAGCAAGTAGAATGGATCGATGGGCCTATTTTTTTCGTTACGCACCTTGCGCGATACCATGCGGGCTCCACCTTGCGGAAGTCCGCCAAGCTGTTATGCCGCCCAGCGTAGTGCAGCCATATTTTCAGAACGAAACCTTGTCGTTCCCGAGGGATGGTAATGCACCCGGAAATATTGGACTTGGCTGACCGTCATCGCATGCATTGCTTTCATGTCCAGAAAGCTGGTGCTTTTAACAAAGAAGTGTTTTATGCCGGGGTCCACCAAGGAATCTGTGACGTACTTCCGTAACGGAAGAAGTAGATGTGTGAAAAACAAACACGCATTTGAGATTGAAAAAGTACCACTCGCTGGGATTCGAACAACCATACAGGGTACGGCGGCACGTTCTAGAAGCGCTACCCACTATGCCACCGACAGACTTGTAGCATGGATGAAAAGACGGGCCTTATATATTTACTAGACCGCTTTACAATTTTTCTCGTTATCAACGTCCAGCTGCCTGGTATATCTGCGCGCAAATGGTTAACGATTGCCTCCCGGCACTCGACGCACGGCCTGGCCCCGCGGCCTGTCCACTCGAAACAGGATAAACGTCTGCTAAGAATTAACGCCTGCAAAATATATACGGGTATTACGATCCCGAATCGTGACATCGTTGTCAAGCATGTCGTTGTTTCGACCGCCTGGAAATCTTTCGCTTTATCCATGGAAATAAAAGCGCACGCACAACACTCACCGAGAGAAGAAAACACTGAGCGAATGTATATTGCCTTATTCGCGCGCTTTTATTTCCCTGGGTAACAGTTATACACCATCTCGCCCAATGTCAAGTTTTGTTTAACTATCTGGTGTCCACCTAAATGTATGCAGGCTGATGACCTCACACTGCGCCCCCATCGCTTTGCGGCGTCAATGAGCGCGGGAATTGAACCACCGTCATCGAGCTTGCCAGCGTGACGCGTTACTCACTAACTTACTGCAGTAGATAACGGCCGTGAGCTAAGTACAAGCTACACAAAAGCGTCCCTAAATACAATAGATCTCAGTGCAGGCCAACCGAACACTCACTTGAAACGCGTACTCTAGATGATCTCATAATAATAATAATAATAATAATAATAATAATAATAATAATAATAATAATAATAATAATAATAATAATAATAATAATGACGAACTCAAGCTAGTTCCACGCCATTGGAATCTGAGTAAACAGCAGAGCTGGGGCAAGGATGTCAAGTTCGCTGTTACTGCTATGTAGCAGCATCATTATCGCTATCATGATCATGAGCAGCGCGCTAAGGCCAAAGGTCTAGGTAATGGGTCGAGGGCAAGGGCTTGTTCGTTTTAATACAAAAGTATCTTATGCCAGCGTTCACCACGACCCTAGTACGTCATTTCCGTAACGGAAGTGACGCAGTAAAACGTAAATATAATAACAAAGAAAACCATGCAGAAAACTTTCCTTTGAAGCGTCGAGTATTGAACTCACAGCATCATGCTCGACGACGAAAGGTGGCTAGTTATATACCACGGCGCTAACGGCGCACATGCTCAAAGCTGTATGAACGGCTGATAGTCTCGCTTATCGCTTCTTTCCCTTTTCCTCTATGCGCGTGCGCGACGCACTTTAGACCACGCCTGTGATGGTGCCGCCATCTAGCAGAGGTGAAGCACGATGCGCAAGTGCTCCGCCGCGCGCGCACGTCGACGCGCACTTTGCAACGTGATTGGAACGGGGTCACCATCCAAGAGAGGCGATGTCAAGCTCTGCAGCTTCTCTTCGCCTTTCTTGGATGACGGACTGTCCCAAGCACCTTCCATAGCACGCCTCGACGAGCACGCGCGGAGGCGCGTCGTCGTGGATGGTGTTTCTCTGCTGCCTACTCCTCGAGCGTGATGGCAACAAGAAAACTGCTGCCTTAAGCGCCCAATGTCAGCAACGACGTTGGAGGGTCACTGTGCGGCGCAAGTGAACATGATTGATTCATTTGTTGTACGGCATTTATGTAAATATCGACTGTGTCCAGTTATTAGGTAAACGACTTCAGTTACCACAAGGGTTTGGTCATGAATGTTGTGGAGGCGATGTGTGAACGTGGGTTCATTCGCGTTTCATGTCAGACGGTGCCGTACCAACGAAACACAGATAGAAATGGGCAAGTTAACCTCGATTTACAAAAAAAATATTCAACTGCTTATGTG
This sequence comes from Hyalomma asiaticum, assembly GCA_013339685.2. NCBI lineage: Eukaryota > Metazoa > Arthropoda > Arachnida > Ixodida > Ixodidae > Hyalomma > Hyalomma asiaticum. Next base: position 88,780,026 of record CM023482.1, on the reverse strand, counting down.
AAGAAACATCCCATTTTCTGTTACACCGATTCCTCTTGCCGAGGAATCAGCCACATATTTTGCCTTTATAGGCGTATAATAAAAGGTAAGGAAAACCTATGATGCTCCCGTAATGCCAACGGCATATTTCATGGAGAAATCACCGTTCCTTCCTTTTAAAGCAAACTCTCCCGAGCGCTAAATGCGGTGACATGGGTATTCTTCGGACTGTTTTTTTTTTTTTTCGATTTCGTGGAGCTGAAACAAAAAGGAAAGACCGCCGAGTACCTCTCTTCTTTTTTTTTAAATTCAACTTTCTTGCAAAACATTGCTGCCGACCTTGAAAATGTTTTTGGTGAGAGTCATGATCGCTGCGGGTTATTGCTTCCTTACAAGGACGCACTTTACAGACACGTAGAACGTGCAGCAATACTACGAAATCAATATTCTTTCGAGCTCTATCATTTTATACGCACACGGCTGTCTTGAAGGTGCTTCGATGCACATGGTGGCATCTATGCTGAGAATTATTAAATACTGCGTTTCCGCGAAGAATGCTTGATGAAATTCGTCGAAATCTTGCTGATGCTCCAAAGCCAGGGCTGGCTTTAAACTCAATCTTGAAGGAGAAGGTGAAGGGGGTGCGTCCGCAGGACACTGTGCGGAGGTATAGAGGCCGTGCAGAGCTATACGAAGCTTCACGCTGTAAGGCGAAAAATAAAAGATTAGCGGAGCCACCGAGGTCTTAATTTTCCTTAGTGGCAGATAATGACTCATGAATCAGCGGTAATGTGTTTTCATTAACGTGACCCCTGGGAACGCGGAGGATGTAAGGGCTAAATAATTCATTCGGCTGAATCCGCGAGGTTTTTTCAGGGATTTTCCTATAGCTACAGCGCGGATAGCACGTCGTTGATTTCTTTATCCACGTCACTCTTCTTTACGCGTTTACTTGGGAAACATTAAGCTGCAGATTGTGCGACCGTCTTTCAATATGTGGAGCGACCTCGGCACGACACAGGATAGCGGGTGCAAGAGAAAAAGAAAATTTAATGAAGGACGGCACGTATCAGCCAGTATGCTGCACTGGTTGTTGAAAACGAAAAAGCAGGAGCAAGAACGAGGTGGAACATAAAGCGGATGATGCGCGCTATGTAAGACCCATACCAGAATATATATAAGCAAGAAAAGTTCAAAATGTAAAATGCGCTAGAACGACAGTGCGCAGTGAGGAAGAAAATGGACGTTGGATGTAAGAATCAGTACATAAAACACACGGGATTAGTTCTGTTCATCTTGGAACTTTAATGCGCACATCAGGAAGAGATTTTAGTATTTGCATGGGCTTCAGGGAGCTGCTTCATGAGGAGACAAAGTCATAGTCATGGTTTTTATTTTTTTTTTCGTCTTAAGTCCATCACAACCGTCCCCTTAAAGGCAAAAGTGGCGCGATTTTGATTACGTAAGGGTGGCAGATTGCCGCCTTACCGTCTCCGCCCGCGTTAAAGGGTAGCAAACAAGAGTCTAATATCTGGTTAACCTCCCTGCCTTTTTCCTCTTTTCTCTCTCTCTCTCTCTCTCTCGCAAAGCAGAATACTATGCGGGCCCGTCCTGACGTTCGATTGTGTTTCTGTGCCCCTTATCGTATCTTTCATGTTCGATGGTGCTCCGATTGTTAAGGACGGTCAGGAAAGCCTCGTGTACATTATTGATTGATTCCTGGGGTTTTACGTCGCAAAAGCACGATATGATTGTGAGAGACGCCGCAGTGGATGTCTCCGGAAATTTCGACCACCTGGTGTTCTTTAACGTGCACTGACATCGCACAGCGCACAGGCCTCAACATTTCGCCTCCATCGAAATGCAGCCGCCGCGGCCGGGATTGGATCCCCCAACCTTCGTATCAGCAGTCGAGTACCGTAGCCACTAGACCACCGCGGTTGGGCAAGCCAAGTACATTTGACAGTTAAGAAGTTCTCAGTATGGTAAATAATAAGAACCTACTAAATAGTTTAATTGTTAATTAATTAAATCATGATTAAACCGTTTGAATGTGTGAATGAATGCGTGTATCTGGGGTTGTTAACAGGGACGCCTATAACCATGAAATCCTCCACAGAATACAAATGGGGTGAAGCGCATTCGGGAGACATACCCAAATCTGACTGGAAACTTGTCACTGATCACTAAAACGAAAAGTATTTAATCACTTCATTCTCCCAGTACTAACGTATGCTGCAGAAACATGGAGGCTAACTAAAAATCTAGAGATTAAATTAAGGACCACGCAGCGTGCAATGGAGAGGAAAATGATAGGTGTAACGCTAAGAGATAAAAAGGAGCGGAGTGGATCAGAGAACAGACATGAGTAGTCGATATTCTTATATCAGTTTAAAGAAAAAAAATTGGCAGATCCCACGTGCAGTGGGAATCAAGGAAATGTGAAGCACGCATCAGGAACGTAAAATGGATTTGCATTGTTGTCTCGCTATACCGAGTTTGGTACATATGAAGTTAACGAAACGGCTGCAAGAGCATCAAGACTGTGGCATGTAAACAATGCCGGTCATACACGCATATCACGATTCTGATGTTATGGCCTGTCATTTACGTTCGTCATCCAGTCGTGCTGTGCCATAGCAATTTTGGTACACATCCCATTAACGAAACGCATGGCATGTAAATCATGCCGCTCATGATATGCATGTCACGATTTTCATGTTATGACCTGTCATTTATGATCGTCATGCAGTCTTGTTGTGCAATACCAATTTTGGTATGCATCCCATTAACGAAACGGCAGTATAGCGCTAGGACCGTGGCATGTAAATCATGCCGCTCATGACATGCATGGCATTATTTTCATGTTATGACCTGTCATTTATGAGTCATGCAGTCATGTTGTGCCATAGCAATTTTGGTATACATCCCATTAACGAAGCGCGTGGCATGGAAATCATGCCGCTCATTACAAGCATGTCATGCTTTTCATGTTATAACCTGTCATTTATGTTCGTCATGCAGTCATGTTGTGAAATACCGGTTTTCTTATACATCCGATTCATGAAACGGCCAGGAGAGCACCAAATCCATGGCATCTAAATCATGTCGCTCATGACATGCACTTCGTGATTTTCATGTTATGACCTGTCATTTATGTTCGTCATGCAGTCATCTTGTGGCATGCTAATTTTCGTGTACATCCCGTTAACGAAATGTGAGGCATGTAAATCATGGCGGTCATGACATGCATGTCACGATTTTCATGTTATGGCCTGTCAAATATTTATGTTCATCATACAGCCATGTTGTGGTACACCAATTTTCGTATATATCCCATTAGCGAAACGGCCAGGAGAGCACCAAGACCGTCGCACGTAAATCATGCCGCTCATGACATGCCTGTCATGATTTTCACGTTATGACCTCTCATTTATGTTCTTCATGCAGCCATGTTGTGGCATACCAATTTTTGTAAACATCCCATTAGCGAAACGGTCAGGAGAGCACAAAATCGTAGGCGGCTAGATAGATAGATAGATAGATAGATAGATAGATAGATAGATAGATAGATAGATAGATAGATAGATAGATAGATAGATAGATAGATAGATAGATAGATAGATAGATAGATAGATAGATACGCTCAAAGTCACCGAAGTTCGCTAAGAAATGCTTCGCATTTAAAAGTGGACCTGGGCAGGGCATATTATGCGGAGGACAGATAACAGGTGGACAGGAAGAACGAGAGAATGGATACCAAGAGAAGGCAAACGTAACATAGGCAGGCAAAAGGCTAGATGGAGCGATGAAAGAAGTTCGAGGGCATAAAGTGGAAACAACTCGCCCAGGTTAGGGCAAATTGGAAATCGTTGGGAGATGCCTTCATCCTGCAGTGGACTTAACAGTAGAATGATGATAATGAAATGGTTTAAAGGTTTACGGCACCGGTGCTGCTTTTCGTATATGGCCCTTTAAGCATTATTCTTATGCATGAGCAAGAAGATGATAGTAAATGCAACAAAAAGTTACACAAAACACAGTGTGATATAGTGTCGTGTTCATTACCGGCTTCAAGTGCGGGGACCATACTTTTGGCTAAGTGCGTAAGTGACCTCGCTCCTCATATTACGAATTCCCAGCGACATTATGCGGAGAAGCGCATCGGAATCACAGAGGCGGAGGCCCCCGCGAAATACACTTTTGACTACCACGTTCTACAAAGCGAAGTTAATCATATTGCAAAGTGGAGCTGTTCTAATGACGTGCCTAGACGTACACAACAATACCTTGTGAAGCATTTTATTAGAAACAAGGACTGTTCTGACAGGCTTCCGTGCATTTGGATAGCGCGTTATTTGTTCAACAGGGGATAAAGAAGGGCATGAAGTAATCATCTATTATATTCGTAACCTGAACTCCAGTGAGCTCGTAACTATATGGTTAGCGTTTTCTTCAGCGGTGCTTATTGGTTCCCATTACAAAGCGATCGCGTTTTCAATCATCTGCAGTGCTTAATTATGTTTTATACTTTGCTGTTGAACTTAAATATAGTTCCGTAATAAATAGAAACATTAACGTTGTCGTTCAGGCGAAGTTGCAGCACGGATCTATTGGCACACTTTTCAGTGTACGTGTGTGGGCTATACGATTCTTATTTTATTAAATTTGTATGACGGTATCAACAAATTGAGGCTGCCAACAAAAACACACCACACGCAAAGCTTGAGACCACGTATTTGCGCAGAAACGTGTATCCGCCAGTGTATCCTCTTTATATTGCACAGTAATCATTATTTTTTTTTTAAAAAAAGGCCATTCCGGCAGAAAAATGGGCTCAGGGTTGAAGAGGTAACTAGATCGGGTCCCCATTCCTCTTGAACTGTCTGTTTAACCGCATTTATGAAAATCATAATACTGGTGTTTTGTCAAGCTACAAGCATGCTCTGACACATGTCGCGAGGTTACTCATTAAAAATTAGGTTCGTAAGTGCTGTTTACATTTTATTATAAACAACACAGTTTGCTCGCAGCTCCAAGGGACACCGATTAAGAATGATTAACTATGTTTCTTCACGTAGGCCATGTCGCTAGTCGTGTTGTTTCGTTCAAAGATGCATTGATCATTCTTTTTGACGTGGGTCTGTTGCCGACGAGCTACGAAGCTCAGTTTCTAAGTCAGCCTAGGGTTTGGCGTATTTATCGCATTGTTTTCTTTTTCTGATTATCTATATACATCTAACCTTTAACTTCGTGCATTTTATGGTAACGGAAATTTCCTTGACTGTTCGTTCGCTTCTTTTGATTAATCATACTTTTCCGCCATTAATCCGCGTGCCGCATTTTTACCGATCTCTGTCGCGGACGTGTTCGCATTCTCACCCACTTTTCATAAAACCGAAAGCTTCATGGAGGCTGGCGCCCAAACAAACAAACAAGCAAACAAACAAACAAACAAACAAACAAACAAACAAACAAACAAACAAACAAACAAATGAGACGTACGACAACTTTCGAAAAACCAGTACACGCGACTTGTTTATTCTACATCGCTTTTAGCCACACGTTCTAAAGCAACCCAACTTGGCTTCGTATAGAGCATGTGCCGTCGAATACAATATGGGATACAAAATTCTAGCACCAGAGTTCATTATCTCAGCTGAAGGCTGTAGTGAGGCGACTGATTGGAGAGCAGCGAGGGATATCTCGCAGTAATGGGAACGAGCATACCGCGTGCGGAGAGCTTGAATTGAGGAACGCCCTGTGGACGTCGTGAGCAGTTCGTTCTCAACACCGGATCCCCTATGCCATTATTCATCAAGGTTGCCGAAGTTCACGAGTACTTTCCTGCGCTGCTCTAAAGTTTAGTTCCGTGTACCCTGTATCTACTGATATGTAAAGCGATTTTGTATTACGACATGCTCCATCAAACTTTCACGATCAGAAAGAAAAACACGCGATGCCCGTAGATAGTTACAAACCCTCTGCTCGAGCTCTACCTTTTGAGAGTTTAAACGTGCGCCCTCAAAATTTCCATCACGTTTATTCCCGGGGAAAAAAAAATCCGTAGTGAACAATCAATTTTACAGCACGGTGAAATTGATTACACACTTAAGAGTATTTTTTTCCCCGAAGGGGAAAGCATGATGGAAAGTTCTTTGCTCTCGGAAAACATATTGCAGACTCAGTTGAGTAGACCTCATATCGCTTATCGTTAACGCCAGAGGCCTCCCTCTCGCTGTTAAGCAACCAGAGCATTTGGTCGTCACCGTCACCCATAACACTTGAAATATCGTATTGACAGCGTTTAAGGGACCACCATGACCACCATCCCCGACTTCGCCCGATGTTCGCTGTGAGACAGAAGGTAAAGGCGGACTCCGTATTTCCCTTCCACACCCTTTCCTTCAGCCTGGATCTACTACCCACACTCTTGTTCCCAGCCCACTGTTAGATCATCCTAATCATGCGAACAGCAATACAGGAAGATATAAGAACGAAAGAAAGAAAGGAAAGAAGAAAGTCTCGCATTGCGCACATGGAAAAAATCCTGCAGATTCCACGCAATGCGGGAATCGGTCTCACACGAAGCAGTGAACGAGGAAATCGCCTCTGAGGAATGTAGTTCTTTGGCATCCAGCCAACTGTTACGAGTAGGATCAAGGCTTTTGTGCAAAGCGCATGTTCGCACTACTGAGTATTTTTAACATGGGCCAAACAGGAAAGTCAACACGACCATGGCTTCTGAATGATACCTAACGGTACGATGTAATGTTGGAACTAACATTAGTCCAAAGCACTGACATGTCAAATAAAAATGCACCATACGGTGCCTTGATGTGCTATCATAAGCGTCGTTCACAGAAGTATTTCTACGAAATCGAGAAAAAAAGCACAAGAGCATACCGAACGGTAACAAGACATGTACTGCCACGATATTGCTGTAAGAGAAGCACAGGGGAAGTTGGATGCTTGAATCGATGAACAGATCGCAAAATACAATTTAGAACAGAAAATGTCGCAAAAGTGGCTTCGCCGCATAACATTCCTGTACTGCGGCGAAGCTAACATTTGCGTGCTGCGGCGAAGTTACCCTGTACTTCGGCGAAGCGAACATCCGTGCACTGCGGCAAAGTTAGCTAAGCTTTCTGTTGCACAATTCTCTGTTTGACTCTTCCTCAGTACTTTGGAATGATACTGTGGCTGTACACTAGTCATGCAATAAATATTTTTGCCCATGTTGAGCAGAACATTTTTCCATAATTTGACATGGTATTATTTAAGAAAAATGTTCGAAACTTATTCGAAAAATCTTCGATTCGAGTCGCAATTGAACATAAATATTCGAATTCGCTTCGCACTCAAAATTTTGCTATTCGCACAGCTCCAGTTAAAATGCGTTGCGCAAAAAACAAGAACAACATACAAACAGCCCAAACGCCTTTGTGACATCCAACTTGACAACGGATGTCGTGCTTTCTCTCCCATTCCCCTCTGCTTCGCTTGAGGCTGTCACGTCTTCCCGCTGGGAACTACAGCAAAAGGCCTCAGAGGGCACATTTCCTGCGCAGCACCTGAATGTTTGTTCCTGCAGACGCGCTGACTAGCCTACGTGTTCATGAATCATTAACGCGGGCCGTGAACGCGCGGCTCTGACAAACACCGTCACACTCGCCGAGCTCTGTGTCCCGAATGACGACAAAAAGAAAGGAACACTTATCGGTGCCAAACAGGGGCAGCAGCACAGTTACTAGACTGGGTAGGACCGGGTGCAGAGAGGGATCGCTAAACGTAGACCGCGCGAGTAGCATCGCACTAACGAATCGAGATAGAACGCACCCGTTCAGCAGCAATGGCATCTCGCTCGACATCACGCGAGCACCGTATGATGCTGTCGTTGTCACTACATCCTCTGTAAGCTTTTTCGGTCGTATACAACGGGAGCTTTACAAGCGACCACCCCTGTTTGTGTAGTATAGAAGTAAACCCAAATCTTGGGTGTTCTTGCAGTATTTGCAAGCATTTGTGAATGTTACGAATATTTGCTTACAGCATAAAATAAAGACAGTCCAAGTATGGATGCAGTGAGGGCGCTGATTAGGAAAAATAGAAAGCCCATTTCTACTTGGTCACGCTTGGGATAACACGCTATAACTTCCGAGCGTACGTGACAATATCGTGCAGTTATATAGCTTAGTACGCCCATTACTCGTAGCAAAATTGTAACTAGGAGTTACTATACGTTTGCTACGAAGTCTCTTCGTCCTTTTTTTTTCTACTTAATTCTAGGCTATCCATTTTGTCACGCTAATGGCTCTTGTTGCTGCTGCTGGTCGATGGCCAGGGGAGTTATGGTTAAAAGGACAGAAAGCTGAGCGAGTTATTCATCATGTAAGGAAACTGCGTGCAAAACACGGACATAAGAGAAAAGGAGCGGAAGGCAGTCGTGTTGTCCACTTCTCTTTTGTTCGTGTTTTGCATGCCTTTCACTTGCATAAAGGGTTATGGTAATGTATTCTTCAGTGTTGCAGACCATCGAGCTGATCAAAACTGCAAATAAACAACGCAGGCGCTTTCACATATTCTGCTGTTTCTCGGACAGTTCTGAGTAAGCGGGTCATTTAGCGACGTGTACTGGAAAAAAAAAAGGGGGGGGGGGGGGGGTTTGTTTCAGTACTCTTAGTAATCACAATCGAGCTCGCTGATGTACTGCATAGTTATGCTATTGCCACCTCTGCAATAATGTGAGCAATGAGGAAGTCATTTGGTCAGTCTTTATTACCCGCCCGGCATAAGATTAGTGGCGCTCGTATACTACACGTACTAAGACAAACCTCTTGGTCAGACCGAATCGCACTGCTAGTACTTTGCGCAATAATTCCTCGCAAGCGAAAAGACAGTAGAAAGGTATACAGCAGGAAATGCGCCAAAGTCCCACTTTTGAAAATTGCACTGTGTCCTTCCGACTTCATATGTAGCTGGGATTACGCCGGCCATTGCATACGTGTATTGCATTACGGCCATTATACGTGGCCATTATAAGCACCGTGCTATTACAGTGAAGCTGCTATTCTTTAGCATGGTTGGAAGTTTTATGGGGTCTGACTCGCATAAAAATTAACATAGTCGTAAGATACCGGCACTAACATTCAAGATAAACGTAGAAAACTACACCTCCCAACGACCTTGGGTATATTGTCCCAAAACAAAAACAAATCTCTGGTAGCTGTTCAAATGCATAAACATAATCGTCTAATTTTCCGCCTTTAGTTGCGTTGCAGTGAGAGACAATGGTTAACCCAGTGGTCAACTGAACGGTAAAGACAGCGGTAAAGCAGTTCGACTGAACGTGAAAGCTGTAGGAAGCGCGGAGCGGTGATTCGCCTGTGTTTTCCTTTTGTGGTGCTTGCGTTATGCTGTGGTTATGGTGTATTATGCTTGCGTTATGATTTGGTTAGGTTATGCTGTGGTGTTTACGTGATGTTTAAGTTCATGTTTTGTGTGCTTGTAGTTTTATAACTGATGTTTGGCTTATTTTCTGTTAAGCTGGGCTCATGTTCAGTCATTCTACTGTGTTTGTAGTAAGGTATATGTTGTTCTATTCTGAAGCTAAGATGTAGAGTAACCTGGGCCCGTATTCACAAAAACAACTTACGACAAAAATGTTCGTAAGAGAAAATTTCAGCCAATCCTGATGCCGGACATATCATTAGAGAAGCCAGCCAGCCAATCGCAAGAAGCACTTACGAAAGAGAAGTTTTGTGAATTCGGCCCCTTATGTTAATGATCTGTTGCTATCTTCTTGTACGTCTTGCTAAAGGGCTTAATCTTACTTTTATCTGCTATTGTCTTGTGTTTATTTGTTCTTTTCTGGTGATTATCTGTTCCAAGCTCTAGCAGTGAGATGAGGGGCGAGGGTGTCCTGTGGGTCGAAGGAAACAGCGGGTCCGCTTTTTCCATCTCTGTAACCCGAGACAGAAGAAGGATAACGAGGTCTTTCTTTCTTTCTTTCTTTCTTTCTTTCTTTCTTTCTTTCTTTCTTTCTTTCTTTCTTTCTTTCTTGTCCTTCGCATAAGCACTATAATGAAGCAGTGGACTTAGTCTAAGAGTGCGAGTAGTGAGTCAAGGGCAGGAGTGGGTCGGCTTTTCCCTCTTACGTGATAAGCCGTATGAGACGTGAGACATTGGAAGTCGCCGGCCCAGTCCGATCAGACAAAGTTCAAACGTCAGTTGCAAAATGGGCTGATGGGTTGATGTCATGGCCTCGGTACTGATGCTTCTGGTACTACTACTACCACTTTTGCTACTAATAAGTGACATTGGCGACAAAGGGTTCTAGAAACGATTCCACTCACAACACCCAGCCGCGTTGTGTTAGTGTATACGTACATATATATATACACACACAGAGAGAGCCGTCCACTCTTCTTTAAGAACGTTACATGCAGCGGAACAACGACGAATATATGTTAAGTTCTTTAAGTTAACTGTATTGTCCCTTATAGTTAATAAACTAAACAAGCACGTACAATGCGTTGCCTTCCAAAGTTTAGTTTTGCAAGATATGCACAAGAACATATATACTCTTCAGTTCAGTCCGCTGTTTAACCAGCGTAGGTAAAGCTATACCGGGAGGTTGTCTACAACTATAGCATTCGTGTTTGCAAGGTATCATTGTGCAAGCGGTCATTTTCTTCAAGGAAATAAACAACAATAATGCTACGTTACTTGCCAGTATCCACCAAAACAGAAAACAACATAATTCCAGTCGTAAGGTAACACCATTAGTCAACAAGCAGAACGTGTTGTGTATTATCTTTCATTACCTTCACCCCTTTTCCCCTGCACAGGGTAGCCAGCTGGTCTCAGCACTGGTTAACCTCCCTGTCTTTCCTCCTTTACTCCCCCTCCTCCTCCTCTCCTCTCGTATCGTGGAATGTGCATGCGTAATTTGCATACCACACACAAATTAGGCGCACGCTCGCGAGCATCACGCAAATGCGCCAACACACACACACACACACACACACACACACACACACACACACACACACACACACACACACACACACACACACACACGCACGCACGCACCAGAAGAGCCAACAGCTTGTTTCAAGGGCATTCTGAGCTGTTAGGAAAAAGAAACACTGTGAAGTAAAGAAAATCTAATAAACTTGGGGTCATCCACTCTGGGTCAGTGGCAGCAGGGGCTGTGGTTGGTGCCGATGTGGAAACACTGTGTAAGCACGATAAGTGGAAAAATCGACCTTGTTACTGTGTTAGCTAGCGCTATGAAAATAATGCTATTGTGAAACTTCCGCGGCTACTGCTCGTTAGCGTAATCGGGTTAACAACAGAGCGGAGTTATACGACAACCTAGGTCCGACGGCACATTTCGATCCCTGTGTCCGTCAACTGCGACTGACCATCGATCGTACTGGTGGACATCAATCAATTGCAACAACAAACAGTTACAGCCTTGGCTAATCTCGCGGCAAAGACGTAACATTTTAGCGACCTTTTGTGACTCTTATCGATATTGGCTGCTTGTTCCGACACTAACAGCACTAAAGGAAGATGAAAACCTAGTCGTGGAAGTGGATTTTATCTGCAACAGATGGCATCACAAATAACATTAGCGTTATCGATGAGATGGCGATGCGAACACACTAATAGCTGAAGTATTTACTACATATTTACTTTATTACTATACGCACCGTACACTATAATATGACACTATAGTATAACACTATAGTAGTACACTATAGTATAGTATTTGTATATGGGCTAAAACGTGGATCTTGTGGCATGTAGAAATAAGTAAAGTCGAGGAGTGGTGTCACAAGTATGGAAAGAAATTAAAAGCACTGTGATGCTCGGGCTTGAATCAAATGAGTCAGACATCTCTTGTGTGGTTGGCCCACCGTGGTAGCATTCTACTGACAATAATGGCGTCGCCTGTATCGTTTTCTTTCCCAGGAGGTTTTGTTTACTCCCGTATAAGATAGATATGCCAGAAATGCTTCTCATATGAGCACATTGTTCAACCGTGAAGACCCCTACAATAAAAAGGAAAATAATAAAGACGAAGAAGGAAAAGAAACGGACGTTACGTGCAGCTCTGACCCTCATTTCTGCGCCCGCTGGTACAGACGTAATAGTTAAGAAAGCTGTTTATGTTGTTATAACAAGAATCAACGGCAACTGAAATACCAAAGGTGACGCGTTCTCGAAGTTAGAAGAGCGCTGGAGGAGCGAACAGAGAGGACGAGAGAGGAGGGGAGATGGTACAATGCCACCGCATGCGGCCGTGCCTAGTACAGATCTGCCACCGTTCTCGCCGATATAACACTGTGGTCGACGAAAACAGAGGAGAAACACGAGTGTCGAGTTCGAGCGAAAGAGCCGACAAAAGGAGCAGCAGTCAATCGATGCTTTCGGAATGGGCAATTCAGGCTTCGAAGAGGCGCCATTGTATGGCGCCCATGGCGCACGTATGTAACACGCTGAACAGAGCAATAGTGCACTAACTTGCGTGAGTTGGTTCAGGCTCGGAGATACGAGATGCGAAATCAACGAAGACAGAAGACAAAAGTAGACGGCGCTCTTCTGTGTCTACTCATTTCTAACGGGTTTTTCTTTTTTTTTTTCGCTGCGTATCTCCAAGCTAGAATGGTGTCTGCGCACGCTGGAGCAAGTGCCAACGGCAAACGTAAATTGCAGAGAACATTTATGTGCATAAAGCCAACGCAAGGGTCTTCGTGTCTGATGCCACCGTGGCGCTAAATCTTTCCAGTGCCCAATTAGTGCGCTATAGAGCGCATCACCCTATATTCAGAAGGAAGTTTGGTAGACTTAAATACTAGCATTTCGGCAGATCTTGTTGACGAGAATCCGAGTGGGCTGCTTATGGCATTATTTAGCGCCTGGTTTATCGAGAATTTTAAAAGGACAAGTGAAACGATACCTGTCATTGAGATCGCAGCGGTTTGAGCCTGTGACTGCCCAACTCGAACTGGATGCTTAATGCAGCTCCTCAAAGAGGGATTCTGAAAAGAACACACCTTGGTAAAAGATGTTTTGCTGAAGTGATCGGCGGTGTGATGACGTCACTTGGTGTGGCCTTGGGGTGTTTGTTTGCCTTAGCTCTAACGCACTCGCAAACACTCGTAAAGCGACACTTACTAGAGAATGCCCAAGCACTTACACTGAAGGCGGGAAATGATATCTCGCGCGCTGTAAAGATTTGTACGCTGTGAAGATTTGTAAAGATTTGTACGATAATACAGCGGCGAAGAGATACCTCCGAATTGATGTAAATTGTGTATGTGACAGACTCGGCAACCACAATTTGCTTTGAAGGGCAGGGAAATGCCTCAATCGGTGCGCGTCAGCCGTCACGGGTTGACGCAGCCAGAGCCGGAAACTAGTACGTTAATGCATTTTTTATTTTCTACACACTGTTCATCGTTCAGATAGCGGTAGGCGCTGAATGCAACAACCGTACCTGCAAGAAAACGAGATTTTCGCTTTTGCTACACCGCTTATTTAACAGCGTTCTATAGGGTGCACCAGACGGTTAGTATAGATTATACCTTCCTGTACAAGTGATCACCGTCCACTTCTTTGCGTGGTATTTATGTGTAGAACATGTTCGGATACATCTATTGCAGAATAAACCACAATCGCCCTTGCCGCGCTGATTCGGAGGTAGCGTACAAAGACTAGAGAGGACAGATTTCGACGCTAGTACACGCCATCGTATGGCAGGCAAGAACACGAGCCTTGACAAAACAGCTCATCTGAGCGCCGAGTCACCACGGATCAGCCGGAAGTGTATTCGCACACAACTCGGCCCGAGCATTCCTTTCTCGGGCTCTGTCTACCGACGCAGACCACGACATTCAACACGCCGATTACGACACGCAGATATCCTACGCCTGCGCAGTTTGAGGCAGCGAAGATAAGTGAGTGAGTGAGTGAGTGAGTGAGTGAGTGAGTGAGTGAGTGAGTGAGTGAGTGAGTGAGTGAGTGAGTGAGTGAGTGAGTGAGTGAGTGAGTGAGTGAGTGAGTGAGTGAGTGAGTGAGCGTAAGTAAATACATAAATAGAGAAATAATTAAAAGAAGAAAGAAATGTTACAGGCAGACTCTCCCGTAAATTAATTCCACCCAGCGGAATATAAGGCCATTTCTCGTATGACGCGATCGCGGCCATATAATAGCGCTTCTTGGCCACTAACTGGCAGGAAAGGTTGCTTGAAAGGTATGCATACGTTCGGTGAAAGAGAACTCAACGACGCTTGACAAACAGATAGCATATACTAGCTGCCGTCCAAAGGTCTCACATATCATCTTTAGGCCTCACCTTGAAGTCGGTCGAGATGCAAGAGTGTGTGGGAAAGTTTGCGATCGAGGCACTACGTTATTGAAGCGGTCCGTAAGCCACTGAAAAAGTTTTCTATTGATTACACGTAATTGTACGGAACTTATGAGGATTCCCGACAACTGACACGAAATTTTCACAGCGGTCGCGCGCCAAGAACTAAACATAACTAGGGAGAAAGACAGAAAGAGGCAACGAA
>CM023482.1:86748408-86863408 GCA_013339685.2 Hyalomma asiaticum | reverse complement strand
GAACGTTTCCCTTCATTTTTTATTTTACAATTGGCCTTAAGCTCGACGCGGGCTATCCCCAAATTATTTTATTTTTATTTTCGATCACATGGGGGACAAATTTAGCGAGCACTCACACACACACACGCACACACGCGCGCACGCACACTCAAGCACACCAGGGCAAGCGAGCGAGCGCGTGCGTGCAGACACACACTGGCGCGCTGCTTCTTCACTGTATATTTAATATAAGGACAGAGTTTCGGGAGTTGGGAGCAAGAACATCTCGTACAGTTTAATTGTAACACATACTCCGCACTGTGTAATCACTGGACACCTTTAAGACACGCCGCATCTTGACGTCTAGTGGTTTTCGCCACAATTTGATGGCCTAAGCTTGCACTTTTCTGTCTCGTTACAGCGATGCTTTTTGTCGCGAGGCAAAGTCCTGGGCGGAAGCAGCGTGTTAAATTTTATGATGTACGTGCGAGGAAACCGCCACGATTACGACCGCTGGGTCCAAGAATTCGGGGCCACAGGATGGGCGTACGAGGATGTTCTGCCATACTTCAAGGACATCGAGGATTTCCGTGCGGGTCCAGTGGACGGTGAGGACTTTTTCTCGGCGTGGTTCCCTTCTAGGAACGTAGACCACTCGTCCAAAGCGTACATTACGCCCTTGATTTAGCTTTACCGAAATTTTCAGGCCAAGGTGGAAAAAGAAGGTAGTGTCGGGGGAGAACTGAACTGGTCGCGCCTTGAGGGAGGCACACAAAATGAGTTCGTTATTGTTGCCATAAATATGAAGGTTTACTCACAAATGATTCTATTACAGAAGTACCGCAGTACGTGGCCAGTAAATTGTGCCATTCAGTTTTGCAGCATAGGGAGGGGGGGGGAGGGTGTCTGAGGCGACCGGGTCTCCGCATCGACCGTCAACGACTAAGCCGCATTGCATTTCATAACATATTTGACGGGAAGTCTGTGTAAAGCTTGGCTTTGGCTCTCAGACGATGCTAAGGGAATACATTATAGAGGAAAAGAAAAACATAACTATTTTTCTTGTATCATAAAAAGGAGCCCACAGTTTAAATCAATTTTCGAAATGCGGAACGCACTGCAAATGTGAGCAGCAGGCGTTTGATAGGCTAGGAAACGAGCAAAGAAATAATAAAAAAAATTGAAGGTGGCAACACCACTGCGAGGTTCCCGCACTAACAGGAAGGACGTCGTAGATTCCGACGGCGCCGTCTAAGGCCCATGAATATTTATCAGTACAAGTGGCATACATTGTGTTCTGAGGGAGCTGGACGTTTAAAGGTACGCCGAAATCAATTACGATTTTTCTCGTATAAGGAAGTCAGCTTTTCACATTACCAACAGCAACTGCTCTCGAAAGGAGGAGGCGCTTAGTAACCTGGAGATGCGCAAAAGGAAAATAGCGAGGCGACGCCTGCGCGGAAGTTCCCGCACTAACATGCACAACGTCAGACATTTTTGACGGGGCCTACTAAGTTCCACACGACTATGTATGGGCAAACGATAGAGATACATTGCGTTCTAGAGAAGCCGGAGCCTTAACATAACGTGTTTTAAATAACCTGATCGAGCCAACGTGGCGAGAAAACGCAAGAAAGGGATGAAGTTCGTGACATCTCCGCAATGTGTTGGCGCGGGATTGAAATAGGAAGCTAAGATGAAACCTTTGATCTTGGTTTTTTTTTTTATTATTCGACATAAAATGGCCAAGTTAAGGTTGGTGGCGTTCTCCAATAACAATCTATCAATCTAAACCACATCAGAGCTTCGCTTCTGTGTTCCTTTAAAGTGGCTCTGCAACACTTTTTGGGCCTCGTAATGAAAGCGTGCCGATTAGTCGTCGGGCTCCTGTGAACATGTGAACCAAATACGGTCGCATTGCACGCCCCACAGAATTTGCAATTTGCTTTAAAATACAGCTAGGAAGCACCTCGTTTTTTTTTTTTTTTAACAAGTGATGTCAGTGGGGGTGCGGAATACGCCGCTTGAGTCAGAAAGAGCGCTGGATGATCTCATAGCGGACGACAGATCCTTTCGAATGCTTGATTTGTTGGCTTCAAGTTCAACAAATGACAGTGCCTGTGTCTGTCTTTAAGAAGAGCGAGAAAGCTCAAGCTGCTGTGTCGTTGCTGCCAGTGACGTCATTTGTTGGAAGAAGAGCAGGCCATTTAAACCTCTATTTGAAACGAAAGTGAAAAATCCCATGGTGTTCTGTGCGGAATATTACTTGGTCCACATGTTCACACGAGACTCAGCGACTGATTGTCACCGTCTTCTGGCTAAAGAAGTGTCGCTAGGCCTTTCTAACATATGTGTTTCAGACAGAAAGGTTTTTTTGAGATAACGTGGCCGGGATACAAAAAAAAAAGAGAGAGAAAAGGCTGCAGTTTGTAGTGTTAATTCAGTGCTCCGAGTTCCGGCACGAATTTCAAGAACGAAACTTTGAACTTGATCCTCTCTTCTAATTTCGAATATGAGATCGTGAAGTTATGGACAGTGTAACTCTCGAATAAAAGTTAGGATTCTAAACCACTTTAGTGTTCGAGTTTGGTGTTCCTTTAAGCTAAGCTATATACGGTAACGAAAAGCCCACTTGCAATTGCGTCGAGAAAGCGATATGCGAGAGAACACGCAGAAAGGAAGTATAGGTGGCGACACAGGGTGAAAACAACAACAACAACAACAACAACAACAACAACAACAACAACAACAACAACAACAACAACAACAACAACAACAACAACAACAACAACAACAACAACAACAACAACAACAAGTGCCCGGAGCGCAGCACTGTAAGCAAAAAGGATTTACTTTCTATATATCAGCTTGCTATATAATGACACATTTAATGAAACTAAATTCTCGCATTGACATAAGCGTTCCTTCGCGGGCTTCGCACGCTCCTATCGGGGTCCCCCTATCAGAACCAGCGTAGGTTGCACACAGTTTCAAGAAATCTCCTTGAGAACGTACCAACCAAAGGTGTTTCCAGAATTTTCGGAGAGGTTTATTCATTACATTTAGCTTTTGTCTCAAACAGTTCATATATCTTCACGTTTTCTTACTTGAACGGACAGAATACCACGGACAAGGAGGCGAGGTGCCAGTGGGATATCCAAACGGCAGCACACCGCTGAGCAAGTTCTTTCTCGAAGCGTGCGAGGAGTCCGGCTACCCCATTGTCGACTACAACGGCGCGACGCAGACAGGTACGCGATACGCGGGACCTGAATAACTCTTCAAAATAAGTTTGTTGTTTCGCGCATATATGCAAATTTTGTGCAAGTTACTTCTATCTGTACCACTCTATAGCATAGTGTTGCTGCTCTGACGCATGTTATTATAGGAGGTCTCACTCACACTCTGGAGACTTTCAGACCTCCTTCTGTATCTGCTTATTTTGTTACATGCAATGTACCATGTATTTCTGATAATAAATCATATCAAATCAAACAACGCGCTGTTATGTGTTTTAGAAAGTATTTGTTTAACGACAGCTCAGAGGAAGGAAAACTTGGAGGCGGCGTATAGTGATTCCACTAGTCTCGGCGTGCTAGCCTCCTCTGACTCCTTGGGCGCGGTGCCTGTTTGGTAGGATTAGGCCCCCATGGTTGCTAGATCGGCTCGAGTTTGTTTGGACACGGTAACTTTTAGTGGCCCTTGGCCATGCGTTATTAATCTACCGCTTGCCTATCACGTGACCGGTGCCCATCTCCCATGATTACCTCCCTAAAATTTCTTATGACTATAGGCCTCAAGATTTGGACGTGACGTCCTGGTGGTGGTGAACAACTTTTATTTGGTCCGGCAGGGTTTAAAACGATCGGGCCTAAATCTCCCCCGAGGGGACGGTGAGGTTTTGCCTCAGCGCTGCCTCGCGGGCCTGCTGAACGGCCCAAAGCTGGTCGTCAAGGGTGGAGCTGCGCAGAGCGGCGGTCCACCTAGACGGAAGAGTCTCGGTTCTAGCGGCTGTCTTATCGCCTATAACCTCCCATAACATGTGATTTAGCGTGGCCGGAGCCGATCTGCAGATCTCGCACATATTTGTGGTATATACCCCTGGAAAGATTCTGTTTAATTGGACTGGGTTTGGGTAAGAATTTGTTTGGAGCGGGCGCCAAGCAACTGCCTGTGCCCTGTTAAGCTTGGTGTGCGGTGGTGGAAGCGTTCTTCTCGAGTTAGAATACATTTTCGTAATATCATTGTACCTAGTCATACGGTCTCGCTCAACCCATCCTCCCCCGCTGTTGCCCAAATTCGCGTGGTCGGTCATGTCGCGCGCGAGATTGTGGGCTACCTCGTTAAGGTTGGGGGGTGCTCCTCCCTCCGAGGTAATGTGTGCGGGGAACCATATGAGCGAGCTGTGGTCTTTAGGCCTATCCAAATTTCTAATAATGTTGTACGCAGTAATCGATATCCTGCCTTTGCCGAAATTACGGATTGCTGCTTGGGAGTCGCTGAGCACAATATGAACGCCTTCGTCTGCTAGGGCTAGGGCAATGGCCACTTCCTCTGCGACCTCCGAGTGCTCCGAGGTAATGCTGCGGGCGCTTTTGATCTGAGAGTTAGTGTCTATGACCACCGCTGAAAAGGCCTGCCGATTTTTGTACGCAGCGGCGTCGACAAACCGCACTTCCTCCCCCTTGCCATAAGAGCGCATCAGGGCCGTTGCTCTGGCTTTCCTTCGACCTTGGTTGAAGGTTGGGTGGACGTTTCTAGGTATATTTTGGACCCGGATGCTGTCTCTGACTAGACGCGGGAGTTGAACTTTCGGGCCGTGCTGGCTGTGGTAGGTGATCCCTAGTTTAGCGAGGATACTTCGTCCAGCTTCGGTGATAGTGAGGCGCTCCAGTTGAGATATTCTCTGGGCCTCGGCGATTTCTTCCAGGGTATTGTGCACCCCCAGTTGCAACAGTAGGTCCGTACTTGTGGACTCAGGTAGGCCCAGTGCTCCTTTGTAGACTTTCCGTATAAGGGCGTCGATCTTATTTCGTTCGGCCATGGTCCAGTTATGGAAGCTTGCCACATACGCAATGTGGCTGATCACGAAAGAGTGTATGAGGCGGATTATGCTTTCCTCCCTCATCCCAGCTCTTTTACTTGTGATCCTCCGGATTAAGCGCATGGCGTTTGACACCTTAGAAGTTAATTTTCCGATGGTTTCCCCGTTGACACCATTGGCCTCTATAATCATTCCGAGGACTTTAATCCTGTTGACCTTTGGAATAATTCCTCCGTCCTGTGTACGCAGTTCGATGTCTTCGTAGCTTCTGCAGCGGTTGTATCCCTTCGGCGGACGGCCTTTCAGGGTAGGACGGTACAGTAGTAATTCGGACTTGCTGGGTGAACAACGGAGACCCGTGTCTCTGAGGTAGTCCTCAACTTTGGTTATCGCTTCTTGTAGCCTTGTTTCTATCTGGCCGTCACTGCCCTTCGTTGTCCATATGGTGATATCGTACGCGTAGATGGAGTGCTGGATATCGTCAACCTCTTGGAGTTTTGGCGGAAGGCCCAGCATGACGAGGTTGAAGAGCATTGGGGAGATTACAGATCCTTGGGGAGTCCC
This sequence comes from Hyalomma asiaticum, assembly GCA_013339685.2. Taxonomy (NCBI): domain Eukaryota; kingdom Metazoa; phylum Arthropoda; class Arachnida; order Ixodida; family Ixodidae; genus Hyalomma; species Hyalomma asiaticum. Next base: position 86,857,821 of record CM023482.1, on the reverse strand, counting down.
CTCACTGCCCAGTATCCGCTCTTCCGTTTGGATGTCGCCCGCCACGAGGGTAGCCTTGCGGTTGGTGAGGAAGTCCCTCACATAATTGTAGGACCGCTCTCCTAGGTTCAGCCTTTGTATCTGGGCGAGGAGGGCTGCATGTTTGACGTTGTCAAAAGCCTTTTCCAGGTCCAGGCCGAGGATGGCTTTGGTATTTCGGGTTCTGTCGTCTAAGACTTGGTTTTTGATCTGGAGCATAGCGTCCTGCGTTGACAAATGAGCCCGGAAGCCCAGCATGCTGTGTGGATAGGCTCCAATGTCTTCAAGGTGATTGTTAATGCGGTTGAGGAATGCATGTTCCATCACCTTGCCGACACATGATGTCAGAGAGATCGGTCTTAAGTTGTTGAGGCTGGTTTGCTTTCCTGGCTTAGGAATAAGGGTCACCTTTGATGTCTTCCACTGCGCGGGGATGCTGCCCCGGGTCCAGCATTCGTTAATGTAACTTGTAAGCTTGGTGATAGATCCGTCGTCAAGGTTCCTGAGTATTCTATTCGTAACCTTATCGGGACCAGGGGCTGATTTCCCATTGAGGTCGTGCAAGGCTTTCCTGATGTCCGCATCACTGAACTCCTCGTCTAGCTGAGGATTAGCCTTCTGCTAGTTTTTTCCCCCTCCTTTCATGAATAACAAGATGATTAGGGAACCCTCTCTTGAGCCGAACATCCACCACGGCAAAAAGGCTGATAGAACTACGGTATCTATACGTGATACGTATCGCGCAACAATGAGTAAGCACTAATGCATTTTCTTTCTCACGCCCAGGTTGCTCTTTTCTGCAGGCAAACATGGCGAATGGCGAGAGATTTAGCGCAAGCAAATCGTTCATACAACCAGTGCTGAAAGCGCGGAACAATCTCGATGTGGCGCTGTTCAGCCAAGTAACAAAGGTGAGTGCGTGTGCGGCAGAATGCACGTCCTCAGTCTTTTAAGGGCGAAGCTCCTTAAGGTTTGGGTCTGTCCGTCCGCTGTAGTGGCGCGTTACCTACTAGGAACGCGTTACCTGCTACGAGGGGGCGTGTGGGAACGCGCTACTAGGAGGGCGCGTGTGGGAGGCGCGCGAGCTTTCTCACAGCGGACGACAGATCACCGTGTTCTGTTGTTGTTGTTGTTTTCTGGTGTTTTACGTCCTAAAACCACCTATGATTATGAGAGACGCCGTAGTGGAGGGCTCCGAAAATTTTGACCGCCGACATCGCACAGCACACAGGCCTCAACATTTCGCCTCCATCGAAACGCAGCCGTCGCGGCACGCACCGTGTTCTTACTCCGTGTTCTTTCGACGTGTCTCCCGACGAAAGTTATCGCGAGGTGTCCCCATGAGACGCCTGATTGGTTGTTGATGAGGCCAAAGGTCAGTGTTAATTTTTTGATAGAAAGAACGGTGCAGTTACTACAGAAAATGAGCGAACGATTGGCGAATTGACCCAAGGCGCTAAGCACCGTGACTCAACGAAGACGGAGCTTTCGATATTGTTGACCTACACGTGCACGCGTGCGAGTTTGTGTAACTCGTGTCGATGTTTGCTATACGTGCTGCTTCTGAGTTATTCATTCGAAAATTTGAGATAGCTTATCTGCCAAAGATTGGTTGATGTTTGATCATGAACGTTGATCATGAACAGTTGATCATGAACGTTCATATCGTTTCATGATCAACTGTTTTTGCAGAAGAAAGGCATCTGTATAGGATCGTGTGTAGCTCCAGTGCTGTGCAACATTTTCCTTTCTAGCTTGGACCGACACCTAGGAACCGCTCTGCAATGTGACAAGGTTTTGAAGGTGTTTCGTTATGTTGATGATTTTTTAATTGTTTTGACAAAACAACCAAGTTGCGCTTATTCTGACTGTGTGGCTGAAGTCTTAGACACTTTTAAGGCGCTAGGACTAGGGCTCAGGTTTACTCATGAGCTCCCTACTGGTGAGAAACTTCAATTTTTAGATATTCTTCTCACGATTAACGAAGACCATATCTGTTGGATGTATCACCCTCGTGTTCAGAAAGAATTTTTGCCATTTCATTCCGCCCATTCGAAGAATGTCAAGAGAGCGATAGCAACTTCTAGCTTGCAGATGGCTTTAGACAGGTCCTGCTCACATGCAGTTAAAGAAAGCTTTGAACTGCAAGTCTCTAGACTTTTTTCTGTGGGTTTCCCGTCAGTCCTTTTAGGTTCTGTTTGCGAGGCTTTAGTGAAAAAAGCTCGGCGTGATGTTAGTGGTGCTTCGCCAGGTAATAATGTGGATAAACGTCCTGTCGTCATTCCCTACGTACACAAGGTATCTCATTCGTTGAAAAATGTGGCTGCTAGATATAACGTACCGATAGTGTATACGGCCCCGAAAAAACTGTCTCGTATTTGTGCTCGAGTGTCGTCTGTTAAGAGTCCTGAGTGTGGGAAGAAACACACGAAGAAAACGCATTATATTAAGAAATGTTCAATTGGTGTTGTTTATAAAATTCCGTTGAGTTGCGGCCGGGTGTATATCGGCAAGACTGGACGGTGTATTAATGATCGGCTGGTAGAGCACGCCCTGTCGACAGGGAATGGTACCGGATCTCATTTGCCATATCATTGCAGGGCTTGTACGTGTAAACCACTGCTGCGCAACACATGCATTTTGCGGAAAAGCAAGGATAAGGTGGCACGGGAATTGGCTGAGGCTATGTACATACAGAATGCTGGCGATATGTGTGTCAGCGTTCCTTCTGTAACTCTGTATCAGAATGAGTATGGGTTCTTAGTTGATAGGTTTTGATCAGGCAGTGTGTTCAGAGCTTGTTTTGGGACGTCAAACCCCAGGAATCATCATTCATTGGTCTCCCGTCTTTCGTTCTGTTTTTATCTCCTAGTTTAATTGGAGAAAGACAATTGAAACAATGCACTATCTCGTTCGGTTACGCAGATCAACTTCGAGGACAAGCGCGCGGTGGGCGTGGCGTTCATGAGGTACGGCAAGTGGCAGAACGTGTCTGCGCGACGAGAGGTGATTTTATCTGCTGGCACCGTGGGATCCGCTCAGATTCTTCTGCTGTCTGGCGTGGGACCCAGAGAGGACTTGGAGCGTCTGCAGGTCAGGCTTTTACAGGAAAAATTAGTTGAACCTGTATCTTTGTCGGCGTTGCAGTTATAGTAGTACTAGTCCACACAATATTTAAAAATAAATTAAAAACGACGTTTTGAGGCACTATGTTTTTAGTTATTGATGTCGCTGAAAGTGCCGTACATCTGAATTTTCCGAGAGCACAATGTTTGTGCCGATAGTGACGTTTCATATTTTGCTTTACTGGCATTCGTTTTTCGTCTCTACTTTTTGCAGTATTCACGGCTCAGCCACCGTTGACTGGGAGGTGGGAGTGCATCGTTGTGGTGGCTTCACTGTTAAAATTCGTCTTTCAAAAGCAGTCTAAGCAGTGACCGCCTTGGCAAACTATTTCTTTCTTTCGAAAAAAGCAAGCCTTACCTCGGCGAATTTTCCGTTTGAATTGAAGACTTGAAGCCGTTTTTGCAGGATCGACATGCTTGTTTACGGCCAAGCTGATACGCAAATCGGCGACCGAAGCACGCTTTCTCTTCGGCAACAGACGTCTGTGCTGTGGACTAACATGAGTGCCCAACTTACGTCGTACCATGAGATACCATTCAGTCGCCACGGTGCTGTCGAGGTTCCTTGTTGGCCCACGTTAAGCATACTCATATAAGTGAATGAGTTTTGCTCAAAGGCATTAATGCTACATGTAAGACTTGGCCGAATCCCAAACAAATCATCATAGGCGATTTCCTCGGCGACTGCTTCGCATGACACCGATTTCCACAGGGGGTGGGATCTGACGGATTCTTTTCTTTTCTTTTATTTATTTTTTTTTTAGAAGGGTTGAAGAATAATATTCGAAACCGCCCTGGTGTTCTTTTCACCCCGAGGTTTTACTGGCGAAGTTCATCGTCTGTTAACTTGCTAAAATTGTGTTTACGTAGTTTTTCTTATGCATTTCTTCTTTCGTGTGCTGTTAAATACAGGCGCTTCTATTCGGTATAGCTTCAATATCTGCTTGAGTCCGGCATTAGTCTCCAGTGTAAAGTCCTACCGTCAGGCATTGGCTGAAGGTTCGAAGTAAACACAAATAAACGAAGAAGAGATTCACACGATTAACAAAAGAATATAAGTTTACTGACGTTGCGGCCGGTGGACCGGCCTTCATCAGAGTAAAAAGCTGTTTCCGAGCACCCTCCTTTTAAGGGTACAGGAAGGGGAGAGAGTGCGGCTACAAAGGCGTATTCTGTACACGGAATGGCTATGAAGTCTTCCTGGACAGAACACGTGGTCGGCTGCGGCGAGTCACGAGGCGACCCCGTAGCCTATCAATTAACAGCAAGGCGGAACACTTGCAACCCCGAGGGATTCTACTACCTGTATGTAACTGAACTATAAAGCCACTGTACATTGTAAAAATGGCAATCACCACAGCATAAATGACAAAAAAGGATTAAAAAAATTAAAAAATAAAATAAAAGTAAGTAAATAAATAAAAAAATACAACAAAAAAAACCGAAAATACTGATTTATTAACAAACGGCCGAAATATCTTGTAATGAAAAAATATATAAACCATGAAGGAAGAAAAATGGAAATAAAATGGAAAAAAAACTTTTGTGTGAAATAACGTATTGTAGTTGTTTGAAATGGCTTCCTCATAATGGCAATGCCCTAGACACTCGGGAAACATGTGAGTTTACCCGTGTTTTCATTAATGCCCGAGGTAGCGGCTTTGAACTTATAAATGAGGTAGGACTCACGAACCTCGCGGTCGTGGTGCGTCCGAAAGCCCGATTCCAGTATTATTGCTTTCAGGTCACTAAATGAATGGCCGGGAAGGTGCACGTGCTTAGACAGGGGCAGATTCAAGGAATTTTTGGCGTGTGACTTGTGATTATTAAATCGTATTCGGAAAGGAGTTTCTGTCTGACCAATATATTGTTGATTGCATTTAGTGCACTCAAGCAGGTAAACGACATTAGCCGTGTCACAAGTGAAGTTTCCTTTAATTTGTACAAAAAAGTCGGACGCGGTGCTTGTTGCTTTTTGTGTAGTTCTAATGTATGGGCAGACCTGGCAACGTGGCTTATTGCACGGCCTGCATCCAGTGCCACGACGTGGATTTAAAGTTGATTTAGTTAAGATGTCGCGTAAATTTGTGTTTCGTCTGTACACAACACGAGGCGGTTCCACGAATATGCGTTTGAGGCGATCACTTTGAGTAAGAATATTATGATGTTTTTTAAGAATAGCTGACACCTTTGGCAGCGATGCAGAGTAAGTAAGTATTAAGTTAGTCTTGTGTTCCCTGCTTGGTGACTGATTTCTGAGAATTTCAGCGCGGTCAAGCATGTCGGCGCGAGTTATAGCATCGTCAATTATCTTTTCCGGGTATTTCTGTTTGAGGAGGACCTTTTTCATTTTATATATATATATATATATATATATATATATATATATATATATATATATATATATATATATATATATATATATATATATATATATATATATATATATATATATATCCATCCTTTCTGAGTCACATTGTTTTTTTCGCTGTCACAAATCACAAGGTAATTCGCGCAATCAATGTCAAGAGTATGAGTAGCGGAGGTATCCTGCGACACTTTGTACCGCTACGATGTCTGGAATTCTCTCGTCGAGAGAAATTATTACAAAAATTGCACATTCGTGAATCCGTCGATGACGAGCGCTTTACGCGAGCACATAACTAGAATTTAGGAAGTCATTGCGGTTTTATGTCCTTTCTGTATAGAAGATCCGTCACAAAATATGTCGCTACGAGCGTTCTTACTCCTGTACACTTGTCCCGTGGTCCGGTACTGCGTAAACGGTATACGCGTACGGACCAGGTTAAACTCAAAGTCGTAATTGCGGCATCGTGCCGAGGTTTTGCATCGCCATTTTTGTTATCAGGTGGGAAACCACTACCTGGTTGGCAAGTAGAGCATCGAGTTCCATGAATTACAAAAACCACAAAAAACCGCCGACAGCGTAGCTTATACATAGCTGTCATGTTTAGCAACCAAAAGAGCCCCAATCAGTTGTTTGGGAATGAAAACAATATAATTATAGCCAGAAAACAACAGTTGTTGAGATACTAACACATGTTTCATTCAAGTTAAACTTGGTTGGTCGCAGTTCTGAAATTCTAAAGCAAACACTCCTGTTCATAGGCGTTTTCTGCTGCATTATATATGTCCATAATATGAAATTTATAAATGTATCGAAGTATCTTAAGATACAAATGGCAAGTATCGTATCGTATACAATTATTGAGGTGGTATCTTGTATCTGTATCCGAAATACTTCTTGCCCGAGTATCTTGTATCGTATCGCGATACAATTTCAAAGTATCTTTGCCCACCCCTGGTTGTTGCAGTATTGACGGGTTTGACACGGTTGACTGTGAAGTAGGAATGCATCGTTGCGATGGCTTCACTGTTCAGAATCACCTTTCAAAAGCAGTTAAACAGTGACAGCCTTGGCAACCAATTTCTTTCGAAAAGACGACCAATTTCTCTCGGCGAATATCCTTTTCAGAATTGAAGACTTGAACCCGTGTTTTGCAGGATCGACGTGCTTGTGTACGGCCAAGCTGATACGCAAATCGGCGAACCGAAGCGTGCATTTCTCTTCGGCAAAACAGACGTCTGTACCGTGGACTAACATGAGTGCCAACGTTACGTCGTACCATGAGATACCATTCAGTCGCCACGGTGCTGTCGAGGTTCCTTGTTGGCCCACGTTAAGCATACTCATAAGTGAATGAGTTTTGCTCAGAGGCATTAATGCTACATGTAAGACTTGGCCGAATGCCAAACAAATCATCATAGGCGATTTCCTCGGCGACTGCTTCGCATGACACCGATTTGCACAGTGGGTGGGATCTGACGGATTCTTTTTTTTTTTTTTTTTTTGAGAAGGGTTGAAGAATAATATTCGAAACCGCCCTGGTGTTCTTTTCAGCCCGAGACCTTACTGGTGAAGTTCATCCTCTGTTAATCTGCTAAAATTGTGTTCACGTAGTTTCTCTTGTGCATATCTTCTTTCGTGTGCTGGTAAATACGGGCGCCTTTATTCTGTATATTTTCAATAGCTGCTTGAGTCCGGCATTAGTCTCCAGCGTAAATTCCTACCGTCAGGCATTGGCTGAAGGTTCGAAGTAAACACAAATAAACGAATAAAACGCTGCATATATGTAGTGACCGCTAGTATATACGTCATACGTTGTTGCGAAAGCGCGTTGTGACACGTCGACTCTGCAGATCCCGGTCGTGGCTGATCTTCCTGTTGGGCGCAGCGTACAAGACCACACATTACTATTCACGGCAGTGCCAGTCATAACCGACTGGCAAGCGGGGATGTCGCCTTTCACCTTGGAAGATATCGCGCAATACGACGGAAACAGAAGCGGTAAGCAGTTCACGTTTGCAGCTATCACCGCAAATGAGTTCCATTTGTTCGTAACACAGCACTTACGCTCTGAAATCAAATACAACGATATGAAAGAAACGAAGGAGGTACGTAAACTACTGGGCAGCGTGCGTGAATATAGTAATCAATATCAGAGGAAAGCACGTTACCATGCTGAATAAACGCCACCACGCGGAATAAATAAATAAATAAATAAATAAATAAATAAATAAATAAATAAATAAATAAATAACTTTTTATTTCATCTCGACAAAAAAAAAAAGAAAGAAGAAACCTTTTGTAGCAGTATCTACAGTGTAGACTTAAGGCACTCGAAGAGTCCGTCACAATGCGTATATACAGGGAGAGAGAGAGGGGGGAAAAGGGGACACACGAACGAAGAAAAGTTAACTCTTACAAAGGTCGGCCCGGCGGCCGAAACGTTATTAAACGAAGAATTTTTTCGTGCATGTGCGCCTGTTTTACCTGATCCTGGATCGAACCAGACTCATTGTGCCTCAAACCGAAAATACAATATATATATATATATATATATATATATATATATATATATATATATATATATATATATATATATATATATATATATATATATATATATATGCGCGCGCGTGTGTGTGTGTGTGCGTGTGTATTATTTATATTTTAGTTAAATAAGCAGGCTGACGTCAACGCCAATCACCCTTCTTTGTTACTTGTTCCTGCGACCAGGGATCATCTCTATACCGACCGCTATCGAGGTCGCCCAGTTTATCGGCACTCAGTACGCGCTGGGCCCCGACTGGCCTGACATTGAGGTGGCCCTTGTTTCGGCCCAGCCAGCTACCCCACTCGCAAGGTCCAATATTCTCAACATGGGTGTACTGCCAGAGGTGAGCGCTTCGCACTCTCAGCAAGCAAAGGGAACTGATGGGGAATTGATTTTGTGCGTGAAACTAAGAAATAGCTCACCCCAACTAAAGCTTTCTCGCCCACTGCATAGCGAGGAGGGCGTCGACTTTGGCAACTCTTTCGTCACGCGGAACAAGAAGCCCATGCAGTATCTCCTCTGCACTTTCTGTGCATGGCGTTAGAATTTCCCGCAGAAGAGAACCGGAGCACCTCCGTCTTCGGCTGTGGCACTGGAGCATGATTCTAGTGCAGCCTCGGTAGTGCTTCTTTTCTTTTCGTTCTTTCTTTTGTTTTGTTTTTTGTTATTGTAGTAGTTTTGTCGGGGGCGATGAGGAAGTCACGCATATTTAGCACAGCCCAGAGGGAATATGGCGGCGCCCAGGAAGCCTTCTGCTAAAGGGTGTGAAGGCCGCCGTCAGTGCGAGTGCAGCGTTCTGGCGCCAGGGGCCGCCACCTAAACAGGGCACTGTAGTTTGCTATAGTATGATCGATTTGATTGAAGTAAATTTAAAAGGCACGAGGAAAATTTAAAGAGAGGAAAAAAAAAGTTCTACGAGCCTGGTGGCGCACAAGGCACCGCCCCGTTACAAAGGGGACGCTCATAGCATCCATCCATCCATAGCATCCATCCATCCACTGTCGCTAAACGAGCGCTCCGTCTCTTTGGCCGCGTTGGCCGCGTAACTGGTCTCGCAGTTCTGGGGTACGCACATATATGTGGTTTTATGTTTTGTTCGTTTTGTAAGACTTTGACAATGCAAACCGTGACTATTGTCGCTACGCGATGTCGCGCAGCGGCGTGCACTTTCAATGGAGCGCAAGAATCGAGTTTATGGTGCGGTTTGTGCAGTGGCGAGCGTATGAGAAATATCGGTAGCTTTGATGTGCAGCTCGATGCTGGCTAGGAGCTTGAGGCACTTTTAATAAACTTGTTCTATTTTTTTTTTTCGTCTCAGGAAAAGGTTATTGCAAATTAGCTGTGAAAAAGTGGAGCGCGCGCGTTAAGGGGGGTGGGGGTGGGGCTCTAGAAAAATAAAGTGGTGCACTCAACGAAACGAAATCTGCCTCATGTCAAGTAAGATTTGCTAGGGATGGGCACATACCTAGTGGTATACACCGTGGGCCAGGCCATTGGAAACGAAGTAAATCAAGAAGCCACTGATTATAGCAATATTTTACTTCAGAAGGTCGGCGTCGAATCCGTTCCTTGTCCTATTTCTGCTTTGTATCTTCGTTAAATTTTAACAAATACAATGCAACGCCAACTTCAGGCCTACATCTTGTCTAGCAACTTGCGTGCTCCGTTCGTATACACAAGTTGTCACAGCTAGCCAAGGACTGTTTTTGCGCCACGAATTAACTGAATGCAGGCCTACGACGACTACTTCGGGCCCAAGAATGGCGTACCCGGATTCAGTGCGGCGTTTTTCCACAGCCAGCCGAAATCGCGCGGACGTATCACGCTTCGTTCGTCCGACCCGAATGAGTATCCGGAGATCGACCCCCACATGCTTGAACACCCGGATGACGTCAAAGCTGCTGCGGAAGGTACGATGGTTTCATGAGCGTAGTTAATGATAATTGGTGGAGTTTTTCGCGCTATAACCATGATGTGGTTTATTAATAATGTTAAAATATATGTTTTTTTGACGCCTACGTGAAACACTACATACTCCTACACGAAATATAAGAAAGGCCTTCTTTCAAATGGCGATGTTGGCGAACATTTCGCTCAATCTTTCTCTCCTCTGTGAAGGAGGCAAAGTTTCAACAAACTCTCAGCTAACATTGCCAATTTGTTCTATTTCTCCTTCTTCGTGACTCTTTGTTCAAACTTCCCCCTTTGTGAACATTGAACATCTTTCAAACTTCCCAAAGGAAAGGAGAACAAAAGAATACAAAACTATTCATTAAAAATCCCCGGTTTTTATGTAACTGCGCTAGAACGTTTTGTTGTGTTCCCATTATTTGGCAAGTGCATGCGGCTCCTCCAGACCAGCTCTTAGAATTTTCTAGGCAGAGTCGTGACGGCCAGGAAAAAGTTTCAGACAGAGACTCGCTGCTTTCGAATTTACAGGCATGAAAATCTTTATCGAGAGCATGCTGAGCACGGAGACCATGGCAAACATCGGCGCCAAGCCTTGGGATGTGACCTTTCCTGCTTGCGCTGACGCGGGACCACTGTGGAGCATGCCATACAACGAGTGCCTGTACCGCCACTTGGCAATCCTCGGAATGCACATCTGTTGCTCAGCACCCATGGGATCGCATTCCGAGGCTGTCGTGGATGAGCGCCTTCGGTGAGTAAGCAAGGGGGCGAGGAAGTGTGTGCGCAACTGCGCGGTAGCACTGGGAAGAACATCGACTATGGTGCAAATCCAAACAAGAACAGACGTTTAAGGGAGGGCAATTTATTGCGTTATGCCAGCCTTTCTGAACTTGGCAGCAATGATTTGAGCGGTGAAGTATCGCCATTTTGCTCTTGACGGCCTGCCGGCTCGGGTAGGCAGCGTTCAAGGTAATGACGTCAAAAACACAGGATGACACGCATGGGAATCCGCTAAAAAGCTTTAAAAATTCATTTTCAGGAAAACTAAATGACTTAAAACTGCCTGGCTTGCCATATATTATTACAGTACGGATTAGAACGTATATTGTAATTTTAATTGAGATGCGCGGACACTGAAAAGTCGCCGAAGTTGCCTTTTAATTGTAGCCCGTGGTCGTGGCTAGGCCCAATTTGGCAACGTAGCACGACGTCTGCGATTCAGCTCTACTCAGCGGCATGCGCGACGTTAGCGTGGCCAGAACGAAAACACCCCAGGACGATGACACGGTTGCGCAGTGCTGGGTTAGACAAGCCGGCGACCTCACTGCAACGACAAGTTCTCCAATAGGAGAACTGACGTCAGTTGGCGGGCAAAGAGGACTCGTCAAGCGACGTGGAGGCGCGCGGGAGTTGCATTTTGACGTAAAGCGCCTGCGCGCCGCGCGAAGCCGGCATACCTGTAAAAAATATGATTGCCGCGGACCTTCTCTATGCATTCGCGAGCACATTTAGGACAGAAAAAAAAAAAGGCAGGCACGTTTACTGGCCCTGTAAAAGGTTTCTTAAACAGTATTTTTTTAATTATTGCGTAAGCCCCTCGTTACATGGGCGCAATCAAGTCGCCGAGGAGGAGTGGAATTCTGCCATCAAGAGTTCCGAGCTTCGTTCCACAACTCCGGGCTGTCCAGAGAGCCCACGATGCGGCGGTGAGGCTAGGCCTCCCTGTCCCCACGTGGGAGCGGCCCGCAGTGCTGCTCTAAGGGCGGCGCTTCTCAGGACTTAAAAGTTCTTTGTCTGTCTGTCTGTAAGACAGTAGGCTGTCGCTTTAACAAACCAGTCGCATCTTAAGTTATGCGAACTACATTGTATCAAAGCAACTATACGGGCAACCTGAGATTCGCCTCTCTCTCAGAACTGCTTTTCTTATACTCACCTCCGCCGATCAACTTTGTTCACGCGAGCGACTGCTACGTCACCCTCGGCCGTCGCAACGCGCCGCCCGCGTTTTTCCATTGCCTCCGAGATTTGGCGCGCGCTGTTCATTGTGGAGACTCAAGTCCGCGCCGCTATGTGGTGTGACTGCACCGCGATAACAATTTGCATCTTTGTTGTGCATGACTTTGCAATTGCATTACACGCAGAGTCCGAGGCAACGTGACGGGTCTGCGAGTGGCCGACGTCTCCGTGATGCCAGTGATTGTGAGCGGCAATACTCATGCACCCGCCATGATGATTGGCAACAAAGCGGCTGCCATGATAATGGAAGACAACGACGGTGAATAAAGAAACTCCGCCCGTTGGAACGCAAGGCGAAACACGGACGCCCAGGTTTCTCATTAGGACTCATGTGGTGGCGCAGACTATAGATTTGTGGTTGTTTTTTTATTGATGTAAAAATAAATTAAGGAGTTGTTGTCGCCATTTTTGGTGGTAATTTTGGTAATTTTTGGTGGATTTGTGGTAATTCATACCTCGCTGCAAGGGTCTAAGCAATGAACTAATGTTGTGAGACGTCTCGTGTTGTCCTGCGGAAGAAAAAAAAATCGCCACATCTATCACATGCTGAAACAACTTGGCGGCGAAAGTGATTTCATAATAACTAAAAATTTGTTTGACGTCTTCCTTTGTTCTTCTTTTACGACACTTGCTGGGGCATTTGTTGTGACATCTATTTTGGCTGTCCGTAGGTTCACATAGGATGCAACTGTAATATTCAATAAAATGCGTCCTACATGTATACCCGCGTACCACTGGACGAGTAACGCGGGTGTGAGACACACGTGATCTTACTATCATTAACGAAAACGTCAAGTTATTTACTTCATGACCTATTAGTTCTGTTAAACACACTCTTGCCCCTCCATGCCAGTTAAGTGAATGAGACCCGGGTTAGCGGTTTTAGTAACGCCGCCGGTGAGGCAACACCAGCGAGACGGACGCTCACATTCAACTTCTCAAGAGGGGATCCAGTTTCTTGCCTTAATAAGAGCACGTGGATTCAATGAACAACGTATGTGCTTCCGTAACTCGAATAACTAACCTTTTGAGCAGTTCCTAACGGTGAAATTTTGTGGTCAGCTCGTGAAAATTCAGGCGTTATAGCTTATGGCAGCGTACAATCGAAACAAGGACGCCACAGAGCATAAAAAAAGGAAAGCGTGGAGGAGTGATGTGGGGTTGAGGTGGAACGTAAGGTGCGTAAGCGTACCTTCTATTGTCCTGCACACCACTGAGTTTTCATTTTTTCTAGGATCGCTATCGATTTTGCCTTCGACGCATGTGCACACTTTTGTGAATATAGTGTGTTCTTTCGAAAATAAACCAGTTGGTAGTGTGCACTTGTACCCGTTCCCTCGTCTCGTCCTTGTCCTGCGTTGCGCCGCTGTTTTTTTTCTTTAACTATGCACCAACTAGCACAGCAACCAGTTCTATTAGAGGAAGCATGATATAGCCTTGCAATGTATTGTTTATGCGACGCAGGAAGTGGGTATGCGCCAAGCAGCTCTAAGCATATAGCATAACCATGAATAGTGTAGTATAGCAAGGTGGTGGGAAAGAGAGGTGAAGGTGAGGAGGATTAAAGTTAGGGCGAGAAAAAGAGGAGTACGTCAGATTATAAAGCATAGCACAGCCATGTACAACCATCAGCACGTCGAACGTTCCGCGCCTCGGCCGCGACCGCCTTGGACTGACGCCAACGCCATGAAGCGTTGGACACGCTACGTTTGCGGCAGGTGTAGATGGGTCGCGGCTCGATTTCACCGGTACATTTGTATTTTTCTTCTGCCTGACCGACGGGTCTTGTGCAACCACTTGACAGATCCCTTTGGCCACGTTTCGCCCATGACTGCGGTATGACGCGGGCCCAGGAAGTTGGCATTGCTGATAGGATGGATTTGCAGGCTAGTTGGTCAAGCATCATGGAAAAAACAGTGCGAACACAAGGACGATGAAAAAGGGCACACACACCACACCACGGAGCGCTGTAGCGATGTAGGTGACAAAAGCACAAGGTTCGATAGAAGAGGAGGAGGAGGAGGAGAAAGGAGGGAGGAAAGACAGGGAGGTTAGCCAGTGCTGAGACCGGCTGGCACACACACACCACACGACGGAGCGCTGTGGTGTGGTGTGTGTGCCCTTTTTCATCGTCCTTGCGTTCGCGCTGTTTTTTCCATGTTGCTTGGCATTGCTGACCAAGTCGGCATGCTTCGAAACGATTTCGCACCTGCACAAATGGCACGCTGATCTTGCGGAATCGGAAATCACTTCGCTAATCCAACCTTTCCTTTGGAATCTGCTATCCTTAAGCCACTCCCGTTTGAAGTTTTGGGTGGACCTTTGCTTAGTTCGTCCTGCTTTCCCTATGATTTCTGTCCGCCTCACTCAATAGTATGCAATCACATGTAGTGGTTTAGCGGGTCTAGCTGCAGGGCTGCAGGTCAGTGTTGCCATCTTAAAATTTAGTAGCCCGCAACAGGAACCCCCAAAACCCGCCCGAACACGACTAGTAGCAAAGTATCAAGTAACAGTATTTAGAATAGTTGTCTTGGAAACAAGCTAGAAAACCTACTAGATTTTATAGTAGAGGTGTGCCAATATTCGAAATTTCGAATAATTCTCGAATAGCGTTTGCTATTTGATTCCGATTCGCACTAGACGTTTACTATTCGAACGAATAGTTCGAACAGTAAGTTGGCAAAGAAGTTGGAAATTAAGGGGCAAAATATGCTGTCTCATGACAAGTAGCCCAGTCCCGCAAGTAGTGTGCTTCGCCGCATAACATCGGTGTACTTTGGCAAACCAACATTCGTGTACGGAGGCAGAGCTAACACTCGCGTATTGCGGTGAACACTCGCATACTGCGGCGAAGCTAACACCGGTGTACTGTGGCGAAGTTAACACTCGCGCATTGCGGCGAAGCTAACACCCGCGTGCCGCGGCGAACACTCGCGGGCTGTGGCGAAGTTACCTCAGCTTTCTGTTGCACTGTTCAGTGTTGGACTCTTCTTCAGGTCTTTGGAATGACACTGTGGAAATGTATACCTCATGCAATAATTTTTTGCCCATGCTTAAGAGTAGATTTATCCATAATTAAATATGGCATTATTAAAAAATATTCGAAAATTACTCGAAAAATATTCGATTCGATTCGCACTTGAACATAAATGTTTAAATTCGCTTCGCACTCAAAATTTTGCTATTCGCACAGCTCTATTTTATAGTAAACAAGCTAGAACTTCCCGCTAGCCGCTAGACCATATTTATGCCAGCTTGACGGCACCTAAAGAAAATTTTAATCTAGCGGTGAAAAGGCTAAGTTGGCAACACTGAGTAAGAACCCGACAAGACGGTATGTACAGTCGAGCGCCATTTGAAGGACATCGCATGATCGTCGACCGGCCTAGCGTCCCAATGCACTAGCGGCCAGTTTCGGAACAGTGAAAACCAATGTTGTCGCGCATTCTTCTTCGCTCGTTGACTGTTCCACGCTATAGTATAATCATAGAGTTTTTAGGAAACATATGAGAATAATCACTCCCCCATCCACGGCTAATTCGTCACCTTTTCTCTCAGTTTTGAGCTTTCCATCTATGGCGATTGATCGTAGACTGGATCGCATCGTGGGTAACCCAATTCCTAACAGTACCTTGCGACCAGTACCCCAGAAGCTAAAAGGGAGAGAGAGAGAGAGAGATAGAGGGAAAGAAAGAAAGAAAACGAAGGGCGATTTTTAGACGGGGTAACCGCAGCTTGAGAATAAGAGTGAGGGAAGCTAGCGTGCTGCTTCCCTCCTCCTCGAAAGAACTTTCTGGGCCGTGGCGCTGTTGGTTTTTGTTGGTAGACGCTCGCGCGATAACTTTTAAATCGCGCTGGACGGTACGTCGACGCACTATAGTGTGTTTTAAGAGTTCTGTGCAACACAGCCAAGGCTACGAGGCCATCGAGCGCAGAATTCTTCCGAGGCGAGACGAAATGTCATTGTTCGGACACGCACCTGTGAGTCCACTCCATCCTCCTCCAAGGTGGCTCCTGCCACTGCAGCGTTCACCATTGGCAGATGCCATGACGCGGAGGGATACGTTTAACACGTATTTGCCATCCTCATTGGCCGAAGGGGCCTGTAGCTTCCACAGTGCTGCACAGTACTACTGAAACAGACTATAGTGCGTGGGTGACCATGGTCCGTGTTCTCTGCGTGTGACGTATACTGTGCACGAGAAAGGGACGTGAGCAAAGCAAAGGACTATATGAAAAAGACATCTAAGAATGTGTAATGCAAAAGCGTCGATACAAAAATGCCAAGTGAACATTAACACGTAAACACCACATTTACCTCGTACTCGGACGGTTTTAAGGAAACCTGAATGTAAAAAGAATTTACATTGTAGAAGGTTGTACGCCTGTAGTAATATGCTTGCCAGACTGCAGGTACTTGCGCTTTTTACACTCCCCGTCGGAGATATATTTTCACCTCTCGCCGGAGACGACATGCTGTCGCATGCCCCGGTACAACTACTGCTGTAACTCGGGAAGCCTACCGACGCGCCAGCTGCAAAGTCATTTCCACTCGTCGGAGGACATCGGCTCATATCATTCGAGCAGGGAATTTTTGACGGTTACAATGTCGCAGATACACTTGCTGCCCTGAGCCATAGTACTTCCTCTCTTTCCGACAACTATTCCAGCTTTTTCTTTATTTGTTTTTCGTGGGATACACAGAGCGGGTTGAACGACAAGTACCTCATACCAATGACATAGCCACTACATAGAATAGGCAGGCGTTGTGCTCCTCTTATTTGCTTTTTGTCCATGTCAAACTATGAGCCCTCAGTGGAAATGGCTTAGCCGTTCATGCATAGGACATGAAACCGTGGCGAATGGCATTGCTCTATAAAACATTTCCGCGCCAGTGACAACGAGTTGGCGTTAGTGGCATAACGGGCACTTCCAATGGCGGCTTAAAAACTTTGACGTGGAATGTGCGACTGCACGGCGCATTATTTTTGGCCTGATAAGAGTCACTGCCGCGCGCAAGAGACGCTGCTGGGGAGGCGCTTTTTCGTCAGCATACGTCCCCGAACAGCAGCGCCACAGCGGGTGCACGAAGAAGTGGCTCCGAGACGTGGTTTCAGCAACGCTCAGCGGGTCGCACTGTGTCCACTCTATTTGCATAGTTATCGTAGCAGCACTCAAGCTTGGAACATGAGTGGTACCCTCGATGCCATGACATGTGCCCTGTGGGGCCGCGGAGCCGCGCCCCAAAACCAGCTGGGTCTACTCTTTGCATTGGTCAACCTGCTGGTCCATGTGCCTTTCACAGACCTCCCCATTCTCCGGAACTATGAGCTCGGCAGAGGGTTCAGTTTGGTGTGAAAATCGAAAGCGTTCGTCTACTTCAATGTGAGTGCTCCATATAATCGTAAATTTGGCGCGTGACAGAAACATCCTCAGTAATTTACATCAAAAGCCATCCGGTCAAGCGGACGCGACGTCCAACTTAACGTGTCAGTTACGTCGGGGAGTTTCAACTCGATGACATATTTGACTTCCATTCAAAAGACAGGCAGAACGCCCAACGATTTTCGTTACAAAACGTGGTGGTGCATTATGACACCACGTGAACAAGCCTGTTTCAGTGAAAACATAATTATCAAAAGGAAGGAAGGAAATAGTAGAGAAGGAAAGGCAGGGAGGTATCCGTATTTGTAGCAACTAGACAACCTACAACTGGAATGATAGAGCATGCATAAAGGCTTGGAGAGGAGTTGAGTCATTTCTTCGTGATTGGTGAGATTGAATGTGAGCTTGGTAATTGGAAAATAACTGATCGCAATAGCTTCATCCTTTAGCAGACCTCAAGCTTTACCAGCGAGGTTCAGGATGCTTTTTTAAAGGTGATCGTTTTTCTTGGGATACTTGAACGCAGGAATTTTGGTCTGTCTGTCTCTCTGTTACACGATTCAGCCACCCTGCCAAACTTTAAGCACTTGCCTAGCGCCCAGTCATCTTGAACTGGTAGTTGCGTCCATACTTGTGAACATTGTCGATCAAAAAGCATATATTGCGCATATCTGAGGTGCCACATCAATACGTAAGTATAAGGTGGTGTGTTACTTTACTATAAAATACATAGATAGCGGAGTGCTGCAGCTATGACGCCAACAAGTACAAGCATGTTTAAAAAAATGGCAGATCCCACATGCAGTGGGAATCAAGGAAATGCGAAGCACGCATCAGGAACGTAAACTGGATCTGCATTGTTGTCTCGCTATACCGATTTTGGTACATATAAAGTTAACGAAACGGCCAGGAGAGCACCAAGACCTAGGCATGTAAATAATGCCGCTCATGACATGGATGTCATGGTTTTCATGATACGACTTATCATTTATGTTCGTCATGCAGTCTTGTTGCGCCATACCAATTTTCGTGTACATCCCATTAACAAAACGGCCAGGAGAGCACCAAGACCGCGGCATGTAAGTAATGCCGCTCATGACATGGATGTCATGGTTTTCATGATACGACTTATCATTTATGTTCGTCATGCAGTCTTGTTGCGCCATACCAATTTTCGTGTACATCCCATTAACGAAACGGCCAGGAGAGCACCAAGACCGCGGCATGTAAATCATGCTGCTCATGACATGGATGTTATGCTTTTCATGTTATGACCTGTCATTTACATTCGCCATGCAGTCATATTGTGGCATACCAATTTTCGTATACATCCCATTAACTAAACGGCCAGGAGAGCAGAAAGTCGTAGGCGGCTAGATAGATAGATAGATAGATAGATAGATAGATAGATAGATAGATAGATAGATAGATAGATAGATAGATAGATAGATAGATAGATAGATACGCTCTAAGTCGCCGAAGCTCACTAACAAATGCTTCGCATTTAAAACGGCGCCCTGAATCGTCCAGTGCGACAGCGCATGAGCAAATTCACGGATAGCGCCTTGTTTTCGGTGCAGTCCCTCAGAAGTCAACCTGATTGTTCTAACAAGTGACACCCCGAAGCTGTGCCACATCCCAAAAGGGAGCTGAATATTTGTTGCGGTGACGCTCTACGATCCTCGCCGATGCGCATGTACATAATGCTTGTTTAGATTGCGTACACTGCAGCAAAGCGCTTAAATTGGCTCTCTATTGATCCGAATAAGCTATGCTACCGGCATAATGGGTCCGTAAGGGAATCGTGAAAACCGTTTCAGGCCTTCTGAAAATACATACGGAAAAGCCTTCTCAGTATGACTGCGTATTAAGGGAAAAAAGAAGACTTTGTGTCCGAGTTGTGGAACAGTCGCCACCATGGCTACCTCCTCACATATTTTAAATAGACTTCTTAGTGAACTATACGTCGCATTATTGTGTGGAAGTCACTCAACGCCCTGTGTCTTATTGGAAGATTGGATGCTGCTTGTGAACCGTGGTAAAGGCCTCGGGAGTTAATATTGGACAGTGTTGTTGCTTTGAGCACTATCTTCTAGTCCAGATCTTCAAGCGTACACTGCAGATATATGTACGCAGTCGGGATTTCATAAGCACATTGCCCACTCAGTTCTGAGGATATCAATGCCTTTCAATCCTCGCAGTGGGTGGTGGAACCGCGGGCTCCGTGATCGCCAACCGGCTCTCCGCGAACCCTAACGTCACTGTGCTGCTCCTTGAAGCGGGTGGACTGGAGACGGCCTCCCGGCAAATACCGGTCATCTCGGCTTACAACATAGGCGGTCACGATGACTGGGCCTACTGGACCGTGCCGCAGAAGAAAGCGTGTCTTTCCTTCCGCGAACAGGTTGGAAATAATTGGCGTATTTTACGAAGGCGGATGCACAGACATCTGTAGCCTAACATAAGTTTGAAAACGCCGCTAACCTGGCATTTCAAATGACCCGACAAGGTGGCGATATGTGTCAGAAATTTTCGCCTACGGGGGTGATCTCTTGGGACCTAGCCGATAGCAGCTTTGCTGCAAAAGTAACCGCTGTATACTTGCGGCATTTGAGCGCCACACTTCCGGCCTCTTCCTGAAGGAACGGAGCAGCCTGCATGAGCACGTATTTATCGTAACTGTTGCTTACTAAATCTATGCACCGTTTTCCTTTCCCCTTTTCTTTATCCCCCATCTTCTGATTGATAACTGCGCTTTTGTATGTTATCCCCCCTTCAGAGTATAGGGAATCGGGTATCCGTAACAGTGTGCTGGCCGGATACCCGATTTTATTGCAGTTACGACCACGTGTTATTGTTCTTTTCTTTCTTTTTTTTATTTTGGCTTTGTCATGTCTCCACCTTGAAGGACAATACCATGCCATGCAATCCGGATTTATAGCGAGCTTTATTTGTTCCATGCCCACATAGCGATGCCCCATGCCGAGAGGCAAAGTTCTTGGTGGTAGCAGCGTCTTGAACTACATGATGTACGTGCGAGGCAACAGGCTCGACTACGACCGCTGGGAGCGGAAGTACGGAGCTACGGGTTGGGCTTACGATGACGTACTGCCACACTTCAAGGACATAGAGGACTTCCGCGTTGGACCACCCGGAGGTAAGTTATTCGCCGGCTAATTAAGAAAAACGAAACAAAACCAAGCTGCGGGCACCTTCCTTGCAAAGTGTCTCGCGCGGTCAAAGGTAAGTGTTGTGCCTTGAGGTCGCCATGTCGCTGAGCAGAACATGTTCTTAAAGAAGCCATTGCTCCAGTTAGCGCGTCAAAGTGTCACGGTAAAAGCAGGTTTGTGTTTTTATTTTACTCCCATGCTAACCCACTGACAGCCATTGCACTGTATTGCTGATGTCGAACCATGTCCGTTCCGGTGTGACACTTAGCCTTCCTTATTTGAGGCATCAGTGTTTTACACTCTCGGTGTAATCGCAATGTGTCGTTAGTCCATTACACAATAAGTGATGCTCTCTGAGCGCTTTGCACTCTTTCAGTTTGGTTGTACAGATATATCCTAAGTGGTTCCTGGAGCAGGCACACAGTAGCAGCTGAGATGCGAATTGGAGATGACGGAACGAGAGCCTACAGACAATATTGCCACCTGCCCCTGAATATTGCCCTGAAGGCTCGTGACAATATGTTCATTGACAGACTGCAAGGAGCCTTTACAGGTTTTAATGTAAACAGAGCGCTAGGTACTGTATTCCATACAAACTTACCGAGAAGAGGAGCTTAGGAGAAGATGGAGGCTTGAATCGATCAAGAGATCGCTAAAAAATGGAGAACAGGGAATTTCGCTAGAGCCAACGTTTCGACAAATGGACGTGTCTTCGTCAGGACGGCAACTAACGATTTGTTCATCAATTTACACCTGTTGTAGTATAAAGGACCGTTAGGCTGGATGAAAACACCAAGCTATAAGTAGGCAGAGTTTTACAGAAGGGAATACGCCGATGCTTTTCCATCGTCGCAGAGTACCACGGGGCTGGAGGTGAGGTGCCCGTAGACCACGCCAACACAAGCACACCACTCAGCGACGTTTATCTGGAGGCATGCAATCAGTCCGGCTACCGCTACGTGGATTACAACGGGCCTTCGCAGTATGGTGAGTACAGAGCAGTTAGTCTTATTAAAAGAAAAATAAATGGAGGGGAAATCCTCAACGATGAGCAAGGAAAGATTACATGGAAATCCTAGCTAGATTTAGCATGAGCATTACCATACACTTTATTTATTGCAAGGCCATTCCAAGAAAATATATTTGAGAAGTATCCCTTGCTGCTGCTGATATAACGAATAGAGAAGTGGGAATGATATGTGGCAGGCGTTGGTCCCGGGTTCGAACCACAGACAAGGATGAATTCGTCGGCGACTAAGAAGCTTTCATTTCTGAGACATCCGTATGAATTCCCTTGCAGCCTTGTGCTATAAACGTGTGGATGCTAATTTTCCCTTTCATGGTAATTAAACGTCTAGACATTCCGAAACCTTCTCGTATAAGAAATAGTTGCACTGAACGACGGAAAAATGTGGGCTACATGCATTCGTGTGAGTTAGAGCAGTACTGGACATGGAATGATCACGCGACGGTGTGAGTGCTTGTGTTTGTTCACTTCTGATGTACTCAAACTCTTCGCGTGCAGGCTGTTCTCGTTCGCAAACCAACATGAAGAACGGCGAACGATTCAGCGCGGCCAAGGCATTCATAGAGTCCGTCATCAGAACACGGAAAAACCTCGACGTGGCACTCATCAGCCTTGTAACTAAGGTACGCTTGAAAGCGACGAAAAAGAGGCAATGACGATAGAGCCAACGTTTCGACAAGCAATCTTGTCTTCGCCAGTGCGACCCATCCGGCTGCTTGCTTGGTTAGCCCGACGGGTTTTCTTCACGAAGAGAAATGCACTTGCCGAAACGTCGGCTCCAGCGATATTCCTCGTTCAACGAATCTTTCCATCGCTTCAATCACCTGGGGCCTTCAAGAAGGCCACAGGTGATTCCATATGTACACAGATTCTCATGCAACCTTAAGAAGAGTGCGAGCAGATACGATGCGAGGGTGGTGTTTTCTGCCCCGTACAAGTTAGCACATATTTGCAACACACGTGGTATATAGCATTCCACTCACGTGCGCCATGGTCTACATAGGCCAGACGGGACGAGACTACAATATTAGGGCGCGCGAGCATCAATTAAAAGTAGTAAACAAATGTGGTGGGCATCTCGTGGTTCATTGTAACAACTATACGCGGGCTTGCACACCGCATTTAAGCAGCCAACTTTTATCAAACACGCCAGAACAAGAACCGAAAGAGAAATAATAGAGGCTGTGCACATTAGATTAGCCAGTGCAAATGTGCAAATGTCCCGAGTCTAGCCGTCACTTACAATGAAATGCAATTTCTGTGTGATCACTCTGGAAATCTCCCTGTCATAACATGCGCGCATGTATATAAGATGGTCTTGCGTAATTCGAAAAGAATAGTTGGAAGTGAGCGCCTGTGTTTGTCGTATGTGTCCCTTTGTTCGTCCCGTTTTCTTGCGCTGTACACACAGTGTTTGTGCAACAGAACATGCAGGTGATTTCCCTAGGGCACAGCGTGGAGCAGGAAAATAATGGGCTGTTGGGCTGCCTTTTTTTGCGACAGGTGAACTTCGAAGGCAATCGCGCGGTAGGAGTGACATTCACACGATACGGAGAGACACGGAACGTGTCAGCCGGACGGGAGGTGATCCTGTCGGCAGGAACGATAGGCTCTGCCCAGCTCCTGCTGTTGTCCGGGATCGGTCCACGGACGGAGCAGGAACGAATGAAGGTATACGGCAGTGCGGAGTTGTGCTAGTTCCTTTCGCGTAAGAATTTGATTGACACGATCCCATCAAATTATTTTCATGGTGTCCTTTACTCGATAACGGCTAATGTTGTCGATAGCACCGGCTACACCAATTCCGCAACTCTTCGGGTGCAGAAGCAAAAAGGAAGGTATATTACAAGTATGGCCTCATCTCTGACTGCATTTTAAAACTCTTGTTATCTCATGCTGACTAAGCAGAGCGCGAAGATGGCATAACCTTGACGCCTAGCTTGTTGAAATCATTAAGCTACTGCACCCACGTGAGTTCCATGCCGTTTGACTGGCATACGACTTTTCATTATTTCCGCAGCATCAAATGTGGTGTAGTGGTGTTGGAGACCAGTCACCAGAGGTATCCTTACACTGTTCTTTCACTTCCTAATTGTGGAACCATGTTCTGTCTACACTGGTTCGCTAATCTTGACCGAGGGAGGGTCGAGTCGGCCACAGAAAACTTGGACAGCAGATTACGCTCGCAGACGTGCACCTTCTTGCAAGGCACAAGACAAACTCGGCTTCGCAGCACAGACACGACAATAAAGGACAGCAGCACTATTGTGACCATCTGTGCCGACGACGGTTTCTGTCAATGGCCCGAAAAGGAGATGCCGGACCGTTCTTACGATACTCTTTCTGAAAAACAAAAAGACAAACTTTTCACACTGCTTCAACCGAGAACGAATCTGGGATTGTAAAGGAACGGTTGTTCTTTCATATATGAGCACACTACACCGTACTGATTACTAGAATTAACACGTATGATACAGACAGTAATGTATTAAGCGTAGAGTACGCTTCGCGCTTTGTGTCGTTTTTGTTTTCTGCCTCTGTGTAGTCGAACACATTGGGATGGATAAAAAACAAAAAAGAAAACAAAAGCAAAATTTTAGTGAGCCGTTTTGTTGAAGCTGCTCTCACTTTCAGTGAGGGACGCTAAAGCGACACAATGAATCAGTTATGTCAAAGGCTCCTCAAAAATTTTATTTTCGTTACATTTACTACCAAAGGTTCATTATCCTTAAAATGGAAGTAAAAATAGAAGTAAATCTATCACTTTTCACCTTAACTTTCAAGTTATATATTTCTGCACAGGAATTTCAGCATAATCGAACCCCGGAGGGCAATGTACTTCACTTCTGCAAATAAACACTATGGAAGCCCTTGTGTCCACCGCGTCCTCCGTGAAAATCTAAAATCTATGACTTCACAGGAAGTTAGTGCGGATACTACAATGCGGTGTCGCCGCCTTTATTTGCTTTTCACGCTTGTTCTGGCTTAGTAACCGCCTTCTCACAACAAGCGTGCTGCTATTCGAATATTGAAACGGTGGTGTATAATACAAGAACAAGGGCTTTTTCTATTTATTTCTTTCCTTTAATGTAAAAGCATTCTTAGCTTCATGCTGAAAAGACAGCATTGTTTCAGCGTGTGGATAACACATAGCTACCCTTGGAAATTTGGCGAACGGTTGTGGACGCCTCAGAACTGCGCTGTATTGAAACACAGTTCAGCTGACCATACAATTGCGATACCATCATCCCGCTCGGCAGGCCTGCGTCCAAGGCGAGAGGAAACGCCCCGCCTATATTTAACGAGCATGAAAAGAAGTGATGGGAGATGGGATTCAAAATTCAACGTGCTTCATCTTCAACATGTGCATGCGGCCACGACGACGAAGATATCCATACCTGTTGATTGATTGTCCCAAGTACACCACGCAGAGACAGCGACTCGAACAAGAGCTACCTTCGTTTATTAGATTCAGCGCGCACCTTTTCGCTTGAGAAAATATTAGGACCATGGCTACCAAAGATACACCACAAGACCTTAAAAGCTCTGCAACGCTTCTTTGAAGAGACGAAAATCAGTGACGATTACTGACTGGACCGTTTTTACAGTGTTGATGTGTGTGAGACGCGAGCGGACTCCTTTGGGACTAGTTAATTATTGTATTTTCTTTTTTTATTTATTTTTATTATCTAAGCGAAAAGGGGTAGCCGTCACCAAAAATGGCGATAACAACTCCTTAATTTATTTTTACATCAATAAAAAAAAGGGGGGGGGGATGCTGTCACTTGAGCAGAAACTGTGGACTTCGCGCAGTCGCCATCGCTGGCGCGCGCACTATCTCGTCAGCCATCAGAGGTGCTGCGTACTGCGTAGCAGCGTTTTGATCACGTGCTCTGTTCCAGGCGCCCCACATATCGTATCGTCGCGACGCCGGCAACGCCATCGCCACATAACGCTCACGCGAACGCGTCTACGAGTGCCGGAAGGAACGTGCTCATTTGATGCCGCTGTGCTGGGCCTTGGCTGGGCCAAGTTTCTCGATGGTGCGAAGTGCACGCTGCTTAGCGTGGTCACGCGGTTAAGGTCGCGCCTGAAGATATCAAAACAACATGACTTAGCTCGCAGCTCTGCTCCGCCGTTGTGTCTGCCGCTCTACCGTCGCATGGTAATTTTACGCACCTGCATGCTTACATAATATGCCCACGTTCACAACAATTCAGATTTCCCTATAAGCTGCTAGTCTGACTTCGTATATTATATTTTGCATTGTATCGCATTCCTTGCTTCGCCCCTCTGCGAAACTGTGATTCTTTTTTTTTTCTCTAGACACTCATCAATTTATGACGAAGACATGTTCTTAACGGTAAGATGAATCGAGCCTATCAGCAGAAGAAAGCACGCAGATAACCACTGTGCTGGATTGTGTTTCTATGCGGCTGAAAGCACGCTCCGCATGATGCGCCGATTCATTGTGCCTGGCGCATGTGTATGGAACCACGTGTCGTTGACGTCACGCTGGGTCTACTTAAACTGATGTGGAAATAAAGACGGGGGTTGTTTTCCTGCCTGGGAGTTGGACGACAGTCGCCTCCTGTCTTTCGCCGATCACGCACTGATAGCGGCGGGCGCCGCTACGACATGGTGTCAGAAGTGGGATCAACCCATCCGCTTTTAAAAGCGATTCCGAAAAGTTGATCGAGACGTCGTCAGAAAAGGAGGCTGCAATGGCCACTGCATCGCCGCCGGGCCTTCAGCAGCCGTCGCCGCTGGACTTCGACACTACCTCGGAGTGGACGGCGTGGATACTGCACTTCGACGACTATCGCTATGCATCGGGTCTGAACGAGCGCTCGGAAGAGGCACAAGTACGCTCTCTGCTTTATACCATGGGCCGACAAGCAAGGGATATCTTCGCCACCTTCAATCTTTCTGCAGAAGATTCGAAGAAATTTGAGCTGGTCAAGAAGAAGTTCGGACGATTACTTCATCAAGGAGAGCAACGTTGTCTACGAGAGCGCTTGCTTTCACAAGCGGCGCCAGATGCCTGGTGAGTCAATTGACCAGTTTATGACTGCTTTACACGTCTTGGCAGACAAATGCGACTTCGGAGACTTCAAGCAGCGCCTCATCAGGGACCGGTTCGTCGTGGGCCTGCGGGATGAAAAACTTTCCGAGTCACTCCAAATGGATCCCAAGCTGTCTCTCGCAACGGCCCTGGCGAGGGCCCGCCTAACAGAGACCGTTCAGCAGCAGCAAGAAGAACTTCGAAACTCCAACGAAGTTCAGGACTACACACCGTGCAAGCCATGTGAGGACGTCAACGTTGACGCAGTGGGCTACCGCAGCAAACCGCAACGCAGCAAGGGAACACGGCCGACATCAGCTCGTTCCGACGGACCATGCATCTTCTGCGGAGGCAACTCGCATGCCAAGGACAGCCTGCCCAGCGAGGGACCAGAGGTGCTTCAAGTGCGGCTTAAAGGGGACTTCTCCAGGATACCAGCGAAAGGTACGAGTGTCGTCTGTACAAAAGGACACTGGGGAGATCTTTTTGGGCGCGGTCGAGGCGCCTGGCGCCAAAGCGCGTTACGTTCAGGTATTGCTTAACTCGGTGCCTGTTTTCGCAAAGGTCGACTCAGGCGCAGAAGTGTCCGTAATTCCAGCGTCGTTTCCTGGACTTCCCACGAGTTTGGAAAAGGCCGACGAAGTCTTAACAGGTGCTAGCGGTGACCGCCTAAATGTTCTGGGCAAGTTTCAGGCGGATATAATTTGGAGGGGACAAACTTCTCGCCAAACGTGTTATGTGGTAAGTCCTTTGCGTCATGTACTGCTGGGTTTGCCGGCTCTGGAAGAGTTGGGAGTCATCAAGTTCGTTGACTCGGTTGCTCACAAGGAACCCAACTACGAAGTTTTGTACCCTCAGGTTTTCAACGACTTAGGCACTATGCCGGGGGAGTATACAATAAGGCTTAAACCAGACGCTGTTCCATATGCAATAAGTGCACCACGCAGGATTCCTATACCTCTTCAGCAGCCTGTAAAACGTGAACTCGATAAGATGGAACAAATGGGCGTCATTCGTAAAGTCGAAGATCCAACAGAGTGGTGTGCCGGCATTGTGCCTGTACAAAAACACTCGGGAGACGTAAGGGTATGTGTAGACCTTACGCAGTTGAACAAGTTTGTCTTAAGAGAAAGATACACATTACCTACTGTCGACCAAGCACTGGGCTCACTTGCTGGTGGAAAATGGTTTTCCAAATTGGACGCAAATTCCGGCTTCCATCAGGTGCGACTTAGTAAGGCCTCAGAAGAGCTGACTACGTTCATTACGCCGTTTGGGCGGTACTGCTTCACTAGGTTGCCGTTCGGGATTACATCAGCTCCCGAGTATTTTCAACGAAGAATGTCTGAAATCCTGACAGGCCTTCCTGGCGTCGTCAACCTGATGGACGATATTCTCATATTTGGTGAGAACAAAGCACAACATGACTCTAGGCTATCGAGCGTCTTAGCTAAGTTGGCCCAGTCTAACGTTACCCTAAACAAAGCAAAGTGTGTGTTCGGCGTTCGAAGTATAAGCTTTCTGGGCCACTTACTAAGCGAGGAAGGCATACAGCCGGATCCGGCCAAACTCAGGGCCATTAAAGAGCTGAAAGCACCCTCTAATATTTCGCAATTACGCAGTGTTCTGGGCATGGCCAACCATCTAGGCCGTTTTTTGCCGAACTTGGCGCAAACCACTGCCCCGCTACGGGCGCTTTTACAAAAAGAGACCGAATGGGCTTGGGGTCCTGCTCAGAACACGGCTTTTGAAAGCTTGAAATCTACTATATGCTCGGCAAAGGGCATGGCTATGTACGATCCACGCCTTCCCACGATTCTTTCGGCAGACGCCTCGTCTTATGGTCTCGGTGCTGTCCTTTTCCAGAAACAACGCAATGGCGAGCGCCGGCCGATAGCGTTTGCTTCGAGGTCGCTGACCAAAACCGAGCAACGCTATGCGCAATTGGAAAAGGAGGCACTAGCATTAACATGGGCTGCCGAAAGGTTCGATGAATACATAAGAGGTATCGAGGTGATGCTTGAAACGGACCACAAACCTCTTGTTTCATTGCTTGGTAAAATGCCTATTGATGTGTTGCCGCCAAGGGTACAGCGCTTCAGAATGCGGATGATGAGGTATCACTTTCAAATTGTGTACGTTCCCGGTAAAAGCTTGATAACGGCGGACGCTCTTTCACGAGCGCCGACGAAAGCAGATAAAGTCGCCGGTGAACTGACCGTCTCGGAAGTGTCGTCTTTCGTCAAAACATGTGTTCAAGGGCTTCAAATAGGTGACAACTTTGTTAGCAGGATGCGTGATGCGCAAAAAACGGACGTAGTTTGTCAAGCCTTGCTTAAGTTGTGTCCTCAAGGCTGGCCAGAAAAACCAAAGCTTCCTTGTTACTTAGTTCCGTACTGGCAGGAACGAGCACTAATTTCCGAAGGCGATGGCATGCTGCTGAAGGGGACCAGATTGGTGGTACCTCAGTGCCTAAGAAATGAAGTACTAAAAAAGCTACATGATGGGCATCAGGGCATCTCAAGGACTAGAGCTTTGGCAAAAGAATTGGTCTGGTGGCCAGGCCTCGGCGAACAACTTGCGCGACAAGTGAAAGAATGTGTTACTTGTGCGCGCTTTGTCACCCAGAACTCGGAGCCATTGATTTCGACACCAACGCCGAGTTTCCCGTGGGAACGAGTTGGGGTCGATTTGTGCTTTATTAACAACTGTCATTATCTTGTCATGGTCGACTACCTGTCACGGTATCCGGAAGTAGCCCTCCTTCCCTCAACAAAATCTGGTGCGGTGATAGAAAGAATAAAAAGCATTTTTGCACGCCATGGCATCCCGGAGACCGTAGTGACAGACAATGGACCACAATTTTCTTGTACAGAGTTTGATAAGTTTGCATCTGATTATGGCTTTGGTCACGTCACTGCTAGCCCTAGGTACCCTCAGGCTAATGGGGAAGTAGAACGTATGGTGCAAACAATTAAGCGTCTGATCCTTAAATCTAAGGACCCATACTTGGCTCTGCTTGCCTACAGGGCGACCCCCGGCATTCTTGGCTCTAGTCCGGCTGAAATCCTCATGGGCCGGCGTCTTAGGACGAGAGTTCCAATGGCGCCCCAGCTGCGTGGTCCAGTGCAGCCACCGCTGCTTAATCTTGGGGCCAAAGACAGTGCCAACAAGGTGTTACAAGCACGGTACTACAATAGGCGCCACAGAACCCGGGAACTGAATAAACTAAGAGCAGGTGATTCTGTTTGGGTAACAGACATGAAGACCAGAGCAACGGTGCTAGCGACAGCCGCTACACCGCGGTCCTACATAATACGCACCGAGGAAGGGAGTACGCTGCGGCGTAACCGACGAATGCTGAACCGCTTACCAGAACAGAGGAAGGCAGAAGGCAGCTACGAGTTTCCAAATGAAAGCGATACAGCCGAATTGGTTTCTACGGAAAGGGAGTCACCCGCTGCCTTAACAGCTTCGTTGCCCTTAGCTTCAGGGGCTATGATTTCAACTTCAGTACCTTCTGCTACAGTAACCGTGACCAGGTCTGGCAGAGTGATTAAGCGACCAGTTCGCTACGGGATTGATGAATGAGGTTTTGTTCGAGGTCAGTTACCACTAAGGTTTCTTGCTTTTTGTTCATGTGTGAGTGTTCTAAGTACCACCTACGAAAACCACTTCTATTTTGGAAAAGGGGGGGATGTGCTGGATTGTGTTTCTATGCGGCTGAAAGCACGCTCCGCATGATGCGCCGATTCATTGTGCCTGGCGCATGTGTATGGAACCACGTGTCGTTGACGTCACGCTGGGTCTACTTAAACTGATGTGGAAATAAGGACGGGGGTTGTTTTCCTGCCTGGGAGTTGGACGACAGTCGCCTCCTGTCTTTCGCCGATCACGCACTGATAGCGGCGGGCGCCGCTACGACAACCACTGGCTTGTTGCACATATTGCCTTGCTAATGGAAAGGAAATCTGCCAGCTTTGAACGAGCTATTCATATGTATGCTTACTCCAAGAGGTGCATTTTTACTTCAGCATAGTCATAAGTATTAGCCGCTCTCAGTCTGTTCACAAGTCCGCCTTCTGTAATAATGTCTTCTTTAAAGCGACTTAAAATTCCTCAAATGAAAGGAATTGTCATTTTAAAAACGAAGAAAGAAATCTTGGTTTCCAGCAGGGCATAGGAGAAGGCTAGTAGCAACTCCATCACCAAATGTTTCTGCGCACAACGTACAGATAGCCCCGCCACGGTGGTCTAGTGGTTATGGCACTCGGCTGCTGATCCGAAGGTCTCGAGATAGAACGCCGGCTGCGGCGGCTGCGTTTCGATAGAGGGAAAATGTAGAGGCCCGTGTGCTGTGCGATGTCAGTGCACGTTAAGGAACCACATGTTCGGAGACCTCCACTACGGCGTCTCTCATAATCAGAGCTGGTTTTGGGACGTTAAACCCCACAAATCAATCAAATCTACAGACAGGCAGAAATAACCGCTTCTTCTTCATATCTGTCTGTAGGTTGTGCGCAGAAACATTTGATGATGGTTGCCAGCGTCAAATAACGAACATGGGTCTCAGAAATTACTCTTGAAGGAACTTCGTGCACCTTTATAATGACATCCATTGGATACAACGCAGATACCAGTGGTCTGTGATCTTCCAGTGGGGCGCAGCATACAGGACCATGTGATCTTTTTCACGGCAGTGCCCGTCATCACGGACTGGCAGGCTGGTATTGCAATGTTCAGCCTGGCAGATATTGCGCAGTACGAACGGAACAGAACTGGTGAGTCCGTGTTACTTCAGATATCAACGAACGTTATAGTGAGCCGTAGAGAGCAAGCTGAAATACACGAGTTTCGTTATGCATATGTTATCTCAACTCTTAGTTGCAACTCGCCTGGGGCGAGTACTACATGAACAATCGTGTCTTGTGGCAGTGTAGATTCTAGCCGCGTGCTAGGAGTTTGCTCGCGTTTTCTGGGAATCTGATGTATACGTCTTTTAGTTCACGATAAGAAACCAAATCAGCAGGTGAACGATGCAGGATAACTGAGAAATACAGGCGAACGAAATAGATGTTTCGCGTTAAACGGGTATTTAATATATCCTTTAATTATGAGAAGTACTTATAGTACACAGATGTGTAGACGTCATCTGTGGCAAACGGCACAGTTCTGGATCTCGAGCTGGAATACTGGAAACAGATACATCCTTTGCACGGTAACTACAACGCACATTCAACGAATTGCGTTTCGGGAATAAATACTTCAAGGTATATCTTCTGTAAGGCAGATATACCTTCATGTGTATCGTAGAGTGCTTCGAGTAAGAGCTATCTGAAAGTACTATTAGGCGCGCATGTCTGAGAAAATATGTAAGCAAATAGCATTCTCTGTGCGCTGGTTAGAAGACACGAATATTAGCCGATGCGTTGCCACTTGCTTTAAATTCATAGCATGGACATCAGCTGTGATGTATGTGGCCTCAATGCTCGCAAATAAATGTATAAGCGTTGCAGTTATTTTGAGCTTCAGTGCAAACGGAGGCATTGTGCCAAGACAGGAAGTGGAGCAGCCTATGCAATATTCCCTCTGTTTTAATCGTACCAATACAGAACTGTAGTTAGTTCTGTAATGCCTTATAAGTGAACGTACCTTGCGGAAATACTTGTGCCCATTCGTAAGTTGCAATGGGGCTGCTTAAGTAATTGCCAAACAAGATAAGAGATGACTATGAGGCGTGGACACTCAGGCCCGACGGGCCAGTTATTGCCGAAAGGCATAAGGAAATCTTGAACTGTTACAAAAGGCTATGGCGAAACAATCAACTATAAGTTTTAAATTCCTGTCCGAGCAATGCCACGGCAGTACTTGGGAATTCCGTGAACAAACACACACAAAAAAAGAGAAACACTTTGTGTTGTGCGCACGCACATTAATGCACCTGCTAACAACTAAGCCTTCTCGCGCAACTTACAGCGATGCCACAACAGGAAAAATATAAAGCGACAAGGGCTGAATGAAATCGCGATATATGTGTGCCTCGGTCAGTGCCACTACTCAAGCCTATAAACTTTGATGTTCCAGCAGTGAATACAGGCCATCATCCGGGACAGAGCACACGATGCACATGTCATAAAATTTTGTAGTTCGGCAGCAAAACATTTCTCTTCCTTTGGATGTTGTGGTTGCTGTTTCCGGTTAGCATTTAGGGTGTATGCACGGCGTTCATATGAACATCCAACATACCATTACAATTATCGGGCTATTCAATATTAAAATCACTGTTACGTGAAGACGCCTTCTACTTTTTTCAACAAACCAAAAAATAAAAAAACATGAGCCTAAATGGTGTAAATTGATGGAAGAAAATAATGCTCGCTTTGATTGATACCAGGTACGCTTTGATTGATACCAGGTACCTTTCGATAAAGCGAAAGTCAACACAGCTGCAACAATGCCTAGAACGCTGTTTCATACTTAGGGATGCTCAACGGACTTCGGACAAGCACGAAATATTTATAAGAGATGTTGGTTATTGTTATGTCAATGTTACGTTATTGGTATGTTTGGTTATTTGTACCTCTGAGACGTCCGCTGTTTGTTCACAGCATCCCGAGACCTGCGCCATTTTCGCATTTTCGTTACGGCGAGCTAGGCTTGTATAGTAATCCACGCGATGCAACAACGTGCCTTCAACACCACCTTTAGTGTTATATCAGCATATTGTCACGTGGTCGTAACCACTAAGGACGCAAAATTCAACCGTTAAAGATAAAACACTTTTGCTGGGCCAACCTGCCCACAGCAACGAATAACTTTCACTTCACCGCATGCGTCATATAGCGTAATCGGCGAGCACGATCACCGGTCGTCGATAAAAACTTATCAATGGCGAAATATATCGGCTTTTATACGCGCGTCGTAGCACACTCAAACGCATATACGTCATGCATGCACGGTTAGCATAGAAAGCTCGCTAACATTCGCAGAGCTGCAGCGTGCAGGCAAGTCGCAAGCAGAGGCTGTGAAGAAGGTGGTCTCGCATGAAAGAAAGAAAAACACACGTATGCGTGTGAATATGTGATTTTAGTTTGACAGTTCTGTGAACTTTCTGCCCTTGAGTCATTTGACGGCAGCTACAGTACGTCTAATTTATACTTCTTTAATGTGGAGCCGGTAGTTGTGGTTTGGAGAGGTAATTCGGGCGAACTATCTGATTGACTTCTTGGCGTTTGTACCAAAGAAGAGTAGCGTTTGGGTTCGTGGCGACGACCAGTGGTGTAGTGATAGATAAATACAAAGTGTAGTTCTTGCGCTCGACGATACACCTACGGATAATTGCCGGCACCCCAGGTATTGAACTTCGCGAAGTATAGAAGAAGAAAGCACCTGTTCCTTGTTGCTTGTAGCTTGCTCGATACAAGGTGCTTCGCTTAAATTATGGCGTGTATAATTGACTAACTCGAGAGCCTTCTAGATAAGCGGATTGGAACTTGCGGGTAGGCCATCCGGCATTGATGTCATTGCCTCCTTGGCTTCGGTAGCAAAACTGCGGTGGTAAAACTACAGTAGAAAAGCTTCTAAATGGCGTCTCGTCCACAAACTGCATACCAAAATTGTCACCGAAGAATAAGAATTTAAGGCTAACATGAATGTCAAGTTATGACGCCATTAACTTCACGTGCTTCCTATTGACGTCACGATCAACGACAATGAATGAATGAATGAAAAGCTTTATTTCCGCAAGGTAAGCTTCCAGGCGAAGCTAGAGCCCTCAGTCCAGGGCCCCTGTGGCCTTTGCCATCTTGCCAGCTTTGTCGATCAGCTTGAGCAGTTCTTGAGGCCTCGAGCAGGATAGCGAAGCCGCCCACTGCTCCGGTGTTTGTTTTGTTTACTGGCACTACCTTGCATTTTCGGCAGGCCCATGTAATGTGGAACAATGTTGGGTGTTCCCCACATAGGGGACATGTCATATGTTGCGGGATAGATTTTTCTGAGTAGGCTCGAATTGGGGTACGTATTAGTATGCAGTTGTCTCCAGGCAACAGACTGCTCTCTGCTGAGGTCTTTGTGGGGATGGGGATAGGTCCTCCTTAAGGCTCTTTGATGTTCTAAAATTGCTCCAAGACGTCTTGTAACTGTGTTCGCTTCCCCGTCGTGGTGCGCCTCCCGGTTGGCGTATGCTCGGGCTTTGGCGTCAGCACACTGGAAACAATACAATCGCTTGAGTCTCAAACCTGAATACGCTTACATTATTTCGAAAAGCCATTTCAGAGCCCATTTACCGGTTTACTATTGCTAAGTCGTTGCTCAGTGTTATAATATTTGTCAACACTGCTTATATTTGCTTCGCTTGGTCTCTCTCGGTTTTGCTCATTGTGCGCACTAGGAACAATATCGATACCAACGTCCGTGGAAGTAATGCACTTTCTCAGCACTCGGTACTCAACAAGTCCTGAATCTCCTGACATTGAGCTAGGCCTACTTTCTACTCAACCTGCCAGCCAATTGGCAAGAGCCGAGCTACTCAACATGGGCTTGCTGCCAGAGGTAAGTCAGTCCTCACCTTTAGCGTGTGACCCAGAGTGGCATCCGTTGTTCACTATTATTCACTATTTATAGATCTAGGCGGCGACCAGATCTAAGGGGACGTGACTACAATGTACTTAAGTCCACTCAATAACAAGGCTGTTTCTGCTATTCTGCAGAAATGCATTCGCATCTGTCTGCTCAACAATAATTTTATTTTGCGTAAAAATGGCGATTGCCTAAGCAGGGAAATGTTGAGGAAGGATAAACTTCCTTATAGCAAGACATGCATGGAGACTTCCCGATACAGTGGGTATGGAGGAAGTGGAATACTTGCGCTCTCTTTGGAACCCTGATGGGAGTGCTATTCAGCGCTATATTTCCATAACCTCCACAGGGGAACCCCTAGAGCATCCCTTGGACACGTGCAATCAGTCGGCTTCATTTATTTTCCTTTTTCAAATGTCACATATACATGCCTTGCCCCTACGTCACGACCAGGCGCTGCGGGATACCGTTTCGCCATCGTGGAGGACCAGCCGCGGCAGTGAAATTGCGGACGCGTACGCGTTTCTGTACTCGCTCTCGTTAGCCGCGGTATTTGAGTTCTCGAATCGCAGGAGAGCAATGAAGAGACGATTGTGAAAGAACACAAACCTTTTTCACGTGCCAAAAGACGCACACAGTCAATGCGGCCGCACGAAGCAGCTAAAATCCCGAGGCAGCGCAGTTTGTGGCTGACGCGTATCAAGCGCGCCGATCGCGACACCGAACACGCTGATACACCCAAGTGTGCACAAGAGCCTACAAATGCTTTGCGAGCACAGTTATGCGCCTGTTCCTGCCTTGAGCATCGTCCGTCGGCTCCCGTCGTAACCGATCGCGAACGAGCGTAGCGAAAGATGTTCTGGCTCGCGCGCCTCAAGCCACGCGCGACGCACTTTTGCCGGGGCCGGTGGTGTTGGGCCGGCTGGGCTACCATGGAAGTATTCTAAAAACAACCTTCGACGAGTCAGGGGAACCCAGCTGTTCGCGCCGCCGAAACGGAAGCTCATCGTACTTCAAAGCGCGATCGAGTTTCTGTTAACAGTGGGTGACGCACTCTGTGGAAGTGCTTCGTCGACGCAGCAAGCTATATTTGCTGGTAGAGATCGCAAATATCTAATTCTTTTGCTCAGCATATCGCATCATTAACACACGCGCGCACGGCTGCGCTCACATTTTGCATTAGGAAGTA
Organism: Hyalomma asiaticum; assembly: GCA_013339685.2. Classification (NCBI taxonomy): domain Eukaryota; kingdom Metazoa; phylum Arthropoda; class Arachnida; order Ixodida; family Ixodidae; genus Hyalomma; species Hyalomma asiaticum. Next base: position 86,821,419 of record CM023482.1, on the reverse strand, counting down.
TGACATTCGTCACGAATTTTTTTTTTATGACTGAAATTTAGGGACACGGGAAAAGAACAGCACAAACTGCATTCGTAGGCATTCCATGTAAGATCTTGGAGGACACAAATATCGATGGGACACCGACGTCTCTACACTGACGCAGCGCAGATCATGAACAGCACGCTGAAAGGACGGCGCCTCCTGAAAAGCGAGGCTGGTGCAGCGGCAGTCGCGGAGTCGATCGGCACTGCGTGCGTGCCAGTCGTTGCCGTAAGATAAAGATGAAAGCCGTACGGAGAAAAACGAAGTAGTTGACGATGTCCCCGCGCGTCACTTCGAGTACACAGCGTTGGTGCCCGTCGGCGTGCGGCAGCTTCGTGTAGGGATCGGCATCGTCGCACGTTCGTGCATTTGCTCACATAAACATCGTGCCGATACGATTAACTCAGGCTGATAATCTTTCCGCAAGGGACGGCGGCGACATTGCGCCTAGAAATTTAGAGAAAACGAACCAAAACGCGGTCGAATCAACGAATGTATATGAACGGCGCTGCAGGGAACGAAACAAGAAGTGGTCCCCATGGTCCTCCAGCATGCCCGTCGCTCCGACAGCGGGGCAGTCGTGACGTCACGTGCAAGCTATGTATATCGCAAAGACGTGGGTGACGACCATAGTCTGTTTCAGGAGTTCCGTGCAGCAGTGTGGAAGCTACAGGCTCCTTCGGCCAATCAGGAGGGCAAACACGTGTTAAACGTATCCCTCCGCACCATGACATCTGCCAGTGGCGAACGGTGCAGTGGCATGAGAAGCCTTGGGAAGGGGAGGAGGAGGACGGAGTGAGGCCCCTATTGGCAGGAGTCGCTCGCAGATGCGTGTCCGAACAATGACGTTTCATCTCGCCTCGGAAGAATACGGCGCTCGATGGCCTCGTGGCCTTGACTTCGCTGCACGGAACTCCTGAAACAGGCTATAGTCAGAAAAGGGAACTCAATGTATAGATTCATGTAGTGTCTTTCACGCACAATGTTATTGGTAGTAGAACACCGCGATGTTGACCTTTCTTTAGCCCGTTCTTTTTTCACGCTTTCGCTTTTAGCAGGACTGGTCAGTTGTCTACAGGGTATCTGCCAAAGTAATCGCTCATACAACTTGCGCCCCGTTAGACGGCAATGAATAAGATAACCGAGCAGGGTTTCGTAAGTTCTATTTCACGATGTCTCTGCTAAAACGCTTCGTATGACACTTCTTATTATTCTAATACTTGCTTGTCGATCATACAGAGAATAGGTTGAATGTGCGACAATTCTATGGAAACTTCATGGACTTCGTACGGAAGCTCATGGAAGCGTTGGAACACGGAATGTTGGAACATTCCGAGTGCACACATCGTACAAAATTTTCTGAAAACTTTTCGCGACACCTTTAAGAAAATACGTCGCTAAGCTCAGATTTACGGAAGCATCGCGTTGCCAAGTGACTCAGAGGAATAATTGCAAAGCATGATCGCTGAAATAGACAGAAAAATGGAACTGCGCATCTGGCAGGCATTCTCAGATCCCGAATGACAGCTTAGAATTCTTTTTCAAAAGCAAATGCGTAACAGATGCCCCTTACGAGTTCGTAACTACGGGGTAAAAAATTGGGGGCTCACTAAAAGGGTCCATCTTAAACCGAGGACGACACGACGAGCAGTGGAAGAGAAAATGATGGGTGTAACGTCAAGGGACAAGGAGAGAGTTGCGTGGGTCAGGAAACAAACGCGCGCGAATGACCCCTTAGGAGAAATCAAGATGAAGATATGGGCGTGGGCAAGATATGTAATGAGAGAACACGATAGCCGTTTGTCGTTAAGGACAACGAGTGGAACCCGTAAAGAAGGCAAGCGCGGCAGCGGGCGTGCGGGAGTTAGGCGGGCCAACGAGATCAGAAATCTTGCGGGAAAAAAAGCGGCCGTACTTACTCAACACCAGGTTAAACCATGTAAGATGCAATTTCCCTGCAGCCGCACGTAATAATAATAATAATAATAATAATAATAATAATAATAATAATAATAATAATACCTCGGCTGCTGATCCGAAAGTCGCGGGATGGAATCCCGGCCACGGCGGCTGCGTTTCAATGGAGGCGAAATGTTGAGGCCCGTGTGCTGTGCGATGTCAGTGCGCGTTAAAGAACCCCAGGAGGTCGAAATTTCCGGAGACCTCCACTACGGCGTATCTCACAATCAGAGCTGGTTTTGGGACGTTAAACCCCACAAATCAATCAATAATAATAATAGTTTCTGTTTCCACACCGTAATAATACGAGGCCTAGAATACGTGTTTGGAAATATCCATCACGTGTTCCTCTGACGTGCAGCCTGTGTGCCCAAAGTATGCACGATAGGAGTATCGAAACTTCAGCGAATTTCTTGTTGCTCTAAATTCTTCGGAGTGTGCAGGGTGTTAGCGTTTGACCAGTCAGCTTTTTTTTTTCTCTTGCGCAGGAACATGCGCAGTGTTCTGTCACTGCGAAATCACCTCATTCGCAATAGCATGACGACACATGTAGCATGTCGCAAGATTATTAGCACGGAGGTTCGGGCTTGTGTCGCAAGCGTACCAGCATCTTTCACCTTTGCAGCTCAAACATCTCGGCATTACAAATGCGCAGGCTTACGACAGCTACCTGGCCCCTCGAGATAATGTGCCTGGCTTCAGACTGGCGGTTGTGAACGTCCGGCCGATCTCTCGGGGTAGCATCACGTTGCGTTCTGCAGATCCAACCGAGTATCCAGACATCGACTTACGCTTGATGGAGCACCCCCAGGACGCCAAAGTGGCCGCTGAAGGTGAGATGCGCTCAAATGTATTTGAGTGTATCCACATGGACCGCAACTTACACCGCATTTACGCGTCCCGCCTTGAGCACACATACGCAAGTGACGATCACATCAATTCTACTTTATAAGCAATGCTCACTTTGTAACCAGCTTTTCGAAAGCGCGAATGAAGGGTTTCTGGTTTTGTGGCGTGGACTACTGTCACAGCACATGACCTACGGGCCAAGGGGTTCATGAATAACGACAGTGAACGTAAGCAAACATTCCACAAATTGTATGTTCTGTAATAGCTGCACGTGTTAGATCTCAATCGTAGCTTATACTTCTCATAGCAAATGAGCTCAGTCATCGAAAATTACCAAGAAATGATGTAGTTGAACAGAATCTCTAAAGAGATAGATAGATAGATAGATAGATAGATAGATAGATAGATAGATAGATAGATAGATAGATAGATAGATAGATAGATAGATAGATAGATAGATAGATAGATAGATAGATAGATAGATAGATAGATAGAAGGCGAATGAAGGACAGGAAAGGTAACCAATTTTTGGCTTATTTTCGATCCTAGAGGGCTGGAGGGGGCAAGGTGTAGAAAAAAAAAAATGTGCTTGATCCCTGTGTCAAGGGAATCTGTAAAACACGAAAGTGAAACCTGTCTTCGCGAACTTGTGGAATGCATAAGCGGCGAATCGAGGGGCGGGAGATGGCTTGGTGTGAACATGTGAACACGTTAAATCTAGACATCAGCGGCACCTCGACACGGCACAGGGATTCTCGACAGTTGTATACGAGGGAAAGTTTTCGAGCGACTCACATTGCTCTGGAAACAGAATTGCACGCGCCAGAGCACTGTGCAAGCATGCCATAAACGAGGATCGTCCGCAAATGGTGACGCCTTGAAAGAGAAATCGAACGGGTTGTCAGCGAATCATTTTGTGAAAACACAAGGCCCAGTGGAACGAAAGACCAATCATCTGCTTGTCTACGGCCGTCTCTGCGATCCTGGAGCACTGCGCGTCGCAACTCAACACACCTGGTCACGCAAGACAAATTTTGTCTTGTGTTCGTACTTTGCCCCTGGAACGCGCCGTCACGACTCTGCCATGGCCCTAACTTCCTCGACGGTCGAGGTGGTCGAGGCGCGAACACTACCGAAGCGCTGGCTGCCGGCGCGCATCAGTACGACAGTCTGCTTCGCTCTAGCTATCGTTCTTTGATGGCGGTACCACCGCAGTGAACTTAAGCGAACCAAGAGTGCAGTATGAGGCGATGTTAATTTTAGTGTAGTTTTGCTTGTTATATAAACACCACAGTTCACTGTACTAAACGCCTTTGCTTTAACCGGACTACAATTAATTGCAAGTTCTAAAGCGCTACAGTGAACATACAAAGGTCCATCAGTTCTCTGTATGAATGCTGTTACGGTGCTGTATTGCTAGGCGTCCAGCTCCTTCCGTCAAATCCCGTTTGAAGGTGGGTTCGAGTCCGCCAAGGTGGAACTTTTTCAGTGCGAATGCAAGATCTTTTTTTCAAAGATCCACTTCCGTTACAGAAAGTACGTCACTGATTTATTGGCCGACCCGGGCATAAAACACTTTCGTGTTAAAATGAGGCTGATCCCTCTGCCAGAAGAGTAGGTACAACACGATAGTGAAATGTCTTCACAGAAGCAGTCAATTGTTTATTGAACATCGCAGTGAACTTGCCGATTGCTATCGGTGTTTTGTTAGTGCGGCACCTTCTGACGTGCATGAACCCAAGTTTACACATCGCCTCCCCGACCATTACCAAACACTTGCGGTAACGGAAGTGGTTTGCGTAATAACATTTGATTGTAAATGGCTCACTAAAAAGGCATTAATCACGTTTACTTGTGCCACGATGACCTGCCAACGTCGTTGCCGTACTTCGGCACGTTACGAAGCAGTTTTCTTTTTGCCATCACGCTAAAAGAGTAGTCGGCGTGGCCGGTGCTCTACCACATCGCTATTGGCGCACATGCTCGAAGCTGTACGAACACGGCTTGTATCGTTTCTTATCTAGTTTTTTATCTCGTTTATTTCCCCTCTTCCTTGATGTGTTCATCCGGCTCCGTGCGCGCGCATTGAGGCCCACTTCGAAACGGCCTAGAACGGTGCAGCCATCCAGGAGAGACGAAGTGAAGCAGCTTCACTTCGCCTCTTCTGGATGGCGGTACCGTTCCAAGCAAAGTGCGCCTCGATGCGCGGTTGCGGAGCTGGAGGATCGCATCAAGGAAGCGTCACAGAAGCGAGAAAAGAAAGAATATAAGACGCGTTCGTACAGCTCGGAGCATGTGCGCTGATAGCGGCGCACATGCTCCGATAAAGGTGCCTCTGCCAAGAAATTTAGGTGCCTCTGCCAAGAATTGCATAGATTGCCAAGATGCATAGATTATTTAGCGAAAGCAAGACGCCAGGTCCGGATGGCCTTACCGCCGAATTTTATCAGTGTTTTCGGTTCATCTTGTCACCGTTATTACTACAGATGTATCATGAGGCCTTGGAAGTTGGGTACCTACCTGCTACAATGTATGAAGGGCACACTGTCCTCATAGCCAAAAGCAATGAGGAAACTAAATTGCGAAACGTCGATGGATATAGGCCTATTTCTCTGTGCAATGTGGACTACAAAATTTTTGCAATGGTTTTGGCGAACCGTTTACAATTCGTGATAAGGTCTGTGGTAGGTGAACACCAAACATGTGGCATCAGAGACCGATCCATTCAGACAAACATCCATGTTGCGAGATCGGTGCTAGAGTGTGTAACAGAGGGTGATGGGCAAGTTGCGATGGTACGGGTAGATCTGGCTAAGACATTCGACAAGGTGAATCATTCGTTTCTGTTCAGTATACTAAACCATATAAATGTCGGATCCCAGCTGCTCAAAGGCATCAAAATATGTTATGCTAACGGCTCAATGAGGCTAATAGTGAATGGTTCGCTCTCTGATCCGATTAGGCTCCTGTCTTCAGTAAGACAAGGATGTCCTTTGTCACCTCTTTTGTTTTGCCTATATTTAGAACCACTTTATATGAGCATTCTGAAAGAACAAAATTTTCAAGGGTTGAAATTGCCGTCATATGAGATTCGGGTTCTTGCATACGCAGATGACGTGGCCTTTTTCTGCGGTGATAAAATGAGTGTAAGAACTGCTCTTGCAGTTACAGAAGATTTTTGGACGGCTTCTGGAGCCAGTGTTAACTTTGAAACAAGCTCAGGCTTTTGGTGTGGACTATGGGCCACAACGCCGTCACACTATGCAGGAATTGAGTGGAAAAAGACATACGCTATTTAGGGGTCCCTCTCTCACAGTACAAGAACAGCAACAATCACTGGTCGGGAGAAGTTAAGAGGCTACAAAGCAAAGCAAACTCATGGCAAGGGCGCAATTTGTCAATGTTTAGTCGCGCTGAAGTTTGCAACGTGTTTTTAGTTTCACGTCTCATGTATGGTACTCCAAGTACTGCACTGCTCAATACTCCGCATTAGGCACTGCATCGTGTATTTGCAACATTTATTTGGAGCTCCAGTTATGAATCCATGAGGCGCGACAATCTGTTCGTTCCACTTGAACGGGGTGGCCTCGGCTTATCTATCTCTTTGTTAGGCAAATTGTTTCTCGACTGTTTTTCTTTCGTGAAAGCGACCATCCATTTTTGCGTGAAATGCTACAGGTCCGATTAGTTCAGCGCCTTCCTAATATGGTAGTTTCATCAGATGTCATAGGTACTTCACAGGCTTCTTGGGGCTTCCTCAAGGAAGTTGTAGACTCATTTCTTTTCCTGAAAGTTAGATAGAGTATATTTTCACCGCGAGCCTAAAAGCGATTTCTGTTGCACTGGAGGACTCGATTTTCCCAGATACTTTGTGACGGACACCTTATTTAAGTCGGCCTTATCAAAATGTACTTAGAAGGGTTTCGAAAATGTGTGTACCTCCCGGTGTCAAAACACTTTTCTTTAAACTGCATTCGGAAACACTTTCTGTTAAAAGCTGGTTGGACGCAAAGGACTCTTCGTGCCGTGGTCCATGAACTGTAGACTCTGTCCAAGCGCAGAAAACAATTGATCACTGTTTTATTGACTATACGGATGCAATATTTTTTGAGATATTCTCCAGCGAACTCTTAAAAAGGACATGGACATCACTCCTTACTCAATTCGATTTCTACCGTTCAAAACGATTGCCGGTCCTCCCTATGGCATGTTCATATAGTGCTTGGTTTATACAGCCTATGGAGATCGAGACTGTGTGATCGCCATGCGGAAAGCCCACGTTCCACAAGATCATTCTACCGTGAAACTGTAGCCTACGTAAGAAGAAGAAGAAAAAAAAGAAGAAAGCGTTTAATGAGAGGAAAGGAGGAGATGTCCGCCTGGAGAGTGTCTCTGGTCTGATACTGTTGCGTATACTCGTAGATATCTCTTCAAGATCGGACAGGAAGGGAGTCCCGTTTGCCGCGTGTGTCATACATCAGAGACGATACACCATATCCTCTGCGTGTGCCCTCAATATTCGGCAGAAAGGAGAACACTTCGGTGCGTGGTAGACGGTTTGGACTCCCGGCCCTTTTCGGAGGAGAAACGTTTAGGTGCATGGAAGCACACGGACCACGCCCAGCGCAACTTCAAGGCCCTTTTTAATTTTTTGTGTGACACAGGTTTAGATGCCCGTCTCTAATACTGTGCTGTAAAGACTACTGCTCATGGTGCCCATCCGCTTATAAGACTTGTATAGTGACTCATTGTACTTTATCATCGTCACCTCTCATACCTCCCTCTATCTCTATTTATCCCTATTCCCCTTACCCCTACGTAAGAAGTGTGCATGCGGCTCAAGAGTCGCCGCCTGAATGGATGCACAGACGCATGTGTGTGGTTGCCTGATTTTTGAGTGTGGAGACATTCTCTTCCAGATTTTAAACTTCAGTTGTCATTTCCATGCAATAAAGAAAAAAAAAAGTACCGATAGCGGAGTGGTAAAACACCGGCCACCGTTCTTCGTGGAGCGAGGTGCTCTGAGTTCAATTCCCAGAGCCACAGCGGAAATTTTTGTGCCGTCTTTCTTTATTTTTACATGTACGTTTTACTATGTCACTTCCGTTACAGAAATGGCGTGGTAGGCTCGTGGTGTACCCCGGCATACACTGAGAATTTTCGTTTTACCGTGTCCCGGGCAAGTCTCGGGTATCCCGCGGTCATCTGACAGACATGACGCCACTATCACGTGATTCAAAAGTCCCCTAGCCTCTGTGGGCAGGGCTTTCGGGGGGTCCCCGTGAAGAACGAATGCGCCGCAGGCGTCCTGGGCCGTCCGGGACTTGCAAAACGGATACGCCCACTTTCGTGTTAAGATAATGAAAGCAAAGAAGAAAAAGTAGAAGTAACACGCGCACACAGAGCAGCATTTACCGTGCATGCCACGTGCAAGAAATATCTGAGCCAGTTCAACTACAGTCAAAGCTGTTCAAAGCATGGAGCAGTGGTTCCCCTGTTTTACCCATTTTCTAATTATTTTTGCTTGCTTTGATGTCGTTGTGCGATTAGTTACCCCTAATGTCTACCTTTTGCTTGATTATGCTGATTTGGTTTATTTTAGCCATTCTTAGCCTGGATCCATTTTAAGCAGTTTTGGTCAGTTATTAGCATGTTTTGGCGCTGTTTCCAACTGCTGTTATCTGAGCGGGAAGCACGACATGACAGCAAAGGCCGCTTAAGTGCTCCCACGACGAAGCGGCTTCCGTGTTAAGAATACCTGCTTCTCGTCACAGGCACGAAGATGTTCATAGACCAGATACTGAACACGGACGACATGAGGCGCATCGGTGCAAGGGCGTGGGACATTACCTTCCCTCCGTGTGCCGAGGCGGGAGAACGGTGGAGCTTGGAGTACATCGAGTGCCTTTTCCGGCACTTGGCGAATCCGGGGTGGCACATTTGCTGTTCTGCTCCCATGGGTTCGCATCCGGACGCAGTCGTGGATGAACGCCTCAGGTATACGCAGTCCGTGACTGAACGCCAGAAAAAAAGAAATGCTCGGTTTTAATTGAGCTTGTTCTGTGTGCGTAGATTTTGCTCAAGGTATGTCACGGTTGGGCTGAAAAGGAGCCGCGTCGGTTTTGTTTTCGTCGAGCATTGTGTTGGCGCTATTTTTGGTACTGAGTGGTAGGGGTATTATTATTATTATTAATACTATTTTTTGCCCCGGCTTTCCGTATGTTCCTAGTGGCACGGGTCGGGGTCTTTTTTTTTATTTCTTTTTTCCCCGGTATATTACATGTTCTTCTGGCATCCTTACTTTCCGTCATGCGTGCTCTTCGTACACTGCCCATGGTAGCCTGCAGTGAACTGAATGAGTTGCCAGGCCGGTCTCTATTCTAGCAACCGGCCGGGACGCTGCTTGAGTCACGGACACGGGACGTGGGGAAACGAGGTCGGCGTGGGATGATGATGGTGATGATGATGATCGTGGTTCTGCTAAGGAAAGGACGCTAATCTCTGCAGCCCATTTCGGGAGCGTAGCTAAGCGTCCGTGAGGGTAGGGGAGAGGGACAGATAGACATAGAGGAGAGAAAAGCGGAGGGCTTCAAAAATTTTGACCACCTGGGTCTCTTTAACGTGCACAGTACACGGGCCTCTGGCATTTTCGCCGCCATCTAAAATGCGACTGCCGCGGCAGGGATCAAACCCGGGTTTTTGGGTGGCAGCCGAAAAGAAAAAGCCCGGGTTCGATCCCCCCGCGGCGGTCGCATTTTCGATGGAGGCGAAAATGCCAGAGGCCCGTGTACTGTGCGTTGTCAGTGCACGTTAAAGAACCCCAGTTGGTCGAAATTCCCGGAGCCCTGTACTACGGTTTTTAGATGCAAAGCAGCTTATGGCGGAGTTCAATTCGGTGGTGGTGGTGTGCGGCGTGACCGCCCTTATACCCCTGTTACACGAGCGCCCTTAACCACGGTTAGCGTAACCTTATGCCTCTGAAATGAGGCATAAGTGCCACTTTAAAAACAAATTGAACAACGGTACTGTGAGCAGCAGTACGAACACTCATCAGTATTGTTAACGAAAGGTTGATGATGAAGCTCAAGGAAAGACTATAAAATATAGGAGCACGAAAGAGAGACAAAGACGGTGAAACTACAGTGTATTGGTTATACAACCGGGCACAAACTACAAAGTAACAGGTTATGATAAGCTCAAGATATCTATAATCGGTGAAGTGTGCAATGTTTCTTTCATTTCACCATTCAGGGTACGAGGCAACATCACCGGTCTACGGGTGGCCGACGCATCCGTGATGCCCGATATTGTGAGCGGCAATACGCAAGCGGCAACCATGATGATCGGCAGCAAGGCAGCGGCTATGATCGTCGAGGACAACAGCTTGCAGTGATCACTTGCGTGAGATAAATGGGGCGAGTACAGTTGTAATTACCGTGCAGAATTTTAAACTGCAGAGCCGCAGACGTCGGTTTCATCAGCTACCACATTCGGTGGAGATACTATACGGTTGCGTCACCTATTACATTGTCGGCCATCGCAGCGAGCGGCTTCAAAAAGGTACGGCGCCAATTCATAAAAGTAAGCAAGACGGGAAGCAAGAGTTCTGGCTCTCCTCTTTTCCATCCAGACGGAGTTTCAGGTTGCGACCTTACTGGTTGCGAAGAGACAACGAAGTAGCGTCCTCATTGGCTCTTTGCTACAGCGAGGCGGTCCTGCAGCTGACAGCTGTATGTCTCCAGCTTAACCTTTCCTTATTTTTCCCGTTTGCTCAGACGTTTTCTTTTTTATTCGCCTCCTCTACTTTCCAGGTAGGACGAATCTAATCAAAGCTTGTATAAACTCACTTTAATAATAGGAACTCGCGGCTTCGACGAAAACAGGTCCACCTGTCGAAACGTTGGTTTCGGAGACATTTCCTGTTCAACTACTTTTTGATCACAGATGAACAGTCTCGCGTCGTAGCCATTGAGGCAGAGATTTGGACAGTAAAAATGCGGTGAGGTGCATTTGCACAGGTCTTCTGAACGATTAGAGAGCCAGCGCAAGCCCCATAGCACTGCCATGAAAATGCGAGGGGAGCCGGATCATACCCTTGGGCGATGAATATTTATCTCGGAACATTCGCTGGTGAATGGGCGCGAACAATACGCGTAAAAGAGCGAAGTATAGTGAAACGATACTGGAGATGACTTAAACCGCTTTCGAATATCGTCTCACCGAAGGCGATTCGCCATCTGCGAGGAAAGTCATGAAACTTGTACATTGACCGATTTCTGCTTCAAAGCATCACGTTCAGTTATGTCTAAATTACTACATCACCGTATGTAGATAGATGTGATGCGATAATCAGTGGCAACGTTATGGGTGTAGCGTATCCACCGACGAACTGTTTCCACGCATAATGGAACGATATTGCCGCATTAACTAACTCTACCTCATGTTATGCCACTGATCCCGGGATCTTTAGATTACCGCAAGCATATCGCGACGTAAGAAAACTTTGCGAGCCATGGCGCATCTTTAAACACCTGCCGATCAGCCGTGCATAGTCACTTCCCCACTTTCCGGCCAGCTGGGGGACCACATCTGCTGCGCAGGGAGGAATGCAAGCGCACTTGTTCAAGGGCAAAGCGTGGAGGTTCGTCTCACACTCGAGACTCTCGCCGGATAGCCCGTTGCAGCACCACTCCTGCACTGCTTGGCCACCGCGGTGGTGTAGTGGTTACGGTACTCGGCTAGCACCCAAAAAACGCGGGTTCGATCCCGGCCGCGGCTGTCGCATTTTCGATGGAGGTGAAAACGCCAGAGGACCGTGTACGGTGCGTTGTCAGCGCACGTTAAGAAACCTCAGGTGGTCAAAATTCACGGAGCCCTCCACTACGGTTTTTCTCTCATTTCTCTCTTTCACTACCTTTCCCCTACCCCACGGACGCTTAAGCCGTGCTCCCTACATGGGCTGTTGAAATTAGCGTCTTTCCTTGATCGCGCCACAATCGTCATCATCATCATCCTGCACTGCTCGGGAATGCGTGTTCGTGTGAGTTTGCGTTCGGCTTCCCCTCCTATGCCTTTGGGCATCAGCGCACACGACAGCGTGCGCTGGGTCACGCTCAAATCTCCCACGCGATGCACGGTCGAACTAGTGGTTCTAAGGGCTCTGCACTGCACTTTTTTGGGGGGAGGGGGGGGCAAGGGTGGCGCTTGTGTTGGCCGTCTTGTGAAGCCGTTGTCAATGACGTATGAAAAAGCTCCTGGCAAATGAGTTCTACGGAAACCCGCAAAATGGAGTAACGTTTATGAAAGCGAAAACTGGCATCCACCCGTTTTGTAGCACAAGGTTACAAGGAAATCCGTATGGATTTCCTTGTAGCCTTGTGCTACAAAACGTACCTCCCACTTTGGAGGCGGACGCTCTAATTAGACTTTCAACCATTGCCGTCATGCTGGCGAGATTGAGAACAGAATTTATTGAAGCAAGTGGCGTGAAAAACCCCTTACCCATCCTTGGTCTAGCCCACATCCTTAGTCCAGGACGTCATTGGTCGAAGCCGCCGCCCGAGCCCGTTGAACCGGAGACGCTGGTGAAAATGCAACAGTTCGGTAGCATTCAAACAAAAGAGGTTTGAGGAAGCACTCGTCGTCTTAACATAAGTCAGTCAATAGACGTTCCGCTTGGAGAGAGCAGAGAGGACTGCTGATGCAAACGTCGAGCGAGCGCTTGACTCCGTTAAACACCGGCTTCACATTTTTCAAGCTAGTGATGACCAAGACTGCGCACCACAACGACTGAATACCGCACACTTCGTGCACGTTCGAGATCTTTTATTTTGAAGATATGTTAACCGTCTTTGTGTTTTCTAGACTTTACCTAATTCTTCGCTACAAGCTAACAAGGCGCTCTAACCAGGCACACTGCTGCCTCGTATATAATTGCCGGACACATGCAGCTCCACTCTTAGGGAGTACCGTTAGGAAACATTCAAACACGCTGGTTAGTTGACAGACTATCAAATAACCTGCATGTTTAGAGACGCGCCCAAGACACTACGTGCACCTGAAACTGACAACGTCCAGCTCTGTCCAGCTCAATCCAGCTGGAAGCCCCTGAAAGTGAGATTATCTTCTACGCGTCTGTAGATGACACTGCAAGGTATTCATCATTTTTCTGACAACTTACACGCCGACATTTTCCAGACTGAAGTATCGCGCAGATGAATTATCACCCACAAAATAGACCATGTATTACGAGGCTCACCGAAAGCTACGCTTCAAAGAATGGACTGACAGTGCCTCCCTCCAAAAAGGGTAGAAGGCGGCTGCAGTGCCGTTCCTTTTGCAAGCGTACATTTGCGTAGAACTAACCCCTTGGGTGGGATCATAACGCCGGCGAGCAGCCGTATCACTGCGACATCGCTCAGTGTGTTTCTTTTTTCATTAAGAACACATTAATTTGACGCCTCGGTGCATGCAAGCTGCCTGAAGCGTTGGAAGTCACCAGACTGGAATGCGCTTGCGGTGCTAAACATCCATCTGCCTACGTGCCTTTCGAGGTTGCCGCCATTTCCCGCCATTTATCAGTTCCTTCGCGAAGTCGGACAAGTAGTGCTGCTGCGACTGCTCCTGCGATTCTTTCTTTCACGGTCAAGATATAACATCATCAAAAGCAACGTGCAATGTGGCCAACAAAGGTGCTCGTGTGAAAACCCAAATAAAGTAGACATTGTCACATACGCAGATATTTCTTTTTTTTTACACAAAAATGCAACTCGAGGCCTTCCTTTGGTTCCAGTGGCACCAAAACACTTCGTCGAATTGAGAACTGTTCATGGCGAGATTACATGCGAGCTGGCCGTGTGGCTCGCCGCAGTAGTGGCTGCAGTAGCTCACGTAGAAAGTCTGTTCGTCAGACAGCCACTCCAGGAACTTCAGTCGCATAAGAGATTTCCTCGATTTGGGCGTCGCGCTTTCCTGCATGGCTTCCAAGGCCACGTCTATGGCAAACAGCTCGGTGAGCAAACTTCGTTCCTTGGCTGTCTTGGCCACGTCGAACCTGCGTGCAAATGATGACACTGCGCGTCATCTCAGGTCGTGCTATGATTCAACGTAGCCCCTCCCACTGAAGCCTCGACGGTCCAAACGTAGTGTAACATGAAGGTATGGGGCCGACCTAAGGTGATCAACGGCCTGTAAACAATGACATACCGGCATTGTTGCTGCTTAGGATTTTCTGGAGGCCACCACAACCTCTTGCGGCCAGTGCTATCCAACGTGCGACCGTGCATGTCCATGGAACGCACTATTTGCCTGGCGACCTTGAACCCGATTCCCGCGAAGGTCATAGCACTCGATCCTTGCTGAACGTACGACGGAGGAAACAGTGCAGACACGGTGAAGCGAAGTTCGTTCAGCGTGTACAGGTATCGCACACTTCCCGACGGCCAGCGGTACCTGTAAGCAGTGAGGGAACCAACGCCCGCAGGTCTCACTTGAAGCGCACAAGAAGCATATCCAGAAATGTGGGTCATGGAGACACGACCGCAAGAGACGAGCAAGTAAGTATGCTTGAAAAAGTAATTACTATCGCGAAGACAAACGTACTTGCTACTGGGCAGCTGTGGAGCTGTATCCGGTGACCGTCGCACTAGCTCACTACAAGAGGAGCATGACGGCAGACAATACTAGATATTTGGCACAATGCAGTGTACACATTCGGCTATTAGAGCCACGCCGTTGCTCAAACGCACTTGTCCCTGTAGACTGAAGTCACATGCACGTGTAAGATATGGTGACGGCGTCGTGTAGCCGACGATCAAAAACAAGGTACAGCATCCCTGTGGCCTTGTCCCAGACCTGTTTGCACCTATAAATTTGTTATGAAATGTGTTTGAAATATTGTTCTGTCGGTAGGTAATGAATGTGGCTGTTTCAAGAGTTGTTTACCTTTAAGGAAGTTGAATGGGCAACAGCTTGACAAAGAGAACGGGGAACGCGAATTTATGCACATAGACTGCAGGCTGTTAAGTACACATTTAATCGGGTATACCGCTAATGTCCCACGTGAAAGCACGCGTGTTCAGACGTTTGACACGTTTCCACAATGCTAACGGCGTGTCGTAGTCGTTCAATCAACAGTGGGTACAAATAAGTTCGCAAAACACTTCAACGACAATGTTATATGCACTGGCTGTACCAGCCACCGTTAGATGGTTTCTGCAGTTATTTTATACTAGGGAACCGACTTTGTCAGCACGCGTGACATCGGTTTGAGCGCGGAATGCACCGCGCGTGTGGCTATTGAGCTGAACAATGGCTTGGGTAAAACAGCAATAGCAAGGCTTAGAAACAGGCAAGATGGCAAGCGATCAAGCCTTAACATAACCTATGCGGTGGCACTGTTCTGTTCGATTACCTGTACATCGCAACAGTGTTTGCAAAATACACTGTAAAGATTGACTAGGCCTATGTCTGTTCTTAAGCACCTGTGAAATATCTATTAAACTGGTATCCGTAAAGGCCTGTCGCTTGCCTGCGCGCCGCCACCGAGTAATTCCTCCCTGGTACCGCTTATTACTGCAACTATTGACAGAAAAGCGAACGCTTCGCAGTTTCGCAAAAGTCTACAGCACATTACCGTGGCATTCCGTTTTAAAGTGCTTTATATACGGGAAAGTTCCAGCCCGTGAACGAGCTGTGGCGTGACGACTTTTGCTAATGATATTGCAATGTGCCGAGGGACTAAAGTTTAACAGAGGGTTTTCCAGTCACCTCTGACGAGAATGCCTGTAACAAGAACAAATCTTTAAAAAACGTGAGTGCGTTATGCAATTTTAGTGTCTTGTTTTATACAGAAACCACATTTGTCTTCGCGGACAAATTGTATTGTGGTAGACTAGATGGCAACAAGTAAAACTGAAATGAGTTGTAATACGCGTGGTGCGAGATTGGCTCGACTACAAGTGCTAGAGACGAATGAGGCAGCTTTTTCATTCAAGCGCTTTCGCTCAAACCGGTGGAGAGCCTCAGCTATAGGCAACTAGAACAGTGCCTCACCTCGACGTCATCAGGCGCTCGTAGTGGGGAGTCGCTAACGCAGCCCTCAGAGCCTTCTTCGAAAGCTTCCAAGACTCGAAGACGCTCCCGGGATCCGCCGTAAAGTTGGCGTATAGTGTATCTAACGCCGAATCAACGTGCAGGTAGTCTCCAAGTGGCCACAGCCAGGAGTTCCACAGGAGGGCGCCGACCTTCGCCACGGCCTCCCGCTTCGTATAATTGGATATCGTCGACGACGCCAGCACCAGTGCGACCAACGCTTCAGTGGTGTTTTGAATTGCCGCATTCACCTTCTCTTTCTCGCTGGTATTGAATGCGTCTCTAAGGATTGGCGCCGCTCGCACTATGCCGAATGATTCTTGCTCGGCGGCGAAGCACAGCAAGCTTGTTTCAAGCCGACCAGCGGTGCCAGCGGGTGCGGGGAAGTCGAACTTCGCATTGACCATCCAGGCATACGTGTACGAGAAGGTCCATCCGATGACGTCTAGCACTCTCGTTGGTGCAAGAGATCTGACCAGACGACCGAGCCGGCCTAATCGCTCCTTGTTCAGAAAGAGGATATTCGTAGTGTTTGAGATGTTTTGTATGGCAGAGCCCAGATGCTTGTCCAGAAGACTTGACCAGTCCGCCACTGACAAGACGTCGCCGAAGACCTGCGTGATGTTACCGAGTGACAACAGGACGTCGAAGCCACCAGCGCTAACGCCGTCTTCGACCGAGGGAAGAACGATGGTCCTTAACATTGCTTCGTGCAGGCGCAATTCCTTTACAGCCACGTCGTCCAAGAAGACCTTGCCGCCGGTGAGGTAGAGAGACATCTTCCGGGCAGCTGCGTCGTACGTCACGTCGTCAAATAGTGATAACTGCTCCAGGCGCAGGGTGACCAGGTCTCCCGGCTCCCCGATGACGACTAACGGATCGCTGTTGTACGAAGATGATTGGGAGACGACAATGTCGAACCACAGGCCCACCCTCCAGTTGACGACCAAATCTAGGACGACGTCTAAGACGCCAGTTGTGTTTCTTGGGGATGTATCACGAAGCGGCCACGTCATTCCGCGGTCGTGCATGAACGCCACGAACTCGTCCTCAGAAGCATGTCGATTCGATTCGATGCAGCTGGTCACGGCGGCGAAAGCCTTTGTCGCAGAAGCATACCTTCGTTTTGACGCCAGGAAAATCTGTGAGATTTGAAGCAGGTGTGTAAGATCTTTAGATGTGTAAGACCTAAAGCACACGCGTGTAAAACCGCGTGCTTTAGCAAGCTGGTGGCGAGGCTGAGGCTCGCAGCACAGCTGTTTCCGTGGAACTTCGCATACGATGGTTCTGGCACGTAAAACCCAAGCATGGTTTCACTTGTCAAAACCATCATATGACAATGGGGCACACTGGAGCGGATGGCTACGTAAATTTCCGTCACCCGGCGTTCTTTAACGCGCATTGACATCGCACAGTACAGGGCTTCTAGTCTTTAGTCGCCATTGAAATGCGATCTTCGCGGCCGGGATCGAATCCGTTAAAGCACCGACGTGGCCCGTTGCGTGTAGGAATACGGTAAATGACCCGCTAAGCTGTGTACAGGGCTGTGACACGGTCCTACAGCACTGTGGCAGACGTTTCAGACTTAAATTCTTAATTTTTTGACTATTAATGGTTGTGTTTGCATTCTCGTGCGTGTCGTCATATTCAAACCTTATCTTAAAGGGGCCCCTGCAACACTCTTTTAAAAACAGTCTGAAAACGACGCCCATCCATCGTGGAGGATCCTTTGAACACGCCGCACTCGCCAGGGAATTCGCAATCTGATTTCTCTTTTTTCTGTATATGACGTCAAAGGAGCATTGACTCCAGCTCTTGAAGTAGGACTACAGCATTGGTGATTTCATGAACGCGGAGGCATCCACAGGAATTGCTGGCTCACTCTGAGTTCAACAAATAAAGAAAACTTATGTATCTCTCTTTCAGAACAAGAAAAGAGGTTAACCGACGTGGTCGGGGCTCCTTTTGACGTCATATCTTAAAAAACGGAGCAGGCGATTTATAGGTACATTTGAAACCAAATTGCGGATTCCCTTGTACACGCAGCGCGCCAATATGGGGCTCATGTGTCCACACAAGCCTCCGACTGAGTGGCACCGTTTTCAGGCCATATCCAAAAGTCTTGCAGCGGTAGCGTCCCCGTCACCACTTCGACTCAATGTGACGCTGAGCTGGACTGTGGGTGTCACCACCCTGGGAGACTGTTCTGCCTGACAGCCGAGACAGCGTATGGAAGGCTGCGGAAGCCAGCCTCCGTGCATTTCCACCTTCTCTGTCGATGCCACGCGTTCGCGTTGACATGTGAAGTTTGTCAGTGCGCACTGTCTGTCTCAAACCACGCCCACCTAGACCACTAATGCGGTTCGCTTTTCGAGTGGATCCGCACCATATAAGCCTATTCAATGCGCCAGAACGTCGATTTGAAGCGTCGTGCACTTGTTAGATTCGCCGAAATGCGTCTTCAGAGTGGCAAGTGGAGTTACTCGTGTTCTCCAGAGGATATGTTATTAGCCGCGTTTGACCGTGCCTTGTCCCTACGGTGTCACAGAGGAAAGTGAGTTCGACAAGAATTATTGCGAAGTTTCAGTGCGAAGATTTACAGCCTCTTTCCATATCAAAGTAGCTGACTGGAGAAGCCGTTTAGATTAGCTTTTAGATGCAGTGGTATATCTCCCGTTCTCCCTGTGTGCGGTGGTCGAGGATGATGGCAGCCGCGCTAAAGAGATGTGCTTGCGCGAATTTTTCCCCTCTTGCGTGATATACGGGAGCCACTTGTACTGCTAGTATGACAGCTAGATTATGCGTATTTCCACCTAGACGTAATACTGCTGAAAATTTTCTCTATCTACTACACTGTTGCAGAGTGAACTGCAGCTGAACTAGTCTCGGCAATGGTTGTCATAGTGGACGGATGTGCAGGCGAGCTACACTGAGAAAAACTATTCACCAACACACCCGCTCGCGTATTGTAAGTTGTCATATTGATATGCCTGAACGCATATGTATGTATGTATGTATGTATGTATGTATGTATGTATGTATGTATGTATGTATGTATGTATGTATGTATGTATGTATGTATGTATGTATGTATGTATGTATGTATGTATGTATGTATGTATGTGTCACACATACATGCACATACTACACAGACAGCTATTCTGATGGCTTTGCAGAATCATATACTGCTGCGCACATGGACCTATTAAGGCATGCAGCTGCGAATGAAATCAGGGCCAAAGACAGCCGACTTGCGTACGCATGCCTACCCTGTTTACCCGACAGTCCAGTTCTGGCACTCTTTGTCTCACCTCGGTATCGCCGAGCGTGGTCATCACTTCATGGATGTAAGCGTGCGCCATTGGGCCTCCGTCGGCGTACCGGGCGTTCTGTCGGTGAGCGTCGTTCCCGCAGACGTAGGCGTACAGATTGTCACAAGGGTTCACCGACATGTTGAGTGTAGTGAGAATGTCCCTGGCGTGCTTGACGCACTCGTCCGTGTCGCATATTAAGGAACTTTCGCGGGCGCGAAAGTACACGCTGCGAACGACGATAAGGGACAGGATGGCCAGCGCCAGGCAGAAAACGGCCAGACCGGCGAACGCCGCTACGCGGGACATCGCTTGCTGCTTCATCCGCCGGTCCTCGTGCGACCAACCCTGTTGGAAGAGTGTGATGTGTTAGAAAATGTGCCATATTCCTTAAGATGGAAAGGGACCGCTAAGCGTGTCGTAAGTCGCATAGAAGGACATCTAAACGCGCTTGGCTGGAGCAGCCATTCCGTTGTACCTTTCTCCCCAAGAGAAAAGCGTTGCATGGTTTCGAGATCTGCTACAGTGGTATTCCAATGCACTGCATGCACTGGTCTACTTATGCAGAGGTGCCTTTTATGCGTAATTTGCGGCTGCTAGTGTAAACTGCAGTGTCGACTTTGTTTGCCGATTTCGCGCATAGGCCGAAAGAATATTTCCTCTTGATGAACACAGTGACTTCTATGGTTAAGAAATCAAGTGTTACCGTATACGCCTAGTGGCTGTTAACCAATAAATTACGCGGACTTATGTTTTGTATGCGTAGGTGTCTTTTGTGAATTGTTTTTTCTAGACCTCTGCCCTAAAGAAAAGGGTTTGATAAAGTCCTTTTTACATAGACGTCGCCCCCGCCCCCCCCCCTTTTTTTTCCTTACTGCGTGCATAGCCTGGACACAGGAGGTGACACCACGGCTTGCCTTGCTGTGGTTTTTGTCATTTCAGTTGCCACTAAAATAGCAAACCGACCAACTGATGACGTACAAGGCCATCTATTCTGTATTCTCATAGAATTTACGTATTTTAAAATCACGCTTAATGTTTATATTTAGTCCACATTTACCTCGCGAGCGTCACAAAGTATGCTTTTTCTCATACCACACTTCTACCACACTTCTTCATACCACATTTACGTATTTTAAAATCACGCTTAATGTTTATATTTAGTCCACATTTACCTCGCGAGCGTCACAAAGTATGCTTTCTCTCATACCACACTTCATTTCCTAAAAATATTGTCTTTGCATCTGTTAGTATTATCATTCAAGAAAGTCGCAGGTGGCGTAAAAATAATAACGCACACTGCTCGATAACACGGCGGGTCTCCGGATAACCAGACCCTGGCCGCAAGACGACGTCTCCTCATTCGCGCCCAAGACACTCACGCTGTGCTGTGCCGAACTGGAACCGGACGAGATGGGGGAACGGGGCGGCGGCGTCGTGCGCACCACCTTGCCCATCGATATACTCTTGTCTATGGATGCTCTACCGACCAATGGTTCGCGGGGATCTGGCCGCGGCTCTTCCACGTCGTCCATGCCGTCCTCTGGCGCATCCCTTTGAGCGCCAAGTGCACTTTCCTGCAACACGCAAGCAGCATGTAGTTGAGGGACACACGTGGCTTTACCAGTCACACAACGCGTTCGCCACAAGTCTGCTGCAGATTTATGCTGACGAAATTGTACGGGTTTGCTTTTTAATCATTATAATGGCATTCCGTGAAGTAAAGCTCTAGATAAATATTCAGTACGTTTCACATAGCTGAGCTAGCGTTTAGCGGAAAGCGTACTTCAATGACACTCTCTCCTGGGTAGGAATAGTGGGCAGTCGACCGTGGTAACAGCGATATAGAGCGTAGTAATAATAACAGCGTGTAGTAGTACGTATTAACGGCGATGTAGAGTATGGTAGTAGCAATATTACCACGGCTGATGTGCAGCGCCTTCTCTTGAGCTATCTAGTTTCCTTGTGTTCGTCTTGATTTGCAGATATAATTTTAATGTTCACGAATTGTCGTTCCTTCGTTAAAATAGAAGCGACGACAGAGCATGCCGTGACAGTCTCTCTCTGCAGAGTTCAGCATCTTGCACAGGGAGAACTGTGTACGTTCCTGTGGGCATAACAAGGAAATATTCGTTGCTTTCTCTGCATCATATAAATGCTTCGACGCAATGTGATTGCATTGATGATGCGTCAACGCATCGTGAACGTTCTGGCTCGCGAGAATGGCACTTGCACGTAGACGTTGCAGCCGAACCACCCGTTGTAGTGGCGCTCCTGCTTCTTGCGCGATTCCCACGAAAGTTATTGTGGGAAGATTTACTTTATTATTTGCCTGACACGGAGCGTAAGAGTCTCGCGATAGCAGATCCTTTGGCATGTCCTACAAGCCATTCAGCACTCCAGCACGGAGGGACAGCGAGCACATCCATCTCCTACATTAAGTGTCAGCGTAAGGCCCTATATCAAGATTATCCGCGTCATTGGACGCGGCCTAGTGGTCCGTGTCACCAAACGGGAAATCTAGCTGCTAACTCCGAGCTCTTCACTGAATTTAGTAAAAGGAAATGCAAATGCAGAGGAGCTGACGCACAAGGATGTAGCAATATTAACAGAACGTTTCACAAGCACTTATCATTCTTCGCATATCTAATTTTGTGCTTCAACAGGTCCCTTTCTGTTGTTCTTGTAAACAAGCGGCTTGGTATATGGAATGGGCTTTGACAGATCGGCCGACCTATACGAAAGTTACATTCACTCAGCCTCAATTATGTTACAGTGTCGCTCAGGTGTTCACCAGTGAATCCGCAATTCGCAATGCCGTATTCAAGATCCGCCCTTGCGTGACGTTGAGGGAGGCACGAAGTAGGCGTACACTGCTGCGTGTGCCTACCTCCTTATCGCCGTCCTGACGAAGACAAGTCCACTTGTCGAAACGTTGGCTCCTGCGACATCCCCTGTTCTAAAACGTCTTTAGCGATCTGTTCATCGAGTCACCGCCTTAGAAATTCGCGCGCGTGTTTGTGTGTGCGTGCGTGTGTGTGTGTTTGTGTGTGTGTGCGCGCGCGCTCAGAGACTCACGCCATATTCGCCAGTGAGCGAGGCATCCCGAAGTGGGGAGCTCCGCGGCGGTATGGTAGGGATGACGACTCCCAGCGACAGACGTCGGTCTATGGAGGCACGCCGGCTCATCGGTTCTCGAGGATCAGTTTGATTCTCCATGGCTCTATCTTCGACACCATGACATGCCTCCATGATGGCGGCCAGGATGTCATCGCCATGTGCCTGCCAGAGTAAGGCGTCGCGAGATAAACGTAAGCCGCGTGGTTTGTACAAATTGTTTATTTCTATACAATCGCTCTCCCGTTTCGGAAGAAATTTCCCTTCTCGCTTTCGATAATGGGCCCCTGTTCCCCGCGCCGGCCAAGGATCACGCTGTAAAGACATCAGTCTCCTATCAACTGTCACTGCAAAAGAGAAGAGGTTGAACTGCTAATCAAATGAGCAGCACGATTTTACTGACGCGAACGCTACGGACAAACGATCATGTCAGGAACCATGGAGGGTCGAAACGGTATATGAGATTGTGTCACGTGAAGATCTTGAGCCATAGTTATAAAATCGCAAGGGGTATTATAATGGCAAATAGGCCCTGTTGATGTATTGGGTAAGCGGCAAGTTCTAAGGGCCCCCGCGCTATCATGGAACATCGAGAGGGCCAATGCGGGCCTGATCCTACCCAAAAGGTACCGCGCAAGAGGCATCAGAAGTTGGCTTGCAGAGGCTGGCAATATGACGTGACGCCGCCTCCTACTCTTTCCTTCCTCTGTAGTAGAAAATCGCTGAACAAAAAGCTTTTAGACATCTGCACTGTCCACGTGAATAACGGATGGTGTTTGTACAAACCCAATTGAATATTGTTCTCCATTCATTCGTGGTAGTATCACGGTATTTCTAGAGATAAGAGAAGTACAAATTGTTTCTTGGCCAGGGATAAAATCTGAACACAATTGTTGCTGTATGAAGCAAACCTGCATCTATCTATCTATCTATCTATCTATCTATCTATCTATCTATCTATCTATCTATCTATCTATCTATCTATCTATCTATCTATCTATCTATCTATCTATCTATCTAGTAGTGGGTAGTGGTAGTAGTAGTAGTAGTAGTAGCAGCGGCAGCTGTTAGGTGAATCGAGTTGACCTCAGAAATGTCAGGTAAACTTGAACTCACTCCGTCTTGCTTGCGGAAGAAAGCGCTAAAAAAATGTATGACTTGTCAACTAGCCCAACACTTCACTGTACTGAAAAATATTTATACTGCATCATCATACCATCCTGCTGAATTACCGCATGTTGCGTGAAATGACATTGACCCAGGAGATTTTAGTACGTTGACTAAGAGCGAGCGCAGTGGCCGTCCCGGTGTGCAGAATTTCGCCCTGTGTACTCACCCCTAGAAATTGTGCTGGTGGCTCGGTGTGTAACACCTCGCCCATAGACACCCGCCGA
The DNA here is from genome assembly GCA_013339685.2 of Hyalomma asiaticum. Classification (NCBI taxonomy): domain Eukaryota; kingdom Metazoa; phylum Arthropoda; class Arachnida; order Ixodida; family Ixodidae; genus Hyalomma; species Hyalomma asiaticum. The sequence goes on along the minus strand of CM023482.1, from coordinate 86,797,673 downwards.
TCGATGACGGCCCTGTTAGGCAAGGGCTCGCGGGGGTCCATCGCAGGCTCATCGTCGTCAGAAGCGTCCAGGCTGGCTTCCTTTGTTGTGTCCTTCTGAGGAGCCGTGACATCCTTCTGCGAAACAATGACAAGCACGATTGCCTTAAAGAGACCCTGAAAGAGTCCTGGTGGTTTTGCACAAATGCATTGCGCCGATAGTTGAAGCCCTTCTGATCATTAGCAGACGAACATCAGCGCCCTGCGTTAAGTGTGTTGTTTACCGAAGGGTTTTAAATACGCGCATCGTTAAAGACAGACGCGACTCAACCTAAAGAGTTTTCAACCGCACCTGCCTACTGGCCGGTCAATGGTCAAGCAACCAATTATGTGATTTCTCTTCCCGGCTGAAGTAGTAAGCCCCGAAGGGCCACACATCGGTATTGTCGCGGCACATAGCGTTGCACAAAGTTATAGTCGCCTCGCATTACTAGTGCCGCCTCAGCACTGTTGCAGCCGGCGGGTCTCAGTACATGGTAAAATGACGGCGCCGTGTCGCTAGTGAGGTCTCGGTACAGGGGCTGACAAGGGAGGCGCAGTCTTTGCTAGCGTCGACGCCGCAGTTGGGCGAGTTGAGGAGAAACGGCGTGGAGGAAGGCTACAGAAATAAGCCCATAAAATCCTTCGTGAGGCGGACTTCACTAAATTTATGATGCGAATAAATTCGTATTGACGTAGCCTAATCAGTGACACAATGCCACAAAACCGTCCAAGGGACCCTTTAGGAGTAAACGTCAGACGCTCCTGCGAGCAAGGTCAGTATCTCATGCCCAGCTGAAGGCTGCATTTTGTAGAGGGGATTTCGGTGAAATGCGTAGAACCCCATGGGCTTGACTAAGCAGGTGCACGTAAACTAAGCTTACAAGCGGTAAAAATTAATAAGCAGTCTCCAGCTATGTGGCGTGCCTCAAAACAACGTTCTTTTTGGTAGCGCAACACGTTAGCATTTATGCGTTCCTTTCTAGCGCCACGTACCATCTCTCATTAAGTTGCCACCTTTGTAAAACTCCAGGCTTGCACGATGTGCAGTATATCTGGGCCACACCGCGCATGCGCAACGACTCGCCGCAAGGAAAGCGAAAGTAGCGACTTTATTTTTAAACGTTTTTGCCGGCATGGCCACATGATCATTTCCGGCAGGAACAGTGTCGAGATACTCCGTTTTAAATATATGAGACGGTTGGTTAGGAAGGCAAAGATAGTTGAAGCTTTGTCGAAAATGAACTAGACATCATTGATTCTAAACTGTCATCCAGAGCTGCAAGGAGCATACAGCAATGTAAACATCGGGACAGGCAGAGGTATCAGTGTGACCCTGAAGAGTTCAATAAGATCCAGTATATTCTTGTCCTTGAAGCGACAGTCTTTGCCGGCCCATCATGAATAACGGTGCAATATTGTTCCTAAAGCTTCTTCGCTGATCTGAGTGCAGGATAACGTCCGTAAATAAACGCACTTTAAACATGACGAAAAATAAAAATAAAAGGAAAATATACCGTGTACGACAACGAAGGTATGCAGTGTTGCTGATAAAGTTTAGGAATATGTTTGCCGTTGGTTTATGACCATGAAAATAATCAATTTTGTACCTCAAAGTGTATAAATTATCGGAAATCTGTCAGTTCATGCTGCCGATGATGAGACAAATGCATGAAACACGTCACATGGCTCGCTATTATATGTAGGAAAGTATCTAGATTTCTACAGAGCTCATGCAAGGAATTCGTGCTGAACTAAGATGAAAAATAGCACTGGTTACGTGATCAACGATTTGATCATTGCAGATAGTATTCTGCTTGTACAATCCTCTGATTGGTGGCTATATCAGGCAGCGTGATGAACATTTCATAGCCACTACAAAACTGAATTAAATATTGAGCAGTCAGAATTTTTCTTTTCAACCAATGTTTTCTTGACACTCAAAAGTCACTGCCGCTCTGTTACACTGCAACAGAAAATGCTCAGCTGTTCATCACGAAGATAATTGTTAAGCACTCATTAGCCAGTTGGCACATTGCCGTGACATCGTGCTAGAGACAATGCTTCTCTCAAAGCTCACCTCGGCAGATAAACTGAAAATGCACGTTCCAGTTTCGTGGGCCGGTAACATGTTTAGCAGTACACTCGTCCTGTCGTCAAGTGCATTTTGTTTCTCGTGTCCTTCGTAATTTACGGCGCACAGCAGTAAATGTAGACCAACATAAGCCCACCTCTAATAGCATGTGTTGGGCAGTCTTACGCTGCTTCCAAGCTGCAGCAGCTCACAAATGGTTATAAACAGTGCGAAACTCAGCCACTGACTTCGGTATGCATACCTTCTCTGTCGGCTGGGCGCCTCCGGCCGCCAGCTTGACGGAATGCGAAGATGAACGCTTCGCCGGCTTCGCTGTTGACATGGCTGCTGCTGCTTTGTGTTGAGAATGATCCTTCGAGCTGTCGTGGCCAGGCATCGGCTGTTTGTTTACCAAGTCCGGCACCGACTCTGTGGAGCCCTTGAGACTTTTAGTCGACGGGTTTTCAGTGCTGCTACGCTGATCCGGATCTGCGCTGTTCTTCGTTACGTGATCCATTCGTATGCCAACACCTTGAGCTAATCTGTGGATGAAATTCCGAGTGCACGGCATCAAAGGCTTGGGACAGCGTTAAGTTTTAGGGAGGGTTGCATCCTTTATATATAGTTGAAACAGTACAGAAACACACAAGAAAAACTGACGCAGGCTTGAAAGCGAGCGTATTTTATGTTATACGTTCTTACACAAAAGGCGCAGGTGACAAGGGTTAACCACAAAATGAAAGCAGCAAGAGCAAGGTTAGAACAAGAACTAAGATAACTCGTGTGGGCTTGGAATCCTGTGAGGGCAAGCTGTTGAGAGGTGATAGCAAAAATAGGCCTTAACGTGAAGCAGCATCAGAGAGGGAGCTGTCTCATGTCGATTTTGTTGCATGGCAGTGAAGGCTGGTGAACCCTGCTAACCTTTGCTGCATTTTTCTCGGTATATAAGAACTTTTACGTTGTAGAGCTTCGCGTATGTCCGCTCACGCATATTTTCATTGACTTCGTTCAATCAACGCAATTTGCTCACTTTTTCCTTAGTTTCCGACGTAGCGTACTTCTTAGCGTTTTCACATGCGTCATCCACAAAAACGCTGTACGCACATGTGAAACAAGATGAATGATTGTGCCAGCTTGTCTATGCACTCTTATTCACAGTTTCAAACGTAGGCATTGCGGTGCTAATACGCCCGACATGCTACCCATTCATTAAGAGTTCCTTCTCTTCGTGAATTGTACTGTATATACTTCCGTGCTCAAGTTTCCCCGTCCTTTGCACCAAAAGGACCTGCGCAGCTTTCTCGGGCTTGCATCTTACTTCCGGCGCTTCATACGCAACTTCGCCGTGCTTGCTTCTCCGCTCCATCACCTCCTCGCGAATGACGCACCTTTCGTTTGGTCCGACAAATGTGAAAGCGCTTTCGTGGCTTTGAAGCATGCCCTGACTTCCGACCCGGTATTGTGCCACTTTGATCAGACCGCGCCCACTATTCTTCACACTGATGCCAGCACTCATGGTCTCGGTGCTGTTCTTCTTTAACGTGATCACAGCTCTCGCGAACGAGTCGTTGCTTACGCTAGCCGCACTCTCACCGCCGCGGAGAAGAATTACACTATAACCGAACTGGAGTGCCTGGCTGTTGTTTGGGCAGTGCGAAAATTTCGCCCGTATCTCCACGGCCACCACTTTACAGTCGTTACCGACCATAACTCTTTGTGCTGGCTTTCATCGCTCAAGAACTTAACGGGTCACCTTGGTCGCTGGGTCCTTCGTTTACAACAGTATGATTTCGAGGTCACCTACAGGTCCGGAAAGAAGCACCAGGACGCGGATGCTCTATCTCGCTTCCCTCTGGCAAACAGTGATGAACCACCGTCGCCTCTCTGTACCAACATACACAACGAGTCTTCATCCTTGTCTCATCTGCAGCCTCTTCCTTGTCCCGCTTCACCTTTCGAAGTCGTTGGCATAGACCTGTACGGCCCTCTTCCGAAGACCTCTACCGGCAACCGCTGGATTGTGACGGCCGTTGACCATCTTACACGGTACGCCGAGACAGCGTGTCTGCAATCCGCTACAGCCACCGAAGTCGCCGATTTCTTTTTACGCAGCATCTTTCTGCGCCATGGCGCTCCCCGCGTTCTGCTCAGCGACCGTGGCAAAGTCTTTCTCGCGTCTGTTCTTGCCGAAGTTCTCCGAGCCACGGACCACATCGAGCTACCACCCGCAGACCAACGGCTTAACGGAGCGCTTTCACCGTACGCTCTCGGACATGCTTGCGATGTATATCAGTCCAGACCAAACAAACTGGGACGCAATCCTGCCGTTCGTAACATTTGCCTACAACACGGCCACGCAACGTACTACAGGATATTCTCCTTCCTCGTCTATGGCCGTTCACCAACTTTCGTTCTGGATGTCTCGTTCCTTTCGCCACCTGTACACTCAGCTCCTTTCCCTGAACAATTTTTGTCTCGCCTTGCAGACTGCCGTCATCGCGCCCGCATCAACACCGGCATCTCCCAAGAAGTACGGAAGTCCCGCTACGATTCTACTCACCGTGCAGTCAGTTTTTCCCCTGGAGATGAAGTTCTTCTTTGGACACCTGTGCGCGTTCCGGGCTTGTGTGAAAAACTGACAAGCCGTTTTATTGGCCCGTACGTTGTCACTGAACAGACATCGCCAGTTAATTACCGCGTCTCGCCTCTGAGGATTCCAGCTGACCACCGTTGCCGTGGGACAGAGATCGTCCACGTCTCTCGCTTAAAGCCGTATATTCGGCGCATCCCGTGATGCTTTCGCGCGGCCAGGCGGCCGCTTCCGCCACCGGGGGGAATTAGTGTGAGTGCAACGAACGGTCGCATTTTCTTCATCTGTACATATCATCATTACTTGTACATCTTCCTCATCTGTACATATCATCATCAGCTTCCCGGTTCGTTTTTGCCCGCTGTAGCTCGCGCTCGGCTGGAATAAAGCGGTACCTCAGAATACAGTCACAAGTGACTTCTCCGTACAACAGTCACACGTGACGTCTCCGCAGAATCTCGCGAGCCACGCTCAGCCACCGTCGTGAACTATTGCGTCATCCGCTACTCGATGTACGATGGGCGCAGCTTATACTGAGCCGGACACTTTTGTACCTTGGGACATTTCCTGCGCCCACCTTCCAGGTCAGAGTTACGCTGAAAGCTGATTGATCATGGTCCTGTTGCAGGACCACGATCAATTTCTGCAGCCCATCTCGGGAGCACGGCTGAGTCTCCGGGGGGCGGAGGGGTTAAAGGGATGAAAAAGATAGAAAGAAGAGAATTTTGACCGCCTGGGGTTTTTTAACGTGCACTGACAACGCACAGTACACGGGCCTCTGTTCTCGCCTTTATGGAAAATGGAACCGCTGTGGCCGGGATCGCACCCGCGTTTTTCGGGTGGCAGCCGAGAACCTAACGACTACACCACCGTGGCGGCCCCGCTTAAAGGGGCTTCGAAATCTCCTGCTGCCTGAAGCATTTTAAAAGGAGAGAGTGACGTGCTGCGGCCAATGTCTGACCACCGCGTTTACTCGTAGTCCATGTGCTGAAAGTAGTCTTTAAAATCCCCAAATGCAGTGCACTTAACAAGGACCCTGCCCGTCATGTGCCTGTTTCGACCCATGGCTTGGTCGCCCTTTTTATTGCGGCGATATATGAGCCGACCGGCGACGGCGACAGCACCAATCTAGCCTAACCTGCTTACCTGACGTCAGGTTGTTCTTGCAGCTGTGCCGGCGCCTCTGGTGGACAGGAGGTCCGCTAGGTGAACGGCCGTCGTGGTCTGCTTGGAACAATGAAGTGCTTCGGGCCGCACGTGATCACGAGCTTCTGCTGCTTCTTCTTTCTCCAGTATAGAGAGCGCATGCACACGAGGTGCGATCCCGGCCGCGGCGGTCGCATTTTCGATGGAAGCGAAAATGCTACAGGCCCGTGTACTGTGCGTTGTCAGCGCACGTTAAAGAACCCCAGGTGGTGCAAATTTCCGGAGCCCTCCACTGCGGCCTTTCTCTATTTCTTTCCCTCCCTTTCCTCCAACCCCCACGTGCGCTTAGCCGTGCTCCCTACATGGGCTGCAGAAATTAGCGTCCCTTTCTAACCGAACCACAATCAGCATCATCATCCGTCTGTACATATAAATTTTGCCTCTGCTTACATTGTTCGAGCCAAAGAGGGTACGAGACTTGTATTTCCTTGGTTACGAGACCTGTATTGCCACTCCTGCACATGTCCCACTGATTATTTATGTAATTTTTTTACAATGGCCGATAGTGGCGGCGATGGTGCCCGCGCCGCGTAACCGCCGTATTTCAGAATAAGGAAAAAAAGAAAAACTACATTTGTTCGTACTTGAAGCCAGCTAACAGCGTTAGCGCTACCTAACCCTGACTCTCACCACGTTGTAGGGCGCTTTGTGTTCTCGGCCACGTCTCTAGTCTCTGGTATGTTAGGAGCAGTGTTTCAGGACGTTATATGTTTGTAAGACGCCAGGTGTGGTTAAATCAAAAACCACACCGCAAAAAAAAAAGGGGGGGGGGCGGTGAGAGGAAGGAGAGGTGCAAGATGATGAAAAACAAGAGGAGGAATAAGACGACTGTGGTGAAAAAGTGGAAGAACACGGCGAAGAAGCAGACAAGGAATAAGGAGAGAGGGTGATGACGTATGAGATGAATAAAAAGAGGAAGCAAAGGACAAGGCTGATGAGAAAGAGAGCAGGGAAGGAACACAAAGGAAGAGGGGAAGAGGAGGAAGAGGAACACAAGAAAAAAACGGGGATGTATGCTCTACTGTCGCAAAATTCATAATTAATTCAGGCCGGTTCTGTTCATAAATTCGTACTCTTCATCGTTAGTTTCATCCTTATTGTTCGATTCGAATGGTATTTCATTGTACCTCAGGCATAACTCTCTCAACTTCTGCCATCTTGGCCAATCCCCCAGGGTGGGTATGTGCCATAATTGAGGATAGCAACAAAAACAACGATGACCGAAAAAGGCAGTACACAGCAAATGTTTAACGTACTCTGTCCCTATGCTTCGTCCTCTGCTCGGGCCTGGGGTTTTTTCGGTATTGCGTGACGTTATTGCGTGAAGGCGAAAATCCGCGCCACCATCGGAACATAACTCAAAAACGTGACCTGAACACGTCTTTTTCACCCCCCTTTCCCCTAGCCTCCCGGACGCTTAGCCGTGCTCCCTGATATGGGCTGCAGAAGTTAGCGTTCTTTCCTTACCCGAACCACAATCGTCATCATCATCTGGAGGAAAGCGGGAAACGTATTTTCCAGACTTCTCCTCGCTCACCCCATTCGCGCTCTATAGTTAGTTTTCCGAAAGGACTTCCCCTGAATCCCAGCTTATACCAAACAAGAATGCGAGTCGGTTGTATATGTTGGGTTTAACGTCCCAAAACCAGCTCTGATTATGAGAGACGCCGTAGTGGAGGTCTCCGGAAATTTCGACCACCTGGGGTTCTTTAACGTGCACTGACATCGCACAGCACACGGGCCTCAACATTTCGCCTCCATCGAAATGCAGCCGCCGCAGCCGGGATTCGATCCCGCGACCCTCGGATCAGCAGCCGAGTACCATAGCCACTAGACCACCGTGGCGGGGCAAGAATGGGAGTCGGGGTGCCAAGGCGGTCAAGATAAGACACCCGCGAGGAGATTCCCTCCGACCTCGCGCAGAATTGCAATGATCTCCACAAAGCTCCAACCATAAGCCAAGAACGCCGGAGCGGCCGGTGCCGTTCAGCCTTGGGTGAAAGCACTACTGGGCGACGCAAAATGCTCTGCAGATATTGTGGGCTGGATGCGCTCATACGCACTAACTTTGTGCCGTACTGCGTATGAGTTAGTGGCAGCAGTCAAACGATACCGATTGTATGTGCGGGTTATACGAATGAGCATGTACAACAGGTGTGGCGCATTTATTGGCTTCAGCTACGTTATCAAGTTGCGTTAGACACCGTCAACTTTTAGATACGAAGCAGCTTATGGTCTGGCCCGTGCTTGACGCTGCGCCGGGCTCCCAATTTGGGCTGACGAAATAAGCGTCTTTTCCTATCATAATCACCACCACCCGTGCTGCTTCGCATCGCTTCATGGTCCCCTTTAGAGGGAGATGGTGTAATTTTTTTCCATTGGTTGCAGACGCGCCTATTTATATTTTTTTAACCATGACTACTCTCATGTTATTCATGAATGTCAGGTGTGTCACTATCGCACTGCAGCAAAACGCCGTAGCCATGCACACTTCCAAGACAACTGAGCAGCTTGGAGGACAAGAACGGTCGCTAATGATGTGCGCTGATACACGTACCATTATACACAAAAAAAAAAGAAGCGATACACACTATGCGCGCGCTGTATGGTTCCAGAGTGTTATATAGGCGTCCTCCATTTCGTTGATGTACATGCATCTCGAAGCATATTCGTTTGTTTCGCGCATAAACAAATAAAAACTATAAAGATAAAGCAATGAGGTGTCGTACGTCACACGCTGTACTAGCGTATTCAGTCTAATTAGCACCTCGGAATGCGCTGGAAAAGGAGTGCGGGATATTCCCGAACCAAGTGTGAATCGTACGGCCCCGCAAATACACACGTCTGTGCGGATACCGAAGGAGCACAGGAAATAAAACTTTCACGGAAGGCCAGTAGACGTTCAAGCTGAAGCTGCAGCATCAAACCCACGCCGACACAGCGCTCAGAGAGCACCAGCATCGAGGCGTGCGTTCGTTCTTAGACGCACGCCTCGAACTTCGCGCTGTCCCCGCAGAAGACGTCAGGATACAGCGCACGCGGGCGCCGTTTTGGAACACTCGAACGCCTCGATGAATTCGGGCATGTTGAGCAGCGGCAGCAGGCAAGAGACGCGTGCGGGCACAGCCGGCGACCGCTGATTGGCCGACAGCGGGTCGACGCTGCGGCGTTCCTCCGGCGAGTCGTACTGCGGCCTGCAAGACAGCAGGCAGAGACGCCGGAAGAAGGTCCGCTGTGCGGCGCGCCAGAAGGTTTGCCAATTGGCCGCACGCCGCTCATCCGCGTACGAGGCACTCAAGGCCGCGTAGGCAGCGCGCGCCCCTTGCAGCCAGAAGTAGTACTCGGGCGCCTGGTTGTCCTGCGGCCGCTCGAGGGTGATGTTCATCGCTTCGCGCGCCAAGGAGTCCACGCACTGGTCGTACCGCAGGAACGCCACCTGAGAGAATTGTTTGTACCGTGGCACATGAGGCATTTTCCGCCTTATTCGCACCCTTCACTGACGTCAGCTATCGAAGAGGCAGCTCTTTTCAACAGGAAGTTGCGTTTCACAGAGGTACCGACATACACCTGCCACCTCTCACGTCAGAGGATGTGCCGTGCCCAAAGAGGTAACATGATGTGCCTTAAGGAAATGCTGATACGACTAATGATGTTACGTGTTTAGTTACCCCATGGCATCAGTGAAGAGACCAATTCTCATTCCCCTCGAGCTAATGTGCGTTTTCCTCTCATCCTAACAGTTAAAGATTACATGCAGCTTTCTTTTAGTTACAGGACCGTTATAGGATTCCATGTTGTATTCAATTTTCGACATTTCCAGCACAGCAGTCCGCGTCCTATAAGTAAATACAAAGCTTTACATTGCCTTGCACAAAGAACCGGAAAGTGTCGGAAATTCCCGCAGTTATGCTTAATTGCTTCTTCTAGAGCCAATTTGACTTCGATAAAATGCCTCGCACGGGCAGCCCACCTGCTCCTGACTTGTCCACAACGAGGGCATCCTGCTAGGTACTGCTGCCCGGAGAAGCTCCCTCGCCATCACCATGCCCAGGGTTCCGAGGGCGAACTCGAGCGGTACGTCCTCTCCGTACAGAATGGGCTCGCGCCGCACGGTCTCCGGAACCCTGAGAGAGTTGGAGACCACGTCGTAAACCACGCGACTTTCGAAGAAAAAGAAGTCGTCGCTGCCGTACTCATCGGTGCCGGCCCGAAGTCGCGGAGGGTCTTCCAAGAAGTGGCTCTGGCGCGCACTGCGGATTTCCATGAAGAGGCTGGGAAACACGCTTAGCTCCGGCGACGTAGGCACATCGTGCACGTCCTCCTTATCGCTCGCGTTGAACACGGTCGCAGCGAAACTCCGCAGAGACACACTCCCGAGCGCGACCTTGGCATTGCGTTTGATGAGGTCGCCCATCCAAGAAGAGCCTTCGGCATACTGCAGCACGGAGGTGAGCACGCGATCGAAGACGGCTCGTGCCATGGTCTCGTGGGCGCCGACAAATTTTGACGCCACCAAGTCCTTGGCGCCACTCAGCGCACTCCAGGTAGCGCGCAAGCACGTCCTAACGGCACCGTATGGACCTTCTGCACTTCGGCGACGTAGGTAGTCGAAGCGCATCGCCTCCATGAGCACCTGGACGAACACGTACACTATGCCGCTGTCCATGCGCCTTTCGATGTAATCGAGCAGCTTCGTGATGGCATCCACGTTGGTTACGATTACTCGAGAATGCTTTCCCATACGGAACCTTGCTGGCAGAGCCGTGTTTATCGCCGCCAGCCACTGCTGACTGCTGACGCGCCTACTGAGTAGCTCGAACACCGAGATGTTGTAGTTCTGCTCGTTTATCGGCGCGACCATCAGCGGACGAACGTCGATGTCCATGCCCGCGATGTCCGACGGGTCCAGGGTACGACGTGGGCCCTCGTTATTCTCGAGCAGCGTCTCGGAGACGGCGTTCAGCAAGGTCCTCAGGTACAGGCGCAGCTCGTCTGATGAGTTATCGCAGCACTTTTGGGCGAGCGAGATGCCGCAGCTGATCCTCAGCTTCACGGCGGCCGCCTTCGACAAGCGCACTAGTCGGATGTCCAGGAGAGTGCGCACACCGCGTACTAGCGAAAGGTCGATCACGCGTCCGATCACCTCGGGAAATGTGGAGAGGGCGAGCAAGTCGGCGTATTGCTTGAAAGGATGGAGCATGTCGGACAGCTGCAGCGTTCGAGCGCTAATGAAGCGGTGGCAGAGCTGGTAGAACTGCGCCAGGCTGAAGAGCCGGGGTGACACGCGGTTGGGCTCGTCGACCTCGTTCAGGCTGGTGTTTAAGTCGCGCAACAGGTTGCGGGCCGCTCTCTCCACGTAGCCGGCGTTGTTGTTGTTGCGCAGCCAGCGGCGGCATACGTGACCGTAGAAGTCGTGGCACGGGTCGATGGACACGTCGATGAGGAGCTCCAGGTCGCGTACGGCTCGCTTGCAGCCCATCGTGGAGCAGCCGTTCAAATAGTGCACGTGCTCTTGGCGGAGCACGAAGAAGAGCAGCACGCCTCCCGCTGAGACGAGCACGCTCAGGAAGCCGATCAAGAACAGTGCCACCATCTGCCGGTGGTGCTCGATGAGGGACGCCGTCACGTGGGAGATCTCGCGAATGGTGGTGGCTCCGACTGCGAGCCGAAAAATACTTATTTCATGGAAGAGAAGCTCAGGGAAAGATGGATGCTTGAATCGATAAAAAGATCGCAAAATACGATTTAGAACGGGGAATGTCGCAGGAGCCAACGCTTCGACAAGTGGACTTGTCTTCGCACTCGCCGCCCTGACGAAAACAAGTCCACTTATCGAAACGTTGGTTCCTGTGACATTTCCTGTTCTAAATCGTATTCTGAGATCTTTTCATCGATTATTTCATAGAGGCACGCAAAAGAGGCGACACCGAAAGAGGGGCACAGACTGACGTGGTTTCGAATCGTGTAAGATGTTTTATGTACGGCTGCAACGTTAGCGGCCGAAATTTCACGCTGGAAGACAAGATATTTCCCGTAGACGAATGCCGCCCTGCTCTGCAACAACGTCAAAGTATCTGAGGAATAGCTATGACACTGTTGTGTACTACTGACATACGTATTTTTGAGGGGCGTATCAACGCGGCAGAACTTGCTGCGGCTGGACGAAACGCACAGGTTGTTAAGCGCGCACTAGTAATGGAAGCCGACGCCGTTCCTTACAGTGGACCTCCATATTACAACGACGGCACCCTTGCGAAGTAAGATACGGGTGGCTTTTCACCCTTCAAGGGTCCTTATATATGCACCGCACGATATTTGGTCCCACCGTGTGGGTCAAACATTCCAGGGGGTTTTACTCGCCAGAAGGAAGTGGGTAGTACGGAAAGACTCCACATGGGAGCGGCATACCAGGCCAATAAAACATGTTTTGCTGACACAACCTGGCCCATATGACGACTAAAGACAAGCAGCGGAAATGCATCCTACAGAAGCACGCACTACGACACTTCTCTCCGCGGGCCTAACCATTCAGCCCTACTACTAATGCATATTGCCTAAACTGGCATTAGTCTGTACGCCAATGGACACACTTTCAAGCTTTAATGCCCAACAATCAAAGCGCATACTCACATCGAACAGAGGACTTGCGTCGGGTCGTAGCGCTTTCAATATCTTCCGTAGCCTGCGTGTGAAAACGCACACCAAGTTCATTCTTACGTTGCTAGTTGTGAAGGTGATATGTTATTGGTCACACAGTGTGGAAACTTAAGCGCGAAAATCTGGGGAGAATATATACTGCTTTGATGTTCTTCGATAAGCACAATAGTAGCTCACCTGCTCGGGTCTTATTGGATTCCTTCTTGTTTGTGCTCTTATTTCCCCATGTTAGCAGTCAGCATAATATAAAATCGTAGCGATTTCCTACTTTCTCCTCAAGACGCGATTGTGGCTCCCAATAAATGCGTTTAATTTCACCAACGTTTTACATAAGTGCTGCAGGTTGCACACATCAATCAGGGCAGTTGCATTATGAAGAATGGGGCTTTCTAAACCGTCAGCACATTAAATATTTTGAATGACTTTGGAACCTCTCGACGCATAGCGCATGCAAAAGTTAACGGCAAACAGCACTGCGGGACGCGGTAGGTCGCCCATCCACCAATGCTGATGGAGTGCAGCACGTCAAAACAACGTCAAACATTCTCGTATTTTCCCCAATATGGCAGCTCGTAGCTACGCACTGTATTCCGCAATGACCTGCGGCCACACTAGGTAATAAGCGTAATGAATTGACAGCGAAGTCAGAGCCCCCGCTTTGGCCACACTACGTGACAATAGCAATAAATCAGCACTAGAGTCGCTGCCTCACGCTATTTTTTTTTCCCCAGTGTTGCGCAAAGATGAAAGCAAGAACAAGTCGCCTACGCAACAGTTATGCGATTCACCGATTTCTTTACAGCTCCAATTAAGGACGAAGATAGACCTTGGGACACACATTTGGCGCTATATAGTGTCAAGTGTGTATTAAGCGTACCACGCTTTCCTTAACATACTTTTTCCAGGATGCCAAATGCTCATACTACAGAATTATATACAATTATGGAAGCTTGCTTAATAACTTTTAAGCATCCGACACGCATTCTCAAATTTATGCGAGGCGTATTATTTGTGGAACTGTCAAAGAAATCATACAAGTCCGGTGATACGCCGAACTGCACTTTGACTCCCAATAGAGCAAATGCGGCGTTTCTGTTTGTGCAAGTCACAGCTCGGCTTCTAACCTTAAGGTCCTGGGTTCGATACCGGCGGCGGAAGCCCTATTTACGTGAATGCAAAATGCTAGAAGGTTTCTATACTGTGCGATGCCAGTGTATCTTGAGGAACCACACACTATCGTATTTTCTGGAGCCCTCCAATACAGTGTTTCGCAGTCATATCGCGGTTTTGGGTGACGGCGTGAGAATTATTCCTTATCAGCGATTTTTGGCACGTGAAGCTTCGTAACTGTCACGTACACAAATACTGCAGAGTGCGCGCGCTATACGTGACGTACACTGGCCTCAAGTAAGTTGTTTAGTGGGGTTTGACGTCCCAAAACCAGCTCTGATTATGAGAGACGCCGACCACCTGGGGTTCTTTAACGTGCACTGACATCGCACAGCACACGGGCCTCAACATTTCGCCTCCATTGAAATGCTGCCGCCGCAGCCGGGATTCGATCCCGCGATCCTCGGATCGGCAGCCGAGTACCATAGCTACTAGACCCTTCAAGTAAGTTAGTAATCCTCATTGAACAATAGATAAACTACGGTGGCCATAAAGGTAGCACATAAAAGTGAAGGTGTTGGCTTCCCGAGTAATTAACATTCATGTCAAGAAAAAAATTTCCTACTTCTCTACAATTTACTTCCCGGTAGCACTAGGGAAGTGTTCGCGTAAGTGTGCCATGAAGGCTATTAGGCAATTGGATATGGGCTACTGGCTATGGGCACTTACGCGCCCGAAAAATTTTCCATGCACAGAAGATCTTGTGATCTGGAGGAACGCCGTGGGGTGGGGGTGACGCGCTACGTATTATTTCCGACTCCTCGGGTTACTAGTAGCACGCGCGCAACTCAGTCTAAGTACACGCGTGTTGCTCCATTTCGTCCTAATCGAAATGCGGGCGTCGTGACCGGGAATCAAACCCGTGTCGAGCTCACGCGCTATACTCTTGAGTTGCTAATCTGCTATGGCCGTCCAATAAAACTGATCACGTAACTAGTACTCTTTCAAATCTGCATGACTGCGGCACTTGAAGTCTCAGGAAACAACCGTAAGAGAAGATTCTCGCTTAACACTATAGGCAAACAACTTTTCTAGTTAAAATGATGGACGAGTCCTCGAGAACGACTGAAACGTCAATGTTATCTGCACCACCGCTTTGTTCACTGAGAAATTTGGGTGAAAACACGACAGAGCTTGCGCCACCTGAAAGAGTCTGCGAACTTTGCACGGGGACGTAGACGAAGCGGTGGTATTGAGCGAGGCCAGCTAGTATACAGAGGAACAGGTGTCTCCGCGGCTGCACAGTGCTTCGATGTCCTCCTATTCCGGCGAGGAGGACCATCTAGGCACCCTAAGAGTAGCTAAACCCTCCTCCTCTATACACTGCCTGCTCCTGCCTTTCTCACAGCTGGCTGGACTGTCGGCCAGTAGAGAAAGAAAAGGGCGAGTGTACGTCGATATATCTGCTTTATCCGGAGATTTCAATAGTTCTAATGGCACGCTGACCACTTCAATCCGATTTCCGCTTGAACTACTTCCTTAGCACAAAACAAGCACTACGACGGTTCTTGAATGTATTGATGCAGCACACGTCGATTTAATATTTGCCTTTAATGTCCCTTTAAATTAACGTGCCACTATCGTAGCTTAGAGACTGATGCTGCGCTGCAAGCAGCCATGGCCGGTACATCTTTATGCTCATGGAATGGACAACCACACGTGTAATCCCTAGACCTCATTAACAATCGTAATGTATTGGCGCCCATTATCCCGCCGGCAGAATTCTCTGTTTTTCAATAAAGAGCTTTCTGCTCTCTCTCTCTCTCTCTCTCTTAATGTAGTGAACGTTATTTCAGAGTCTGACATTATTGCATGCCTCGCAATCATATCGCGTTTTCTGCAGCCAAAATTTTTTTTCGTACAGCTTCTCTTTCTATCCCGCGCTGCTATAAGCGGCCCAAGTGGAAGCCTCACCGCAGGAGATTCTGAAAGTGCTCCCGCGTCGATGGACGTGGGACGCTTGATGCAGCTGCCCGCGGCCAAAGCGTTCGAAGCTGGGTGCTTGAGCATTGGCCGCAGCAGCGACGCAGTCGCAATGTTCGGGATCGGACTTCGCAGCCCGGCTTCCTTCTTGTCGACAGATGCCACTGCAGGCTTCGGCGGTGGAGACCTCGGAGGATGCGCCCAGGGCCTAGTTCCTTCGCCCGCTACACGCTTTCCAGGGAAGCGGGGCATAGCGGAAGGAGACGACGCAGGAGGGGATTTGGCGCGTGCCTTGAGGGAGCCGAGGGCGTTTCTCGTGTCGTCCGACTTGAGAGACTTCGTGGTGCTTTGAGACGACTGGGCAGCGCTAGGTTTAGCGTCCTCGCTGGTTTCTGCAGCCGGTGCTGCAGCATCGGAAGCATGGGCGGCTCCTAGATGGTGCAATGCAGCACGGTATTGATTGTAGTGAATTGCTAGTATTCTATGGCTTTGTATTTGGAAAGCAAACAGCGCTAGAGACAAGACAAAGGGCATCGCTCGATCTTCGCGTTTTAAAAGCTAAGCTGTTCTATAGCTCGAGGCACGGAGCCGTGGCTCGAGGTAAAGTGTTTGTGCTGACCTGAAAACTCGGCATATCGGGTACGCGCCAGAGGGGTACGGAAACAAAGTCTGAGAGTTGCACCACATCTGCCTACTCGTACAGCCTCCCCTGGCATTGCTCAGGCTGCTTTTAAGTTCTTACCGTCCGCAGTATAAGGGCTTGTGGTGGTGGCGCTGGATGTGGGCGTATCAGTGGGATGCTGGGGCGAGAGGGCTGACTGCGACCGGCGACTAGTGGGATGCCGATGCCTCAGTGCCGGCGTGCTGTCGTGACCTTTCGCCCGCGTGGGCGAGACGACGTGGCCAGGGGCAGACGCTCCGGAGGAAGACGCCGCCACGGACTTAGAACGCTCGGCCGCCACCTTGCCCGCACTGCCACGCGCGCTTGCATCCATGTGCGACAACTTAGGCGAAACGCAAGCTCTCGCCGTGGATCAGCGCCTCTGGAACCTCGCAGTTAGCTGGTACGCTTCCGTGTGAAGGTCGCCGCTCTGAACGTTGCTGACGGGACCGTTCGACGAATCTGAGGCTCGCGACACGACAGCGCATTCGGCGCGCGGCTCGTGAGCTGTGCTTGCGGTTTCTTCTTCTTCTTTACGTCATTGGCCATGGCCTGGCGAGGAAGACTATATCTGCAAGATAGCGTCCAAACTTGCAAACAATGTCGATGTCTCCTGATTACTGCTGCTGCCCTGCAAGAACGACTCGCATCCAATTCGGGGTATTGGCCAAGAATCGAGTGGGTTATAATAGTTTGCCTCATACTATACATACTCCACTAATTGGACATCTCTGATTGATCTTTGAATGTTGCACTTTGGAACCGTAGAGACGAAATCGGGCTGAAGTAATTTGAAAATTTTAAGCCGCTGTGCAATAAGGTGCAAAAATTGGCGAGTTGGCAGTGATTCATAATTAAAAAAGCAGACAGCACGAGCAAAGACGGGAACACAACGCACTAGCTGCTTTTTTCGTCTGTGTGTTCCTGTCATTGTTCGAGCTGCTTTCTTCTTTCATTTATGAAGTCTCTGTGCGTACATCCGACAATGGCCCAACAAACAGCTTCTAAAAGACCGAATATTTGAAATCAGCTAAATTTCTCCACCATGCAAGAGGGACTGTCGGTAGATGCATTGTTAAGCAGTGCTGCAGCCCTGCATTGCTGCTTGCCTTAGGAATCGAGAAGCATTCATAGGAGCGGACACTGCATGTAGCGAGGTAATTCGACCTTAAGTGCTTCTCTCGGCAAGCTCTTTGCCATTCCATTTATTAAATGCGAAGCATTTCTTGGCGAACTGGAGCCACTTTGACCGTATCTATCTATCTATCTATCTATCTATCTATCTATCTATCTATCTATCTATCTATCTATCTATCTATCTATCTATCTATCTATCTATCTATCTATCTATCTATCTATCTATCTACATCTTGGTGCTCTCCTGGCCGCCTCGTTCACGTGGCGCATACCAAAATTTGGATAGTGGGGCATAAATGTATGACCACCAAGAATGGTTGTGCTTTACATCACTAATATGACACGCCTGTCATGTATGTCACTATTAACGATGCTGTAATTACGTATGGCTCATACCTGTAGCGCTAGACCGGTGGCATGCGGGTATGCACCACAAATTTTCCTATCTGGATAACGTCAACATTAAAGACGCCCTGCCACACCTGTTGACTATAGTCAGAAAACGGTGCCGATCAGTCCTAGAGGCGTCATGTGAGCCAAATATTACTTCACTGCAAACCGGGGAATTCGCAATTCGGTTTCAAACACAGCTGGAAAGTGTCCACTCTTCTTTCAATCTGTCGCAGAAATGCGTTTTATACCTTGAAAAACCGCGTAGTTTGCACTTGGTTTCCTTTTGTTGCCCTCAATGGTTTGTCAGGTCGCTTTTCCTGATAAACTATTCAAGTAGTAATAACTTCGTTACGGCAGAAATTGCGTCCGCATCAAAACTTTCCTGATACGCGCGTTGGACACGCGATATGGGTGAAGGAAAACGAAACGAAAGGATCATGCACGCGCAGAGCGCGCCTCGTGACAGAACGTCTCGTTCGACCAACGTCCGTCGCAAGGGTTCTGCGTTCATCTCGCACAGGAAGCTCAGGGAATACGCCAAAGTAGTTGGTCTCCGAGGAAGCTGTCACATAACCGCCAGAAGGGAGCGAGTTGGGCTCCCCGTGGCACGCTTCCGTTCCAGAGCGGCACGGTCTTCGGCCCCTTCCTCGGCCTGCTGCCTGCTGGAAGCCACGAAGTAAGCCTAACTTGCCCTACATCTCGTTAGGCGCAATAGTTCTGAGAACACTTTCAGGCTCATCACCCGTCTCCTTCAGTGGTGTCATCCTGGTTAAGGACTCGCGCGACTATTGAAAATTATAGAACGACGGATGTATTTAGGGTGGGACGAACGACATGGGTAAGCGGTGTGCTGAGGCCGCTAGTGAGGTCATCTTCTAGACTAGGGGTCTCAAAGATGCGGCCTGCGGACATTTTGTTAGCGACTCTTCCAGCAGTTGGTAAACTAATTGCTAATTACACATCCCTATGCAGTCATTATGTGTCGAAACGTAACCGTGTAACAAAAGCCGCTGTATTTCGGAGTAGATCAGAATCGATAAGTTGCCAATTTATGACGTGAAATCCCCTCAAGGAAGGACCCTTTCACGATATATGCCAAACGCCTTCTTTAAAAATGGCAACGTTAGCTGGCAGTTTGTTCGGCCCGCCTACAAGGCACTGGTGAGGCGTTGGAAAGTGAACGTCATGATAAAGATTACGAATGCTTGGTCCCATTTGCCCATGAGTTGTTAGAGGTTGTTTTAGCAATTTATGGTGCGTACTTCCTATATACATATACCTTCTGTCCCTCATGCAAGATTGCCATATTAGCTGGTCTCCAGAAATTCTCGCTATGGAATATTATATTAGCAAAGAGCACTTTAATTAGCACATAGCCTGAGAGCAGATCAGTGAAACTACGGAAGCTCTGTCATACCGTGATTCGCTATCGCCCAGTTGCATTGCAAAATGCTTTGCACACTTGATGACAGTGAGATTAGGGCAGTGTAGCCCCGTGCGTTAAAATTTGTTTTGTTCAGAAAAACTTGCCAAACAGGAAATAAAAAATAAAGCGCCGGTTCATGCTCTTAAAATTTCCCAATCGCATGTCCTACCTCACAATTTGTATGCGGAATTTCAGCT
Organism: Hyalomma asiaticum; assembly: GCA_013339685.2. NCBI lineage: Eukaryota > Metazoa > Arthropoda > Arachnida > Ixodida > Ixodidae > Hyalomma > Hyalomma asiaticum. The sequence goes on along the minus strand of CM023482.1, from coordinate 86,778,222 downwards.
CGTATTATTGTTAAGGCTTCTACTCAATCTGGCAATGACTGCTTGTTCTCCACACCAATGGCGTATGCACCGTAATCGAGAAAATGAAGGTTACAGATGACATTGCAACGCCCTTAGCAGCAGCCAGGGTACTCCAACAACCTTCCGCCATGTGTCCACGCCATATATATACACCTTTTCAGAGAAAACACCCTGGCGCCGCTGGGCTGTGCAACATATGCGTGATCCCCACAAAAAAGGACTGCCGAGGGTTTTCAGTAGCAATTTTGGCGAGTTGGAAGGTATTTATTATCAAAAAGCGAACATACGCGAAGACAAATGGAACGAAACAGATAACGCAAGCACTTTTACTGTCGTGCAAAGCCCAATATGGCGGTCCTCCATGCTTCCTGTAAAAAGGTCAGTAGTGCTCCATGGGTGAAATCTTTGTATAAATATGTTGGTTCAACCTATAGCGTTGCTCGTTTGCGTTTTTATATAAATTTAATGAGTCTGATGCATTATGCGTGACCACGCAACTTCTTCTGCTACTTATGCTGAAATTTGTTGCAGGATTGTGATTAGACTTCTACTAGAAAAAATGATCGAATATCTTGTTTCTGCTCTGAAGCATCGCGGAGCAACGCGATAGTGTTATCGCCGAGCTAACTCTGCATTTCGTCGAGCCGAACTAAAAGCCTAACGTCAAGGCCGGACAGATGAAGGGGCACCTTAAGCTGAAGACTGAATGAACATTGAACATGTACCGAGCATTAAATATCTAGGATGAGGCCCACAACCTGTGGATACCCTGAGCATCTGATCTATGAAATATAGTTTTCTGTGATTAATGGGTCAATCCCAGTTAGGGGGTTACATGAAGTTTGGGGGAACTGTTGGGTTGGGTTCAATCAGGAGATTGGTAGAGAGTTTAGGTCGGGTTTCTTTTAAGATAGTTGCAGCAAGCTTCACACGCCCCTGTTTCCGGTAAAGGAAAGGGTAGCTAGGATTAGTAATTTTAAGATCAAAATGGTCAAGACTTATCTTATTAACAGCAAAATAATCGACAGTTTTTTCCATAAACGTGTTTTAATAACTGTTGAATGACAGATATTTCGTTTTCGACGCATGCAGGATGGCGCGAGAGAGTTTCTGCTCAAGGAGCAGCAGCCCACTGAAGCGCAAGTGTAAGCGCAACGCAGAAGCCTCCACATCGTATTCAGCGACCAGGCCTTTGCGGAACGTCCTTAACAAGGGCAGCATCTAATGAGACGCGATGGCGGCAGCGAGGTGCGGAAGGCGTCGCTACGACAGCCCCGCAGCCCACGTCGAAACCTCTACCTGAGGGCCTCGTCAACGCCGCCTCGCCACCCGCCTCGTGTCATCAGTCATCAGGCTGCCAAGGTTACGCAAGGTGCGCTTTATACACATACGCAACCACGCGCGGATCCGAGGGGGTCGTAGGCACGTCCCGATTCCGTCATTGAATTTTCACTGCCCACTTCCGTGCAGGGTTTGGCACATGACAGTGGTGAAACGTTCCTCCGAGTTACTATGTTGTAGAAATCCTCACTTGGATGTGAAAGCTCTGCATTATTATTTTTAATATTATTATTAGCCGCAAGCACCCTAGCGCTGTTATCAAGATCATCATCAGAAAGCCAGGGAACCATATTCGTCCGCACAAAATGCATTTACTGTATCCTGTGCGGACGACAGCGTCGCGCTCTAAATACGGGTAACCTCTTACTGCAAGTGCTATCACCCAAAAAGGAAAAAAAAAGAACTAAACAAGGAAACGGGTTACGTTTTAGGCTTTTGGAGCTGCTGCAGAAACCACGACGTGGGCGAAGTTCAACTTGAGGGCGACGTTTAACGTGTCTTAACGCCTAAGCGCGCGGAGCGAGATTGTAGCGCATTGTGGCCCTATAGACCCGATTCAGAAGCTTAAGCCGTGGGACGTTGACTTTCCTGGCCGACAGTACATACTCCGAAAGGAGAATCCCCTTGGCAACGTCTTCATTAAACGCTTAATAAGACTCACTCTAGGGTCTGGCGAAACTGTTCGTTGAAGATAAGTGAAGCTTGCGGTTGGTGGTTTGGGCAGGCTCTATGTGTCGTCTTTCGGCCTTGTCTGCCGTTGGCGCTGCTGTTCCAGCATAGTGAATTACCACCAACTAGCCCAAGTTTCTCTTCTAGTCTATATGTGTAATATTTTTTTTTATATGTGGGTAACGTTTTCTACAAAAACGCGAGTTTCGCTTTAACCTTTGACGTTTAGATCGGAGAGCATGCAGCGGAGACGAACATATTAGCTGGAGCAGTTATGAAAAATTTTATTCATATTAGTATAGTAGCATAAACACGAACTACATATACGTCTTGTTTCATGACGTACTACTGTTCAGTGCCCAGGTTTTGCGTGGTGGAGACTTCAAATACCACAGCATCTGTAGACAGACAACATGTCTGCTGGGTTGTTGCAGGCCTCGGGTTCTACGGCAGTGCAAGAGGCTGACAGTTCTTCCTCCGGGAGCAACGAGCAGCAAAAACTGAATTTCAGCGACATTTCCGTCGCCAACAAGCCTGCAGACCCGAGTTCCACAGGGCTGCACCTAGCAAACAAGGGACGACACCTGCCCAGCCTGGACCCTCGAAAGTCCGGTATTGGCCACCGCTATTCTGTGACGCCTTACGTGGCATTTAAAAAGCAACTCCGGCAATTTTTCATTGTCCACTGATCTCAATCAGGTGTTCAGTATATGTTCTCCTCGGTACCACAGTTTATATTCTCCTCGCCACTTTCACTTTTCTGGCACCAGCTCCATATTTCTGATGGCGTGGAGGCTGTGACATCGCATACGCTGCCCGAAGCGTCCACCCGTTTCGGTTTCGGTTTTAACACTTCGTTCATTCGGTTATCTAAAATTATTGGTGAGTTTATGAACAAATTGAATAAACCTGGCTGCTTCAGGGGCCTGAATGCTATTGGAAAAGAGCGATATCAAAATATTGTGGGAAAACCACCGGGGTTGCCCTTTAAAGGAGAACTGGCACGATCTTGAGGCGGCGCAAAGTGGCACTTTTTGCGTTCTTGGCATGCATTGTCAACGCTCTCAACACACCGGAGCCGGGTAATGTGTATAAAATACATATAAAATACCCCGCTTTCCTTCGGGAGTAACGCTCCTCATCGGTTGCCCATTTTTCAAGGCGATACGACATCGCCGATGCTCAGCCGCTGAAGTCATGGCTCGGCCCTGCATAGTTGGTGCAAGGTACGGCGCCCCGTTGCTAGAGAGACAGATTCTTAAATTGAAAAGAAGAGAAAAGCACATGATAGTAACTGTCTCTCGTCTAAGAGGACACCTCAACCGTCCTGTGCGGGGCATCGGGGAAGAGGGAATAAAGCAGTGAAAGACAAACTATAACTGAGAAGAGGGAGACACGGGCGTAGGTACCATACGATACAATCGCCCCGTTGCTGGGCCACACGGTGTGACGTCATAGCACGGCGAGGGTTTTTTGGCGCAAAGCATCCGCACCAAGCTCGAGTTCACCAAGCTCATAACAGCTGCTACAAACCTTGCAGCCTTCAAACCACTTCCACGCCGTTAAAACCGCATGAACAGCGAAGCCGTTCTTTTTGCCGCTAGCCGTGACGAGAATAGAAAGGCTATCAACTGGGAACTGTGTTAAACGGCGTTTTCGCGACATCAGGGATCGAACCCGCGACTTCGAGCAAAACCTTTTAACAAAAATGTGCCGGGGTCCACCACGACGCCATACGTCACTAGCGTAGCAGATATGATGCAATAAAATAAACATATACGAACAAGAAAGAAAAGCCACAGCCCCTCGCTCCATGACGAGAGGTGGCTGGTGCTCTCTACCCCTGCGCTAACGCCTCACATGCTCGGAGCTGTACGAACGCGGCGTATATTTGTTCTTCGACGCTCTCTTTCGGCTCAGCGCGCGCGCATCCCGCACATTAGTGAGTTTTAATATATCGGAAAGCAGCAAACGTAAAGATTTAGCGTTAAGGTTAACGTTACGGTAAAGCTGGGTGCACTCAGCGGCACAAACTATAGACTTTTAGTATAGCGGAAAAAAGCGAAACGCTAAAGCTAACGCAAAGGCATGTACGGCGACAACTACACCTTAAAACAACTCTTATTAAATCCCTAAGTGCGCCACAAAATCATTGAGCCAGTATCGTGTAAGTGTGTTCTTAGTGCTGTGTCGGCAGACCCGAAAAACATCGCTTCGTTTCAAATGCCGCCATCGAGTCTCCTTTCTGACCCGTACTGCCTGTCATTTCGAAGTTGCGATGACAGGAGCGCTTAATTTATACTTCGGAAGCCAGAGAAGCTACGCAGGCAGTCCATGTCGTCGAGGCTACGCTGCATACGAGAAATTTCGCCGGCATTTCCGCTTTGAGAAGGCGGATTTTCCACTTGTCATCAGTGCCCCGGAGCTTCTGCAACATTTCTCCAGTGCCCAGGGGGTGCGCATCTGTGCATGTGCCTGCGAAGGCTCGCTTATCGAAGTCGCCTTTGTGACTGAAGGAATACTTCGCCAAACAAAACTGTCATTTCAAGCATTATATATATACAGTAATGCACCACACTGCTCGTCTCGGCTTTATTTAATTGGTTGTAGCTTGAAACAGCCGATGTACAAAAAGAAAAAAAAAAAAGCCCCGGGGGCGGTGCCGCCATCTCGACGAGACTGACGTAAACGTGAGCAAAGCGACATGGCCTCTGAGATTTCGAGCGCCGGCGAGCGCAGTCTCGAAGGCCGTGAAAGCGAGTGCACTCACGTTTTAAGCCTTGTGTGCCGCTTACTGAGAGCGTATCTTGAAAACGGCGACACATTGTCACCAATACACGGCTGGCGAAGCTTAATTAGCCAAACCTAAGACAAATAAGAACATGAGCGGGTAATGAATGAGCTTAACAATGCAGGCCGATGTCCCGACAGATCTGAAGCGATGGTCTCACTTCGACCGACGCCGCCATCTTGCCAGCCGTACGGGTCCCTTTGCGAGCGTTAGCGTTGAACGATATCTCCCGAAAATAGCGTAGGCACGTAAGGGTATCGTATACGTTAACGTTCTGCGCATGCGCGGTGTGTTCCACGGTAACGTTAACCTTACGCTAAATCTTTGCGTTTGCTGCTTTCCGATATACTAAAGCTCACTATTGCCTGGAACGGTACCGCCATCAAGGAGAGGCAAAGTGAATCACTGCAGCTTTACTTCGCGTCTCCTGGATGGCCGCACCATTACAGGCGTGTTCCAAAGTCCTCCTTGATGCACGCGTGCGGTGCCGCGCGTGCATCGCAAAGAAGCGTGATAAGAAGGAACGTAGCCGCGTTCGTACAGCTTCGAGCGTATATGCGCCGACAGCGCAGTGGTAGAGCCGGTGGAGCACCGGTCACCTTTCGTCGTGGATAGCGTTCTCCCGCCGTCCACTCTTCGAGCATGATGGCAGAAAGAACACTGCTACGTTAGGCGCCCAAGCACGGTAACCATGTTGACGGGTTAATGTGGCGCAAGTAAATATGATCGATACCTTTGTCACGTGGCATTTACGATCGACTGTGTCTAATTATTACGTAAACTACTTGTTACCACGAGGGATTGGTCCTTGAACTTATAAAGGCGATGCGCAAACGTGGGTTCATCCAAGTCAAGCGGTGCCCACCAAAACATCGATAGCAATGGGCCAAGTTCACCTCGATCTATGTACAATGAACATTCGACTGCTTCTGTGAAGGCACATCTCGCTTTCGTGTTATACCGATTCCTCTGACAGAGGGATCAGCCACATTTTTTGCACTTTATTGCCTTAGCATGATGTAGCAGTGCGTCCAGATCAAGAGTCGGTATTTCTCTTTGCATTTCGCGCTTTCGAAATACAGCCGCAACTGTGGGGATCGAACCCACAACCTCGAGCTAAACCTTTTCTGCACTTTATCGCACATCATCCTTCTCGCAAGCACATCGTGTAGCAGTGTCCCGAGCGCACGAGTAGGTCGGGTGCGGCAGTGGGTACTGGGTCGAGATGAGCGGTTCCTCTTTTTTCCCCCCTGGCGTAACAAGTACTATACAGTATAATCCTACACACGGTACTACCTCGACGTTCAAAAGCTTTCTTTTTAAAAATCGCGCGACCACGCGTGATCCCATGAAAACGTACGCACCCGATAAAGAGAGGCACATGCCGTGCCCAGCACACGATATGCGGCACAGATAGTGATTATACATAGAGAGAAATCATGCTGCATTTGGCGGTCTGTAACGTTATGCACAACCTAATCTATACTTATCGTGTATGTCAATGCATTTTCTTTTTTAAATGTGCACCACGACTTTGCCCTCAACTGTTATATACATGTAGAATGTAGGCAACAGCGAGCCGAATGTTCAACTGTGCTTTCGCCTTCACATTCGTAGAAACAAGTAAGCAGTACCCGCAATTCCTTTTTTTTTCTCAGCTGGCGTTCAGGGCACCGAAAAAGCTCTCGATGAATCGGGTCCAACAAACGCTCTGCTAAGGTTCGAGCCAGTCGGCCATCAAAGCTCAGAACATCAATAAAGCAGCCATCGAGAGTTTTTCGAAAGGAGCCTTCGGAACAAACTCCACGATGGCTGCCATGAGTGGACACATCGCCGAGACATCGAGCAGCGTCGGATGCACTATGTTAATGCCTGGCGGCAAGATGGCAGTTTCGCCGAAGGCGATGAAGACTACTTCGGTGGAGAGAGACGTTACGTTCCGAGAAGCTCCGAGGTCACTGCTCCCCTTTTGGGACGCAGACGAAGGCTCGGTTCCACCGTCTGGATCAATGTCAGTGTCCTTCGTCTCTTCCAACGCCAGCTGCAAGGCCATGCGTCAGCTGACCGACACCATCGACCTTCCGAGGCTGCGACGCTGCGCCATGGGGGCGATCCGTGAGACAAGTGCCCACAGCGTTGCGCGCCGCATGTCGTTTCCGCAACTGAAATGCTCGGCGTCATCGCTTACCGAGTACGCAGCTGACACCGGAGCCGGCAGGCCATTCTGGCTGGCTCTGGCGTAGGCTGACTTCAAGCCCTTGCGTTGCCACGGATCGCCCCTGGACCGAGGACATCGGGAACGTATACTCATGCAGGGCAACAAGCACTACCCTCGGCAGCAGGCGCGGTACCATGCCATGGCCATACCGGCAACCACTTTCGACGAGGCTGAGTACGTGCGCTTAAAGGTGCATGACCAAGTGCAGCCAGATGCATTGCCAGCAACGAGCAGAACCGGGCTGATGAAGCCCGTTCACAGCTGTTTGTGTGAATCGCGCCTGTGCGCGACACACAGGAACATTATGTTCCTGCTCAATTCGTTTATGCGGAATGATTAGTAAATGCTCTGAAAAAAGCGTTTCAGAATACCGCAGCAGCTGAATCTGTCTATTGCAGTCGGAGGCCTGCAAGCAAGTCTGTCTCATATTTTACGATTCTGTATGAGCTTGTTGCACATAATTGCTTAGACGGATCATCAGACGGTAATTATTTCGCTTGCGTTTAGTGCGCAGCTAGTGAGCAGTTGTGTGTCGCCTTTCTTGCAAAATGCACGGCTACTATCGGTCCAGGGCGAGTCTCAGGTTGTATGTATGTATGTATGTATGTATGTATGTATGTATGTATGTATGTATGTATGTATGTATGTATGTATGTATGTATGTATGTATGTATGTATGTATGTATGTATGTATGTATGTATGTATGTATGTATGTATGTATGTATGTATGTATGTATGTATGTATGTATGTATGTATGTACGAAAATTGATATGCCACAACATAACTACATAACATGAAGATCATGACATGACATGCATGTCATGTCATGTCATGCCACAGTCTTTGTGCTCTTGCGGCCGTTTCATTAATGGGATATATACGAAAATTGCTATGGCACAACATGACTGCATGACTATCATAAATGACAGGTCATAACATAAAAATCATGACATGGATGTCGTGATTTTCATGTTATATGTCATGAGCGGCATGATTTACATGCCACGGTCCTGGCGCTATACTGCCGTTTCGTTAATGGGATGTATGCGAAAATTGGTTTGGCACAACATGACTGCATGACGATCATAAATGACACATCCCCGCCACGGTGGTCTAGTGGCTAAGGTACTCGGATGCTGATCCGAGGGTCGCGGGATAGATAGAATCCCGGCCGCGGCGGCTGCATTTCTATGGAGGCGAAATGTTGAGGCCCGTGTGCTGTGCGATGTCAGTGCACGTTAAAGAACCCCAGGTGGTCGAAATTTCCGGAGCCCTCCACTACGGCGTCTCTCATAATCAGAACTGGTTTTGGGACGTAAAATCCAACAAAACACAAAACAAACATAAATGACAGGTCATAACATGAAAATCGTGACATGCATGTCATGAGCGGCATGATCTACATGCCACTCGTTTCGTTAATGGGATGTATACCAAAATTGCTATGGCACAACACGACTGCATGACCAACGTAAATGAGAGGTCATAACGTTAGAATCATGACATGCGTGTATGACATGCGTGGCTCTTGCGGCCGTTTCCTTAACTTCATATGTAGCAAACTCGGTATAGCGAGACAACAGTGCAAATCCAATCTTCATCTGCGGATAAAGGGAAGGGGGTGGGAGGGGTGAATCGGGCGAGGAGGTGTTGAGTGTGTGTGTAGAAATCCCTGGCTCCGGGGCACGTGCCAGCGATAAACACGGCCGGAATTCGACCCCGCGACCTTCAGATCAGCAGCCGAGTGCCATAGCCACCAGACCACCTAGGCAGGGCGATTCCAAAATTTCAAGTACGCAGTTATCGAACTGAGTGCGGATATTGAATATTCGACGAATATTTGAAACGTTCAAATAATCGGCACACCCTGGTCTGAATATGCTTTTTTCTTTTGTTCTTTTATTTTATTTTATTTTTACTCTAGACATCGCGTAGATTACGGAGATTGTGCTTCGGCTTGCCGATGCGCCGGCCATGTCGGCCCTTCATTGTATATTTGTATACTTCATACATATATGCTTCACGTCAGTGCTATGGACAAGGCAATAACTTGGAATCGCGCTGACGAGATACGGAACCAGAGCATTCGTTACAACCCTGTTTAATGAAGCGTTGCTCTTGGCGGTGCAGAACTAATGAGAGCGAAGCAAAACGCTGCGATCTTGATGCTTAGCCTGAAGTCATGAGCGATACAAACTCGTCGTAGTTAATTTGGCCATCTCCGTCCACATCAGCTTCCCGTATCATCGCGTCTACTTCTTCGTTCGTGAGCTTCTCTCCAAGGGTCGTCATGACGTGACGGAGCTCTGCTGCGGCTATGAAACCTTTCCCGTCTCTGTCGAAGACCTATGGGGAAGAAGAGCAACGTAATCATGGCACTTGTCGATTTTACTACCAAGGGCACTCCAAGCAATCACTGCGCAAGAAGCGTTCTTTCTTAGCTTGTGCCCCATCGCTAATGTTCCTGCAGTTCAAGCTATCGCGAAAAGATATACGGAAACTGGTGAACGAACTAACGCTCTTGAAAAATACCCCAACATGGATGTCTATGTAACGTCCGACGGACGTGCCTCCTGAATTACGTTAGCAAATGATTCATCGCGTACTTCCGTCGGATGTTCCTAGGCATGAAAATTTCTTAATACGGTATACGGGATATGTGGTTTACACATATCCCGTGTGGATAGTCAGAAAAAAAATCGAAAAAGCTTTAAGTAACGTACGTGTTGTGTGGCTGCACGCTATTTGTGTTAATGTGTGATAACTGTATGCATCGTAATCACTGCTAGACACGCAGGAGTAGCTTGCATGCGTTGCTACGCCAAACTCTGTTAAACGTGAGGTCATACAGGGACTCCGGAACCAGGAGGCCAGGGGGGGGGGGGGGGGGGGGACCGTTTGTCCAGAGGGGCCACGGTCCCCCCACAGAGCACCCCCCCAACTTTTGTTTGCTTAAAGTGAGTTGATGGGGCTTCGAACTGTGAAGCCTCCATGAGCGCGACCTGTTCGCAGACTGCCGCCCATACGACACTACGTGCTTACCTTGAAGGCCTCCCGGATCTCTTCCTCGGTGTCCGTAGTGCGCGCCTTCTTGGACATCAGGGCTAAGAACTCCGGGAAGTCGACGGTGCCGTTTCCGTCAACGTCCAGCTCCGCGATGATTTCCTTGAGTTCGGCCTCGGTCGGGTTCTGACCAAGGGAGCGCATCACGGTGCCCAGTTCCTTGGTGCTGATGGCACCGTCGCCGTCCTTGTCGAACAGCGCAAACGCCTCGCGGAGCTCCGCGACCGCGTCCTCGGAGAGCTGCATGTCTTTCGGTTGAAGATCGCAGGTGCCTTTTCAGCGGCTGCTCGTACAAGCCGAGTTCTCCGCGACGGGCGACAGCGCGAGCCCTTTACCGCTGCTGGTCAAAGCCACGGCAGGCGCCTCGGCTGCGCTACCCGCTCAGGCTGCCGGCGGTGCAGTGGAGGAACCTGCTTGGGCGTCGGCAAACCCGAGGTGATATTTGGCATGAACGCGCGTCTCGAGGCTCAGGGCACGCGGACCAATGGCGCCGTCTTCTTTACCCGTAATGATCGCGTGCAGGGTAAATTTAGTGTGCAATGCTTGGTGGTCATATTCGTGGACCGTAGTGCATCCATATGAAGGATATATGGCCAAAGAAATGGGCGGCAAGGCGCATGACAACGGTTAATAAAAGAAACATACAAAATTGAAGCAATAATGTATACAGACAAATTATTCGCTGAATACTGTACTGTCGTTAACGGTCACTATGGCAGCTTTATTTTAGTGTCATACTATTTCGCTATCACGTGCTTAGATTGAAGGTCCATGTCTCATTTTTAAATTTCGCGCCGAAATCTCTGCACGTCGATAGATTGGAAAGACTGGCCGAATAAAATTTTCTAAAATTTCGGACATAAGGTCTTAGTCCACCTCAATGCTAGGAGCACTGCATTTCATCTTGCTGATCTAGAACTGTGCGGACGCCGGATGACGTGTCGCAGCGAGTTGTTGCGGGAACTCCTAGGTGACGTGGGCACAAGAAAGATGCGAAGCACAAGGCGAGAACTAACGAATAGAGGAGGTCGCTATATTTTCTTTTTGCGCGTTTTCTCGCTTACCAAGCGTTTTCCCCTGGCAAGAGTTGTGCTTTCGGTTTTGTAAGATAGTGATTTACTGTTACGCGAGAAATTCTGTTTGTGTTTCGTGTGCCGTCAAAGCTAAGGCAATAGTGTCGATGAAAGGATGTATATATATATATAAGTGCGCCATTTCTTATGCTTAATTGTGTACCAAGGAAGACGTGAAGCACTCACACCTGCCCTGCCTATACTTAGATGCAAGAAAACTTCTTGTCTGTCCTACTGGCTACAGTGGCGCACCGACGGGGTTTCAGGAGATATGTAACCGCCCCCTCCCCCCCCCCCCCCACCCTTTTCTCTTTCCTTCTTGCAGCACCCCCACAGCAATTCTCACTGATAGTCCAACGTGTACACTCAAGTGCTCTGTTGACGTCATTGCAATTCAGGAGGTGGCTTTCAAATCTATCGTTCGGCGAGACTCGCAGGAAAAACGCGTTCTACTCTGACAGTTTCAGCTGCAGAGAATACGAACGACTTCGCGCGGCCACATACCGGTCGGCCTTGAGGACCACATTATGCGTTAGTTTTCTTATTTCGCCGTTTATTTTCTACGCGCGCTGCTTTGCTGAACGGCTTCGTGGCTGTCGTGCTTCTTCAGGAACTTTGGGTAACTGAACAAACATCAACTTCATCTTATAGCTATTATTTGCTTCTTGGTTCCTCCAAAGCAACCAAATTGCATATTTTGTAAAGTGCTTGCCACTCCCTCCCGATTCTTTCCGGTGAAATCCTGGGTGCGCGAGTGACTAGCTGAAAGGAAGAGAGAGATGATGGCCGCACCTTGCAAAGATCGCTGCCTGGCCCGTGTAGCGAGCTTTCCCCCGCAACGCGTCATATTGAGGAGAAGCGACCTTCTAAGGTGATCTTTAGTGCACCTATAGGTTCATTCCGAACCACACCGAGGCAGATAAACAGCACTTAAATGAAACAAACAAATGGGGGTGCTCGAAATTTCCTCACCCGCTAGCCTGCGTGTCACCCACGACAACGCAGGCTAACCTAAAGAAGCTGCACTTCAAAACAATGTCGGTTTTCACATTAAGCGAGTTAAAACAGGTCATGTAGCTGCTGATGTGCTTTTTTTTTAGCCTATCCACGTTAGCATTCTAGATTGTTCATACTCACTGCCCAGAAATCACTGTGAAATTTTGAAAAAAAGCATTTCCTTATCAATTTCGTGGAACTTTTTAAAGTGTCCCTTTGCAAGAATGGCTGTGGGAGAAAAAATGCACTTGTAGCCATGCGACAACAGCACCTTGTGAAATTTCACTTACAAGAAGTTGAAGTCATTAATATGGTTTCTCTGCCTCAGTTTATGGCAAGCACTGTGTAACAGGCTACCTTGTGCATGCATGACTACAGATTGTTTGAGATAAGTAGTGGACAAAGCGTACATACTTACTGCTCAACAACAGAAGTGGTAAAATTAGCACAAAGTATTGCATTGTGAGTAACACAGAAAAAACTCTAAATAAAAAACTGTCGTTCTATCTGAAAGCTTTATTGGTCACTAAAGGATAGCATAATGAAAAGGAAGTGTCAGGTCAACAATGAAATCATGGAAACAACATCGGCATACAATAAAGATGTAGCAATTGATCACGACATAAAAAAAAATTATACTTGGCATTTGACTGGTTGATAGGAATGTACAAAATGATGACTCATGAACAACTAATCAGTTTTCTTTGACACTTCTGCGCTTTCATGAGGCTCATATTGGCTGCTGGCATCCTTGGGTGTCTCCGATTCACCAGCCGTGACCTCCTTGCTGGTCTGTAAAACAGATCAGTATAAATAAGAAACATGACATAGCATGCAATTGTGTGTGAAATTGAACAACATCAAGTGTCAGAGACACTAAACGCAAAATGTTAAATTAAACAGCATCACTAAAACAACATTCTTGAAATCTCCCCAGCACAATTTGTGCCAAAAAGTTAATTCAAGAGAAAACTGCACTTCAATGCTGTGCATAACCCTCGAAAAAGTGAAATTGCCCACTCTTGAGAAAGGATTTTACGTCACATAGGCCACCACCACCATTTAATGCCTGAAAGGTGGTACTACTATGCCTTCATGCCTTGAAGACAAGAACAAAACCAGAAAGTGAACGAACAAAATAAGGATATGGTATTTTACTTGCAATAATAATGAATTTTGAAATTGTGCAAAGCCAGTGATGCTCTTCGCATTCATGAAATTACTGAAATTCAAGTGCAGTGATAACGGGACTTTTTGACCACATGAATAGTTTTAAAGAGACAACACCTTCAACAAGGCAGCTATGATACACTTCTAGCTTCCACTGCTCAATCTGGCATAAATGTGTTGTGGAGTGCAGTGGTCACTAAACAAACTGCAGAATCATGTGTAATTATGAGTATACATAAACATTCTGAGAATAGCAACAAAATAATTAGCTTGTCTGAATTGAAACACACATGCGTGCTCACAAGTTTCTTAAAGACAGTGCCCTAACACCCTAGAGTCATACAGCAAGGCCAACACGGACCTCAGAATGTCAGCTGGCCTTGCTCATTGGTACATATACATTCAGCACTTGCTTATGCAAGCACTGCAGTTATCACTAAAGTATATTTTTGCAAGTTTATTAGGAAAGGGTTCTGTTAACTATGCAGCAATTTTTATTTGTGGCAAAAACATTGTATGTTTTTGTGCTCTACTGAAGCGCAACGAATTGCATTAACTTTCACAGGCGATTCCAATGAGAAAGGGTAAATAAGGGCTGTGGTTCACTTAAGGAAAGAACACTTTTTCATACGCTTTGTACGTAGCGCCACCCAGAGTTGTGGGGGAAAGGGAGTGCAAGAGTGGAAAGGAAAGGCATGACATAGTGGGAGGCTCTGTAAGTTCCGACCACCTGAGCTTCTTTAGCTTACACAGACATCACATAGTGTGCTGCCCTTAGCATTTTGCCTATGTAGAAATGCAACTGCATAACGTGGTTTGCACGAGCATCTTTTGGGTCTGCATTCAAGCACGACTAGACTGCCACAGTAAGAAGAAACATTTGTAAGAAGAAAATTAGTCAAATAAATAAGAACCGATAAGAGACATTTGTAAGAAGAAAATTAGTCAAATAAATAAACTGATAAAGGCCAAGAGAGAGAAAGGCCGGAATCAATCGCAGCAACAAGGCGCCACAGGCAAATTGCAGCACCGTAGCTACTTGAACTGCTTTGTTCCAAACCAATAACCAATGTTATTTGTTTGGTCCAGGTTCACTTTGAGTTCAAGCACATTCCGAGAATACAGGTTTGGGTTCAGCTCCAGCCAAAATCCCAGTTTTGGCTTCGTTCGACACCTTCCTACCTATGCTAAAGTCAACAAGATATTTTCTCCAAGAGCTGGACAGCATTTTATTCCTTTTTTAAATGAACTGCAATGATGTTTTTATGATTGGTAGTCGAGTACTGCTAGCGAGAGAATTATACAGAGGAGGTGCTATGTCATCAGGGTAGTACCAGAATGTCCTGTTGGAGCTGCCATTCCTCTCGACTATCTTGACTACCGAAGCACTACTGTCGATGGTGTTGGCGTGTTCATGTTCGGTATTAAGTTTTAACCCATCAGTGCAGTGTATACTGTTACTTGCTTTACTGTGGTTTAAAATGTAGGCAATAACCTAAATATCTATATGGTGACTTAATATAGTCAATTTCATAATGCCTTTGGTAAGCCACACAAAAGTATACACATTTTGTATTGCTGCGAAACATTATTTGGTGTAAACAATGTGGCAAGCCTAATGCTGCATTGACTATTATCTATAGCTCATCAAAGTACACATATTTTGTATTACTGTGAAACATTATTTGCTGTCAAACATGGCAGGTCCAATGCTGGCAGTCGTGACCACATTGCAATGTAATACTTGTATACTGACCCAATGAAAAGCAAACTGCACTGCATCAATTTCTGCAGCTATTACTTTTGTCGCAAGGCAAAGTACAATCTGTGCCAAAAGTGTTTGATGGCTACGCAAGCTGATGAAAGGAGTGAATTCTGGTGTAGTAAATGATTCTGTTGGTGCAGGTGCCAACAAATGGAATGGGAGCAAAATTGTGTAGTTGGACAACCACTGCAGTCAACAGTGTTTTTTCTTTAGACTGCACAGATTTTCTATATGACAGCTGAAGACAGAGGGGCTAAGTGATGGACCCATTCAAACTGTAGGCAACTTCAATGCCACTGTTGTGGAAACTTTCACCCATAATTTCACCTTGCCACAGCTCACAAGGAACACAAAGAGGCAGATTTTCTGTCACAATCTGGGAATGAACATTCTAACTAATGAACATTCAAGCGGAAATAACTTTTCATGTCCAGTGTTACGACTGGCCTGCTACAAGAGCCGGCTAGCGGGTAGGGTAACAACAAAGAAAAAAAACGGCACGTGCTGCACGGGATTCAACGTGTCCAAGATCACGCAACAGCTGGCCGAAGTCTAGACGGCGAGTTTCTAGAATGTACTAAGAAGCCATAGAATGTGATGCTGAGTCATCGAAACACAGCTGGTGAGCGCGCGAGACCGATGGAGAGCGACAGAGAGGCAGAGAGTGTGTACCAATGCTCATGACGACATGTGAGGGAGAAAGAGGCCCTGCCCAAGCGTGGAAGTGGCCAGCCCAATCAAGAATGTTCCCTCAGCTTTGCGTGCGCTGAGATCACATGGCCCGCACCGAATTCTTCGAGGATGACTGCCGAAGGCAATATAAAGAGTCGAACACAGGCCGTCAGCAGCAGTATTAGCCGTCTGAGAGTGTGAGAGCGGAAAGAAGAAGTGAAACGACGCTGCTTCGCGAGCCAACCGGCGAGCCCAGCCTGCAAGCTTCATGTTGACAAGGCACTTTGAGTGACTGGTGAACAGGACTCCTTTTCTGTGTCTTATTCTCTATCGTAGTGTATAATTGTCACAAAATAGTGCCCACTTCGTCGGAGAACACGTCGTCAAGTTAAAGGGAGCACCGAAGAAACAACATGGAAACAAAAGTGGCGTGCAGAAGAGGTGCCCAAGGTCACGTAGCAGCAGGTTGAAGTCTCAAAGAAGCAAGAAGGTTGTCGATTGCAGCAGTGAGTCATACTATCACGATAGGTGAATGCGTGAGCCAGACAGAGAAAGAGAGAGGAGGTGGGGAGTGCGTACCGACACTCGTCGCGACATGTGAGCGAAAAGAAGGCGCCGCCCAGGCGAGGAAGCTGCGAGGGTTATCAAGAATGTTCGCTCAGTTATCTGCGTGCTTACACCACGTGACCCGCGCTGAAACTTCGGGAATGACTGCCGAAGGCAATATAAAGAGTCGACCACGGACTGACAGCAGCAGTCGTAGTCATATGTGACTCAGCGAGAAGAAGAAAGAAAACATGAAACGACGCTGCTCTGCGAGCCAGCCAACGAGCTCGGCCTGCAAGCTTCACGTGACAAGGCACCTCGAGTGACTTTGGTGAATACTTTGTTGTAACGCATGAGCTTATGCATTTGTCGCTGGTTTCGTATAATGTTGTAACCCACCTGAATTTGTAAAGAAGACCCGTGTTTGTGCACGTTTTGCGTAACTGCCTGTTTGATGAGAATAAATTTTGTTTTGATCACTCTTGGCTCTGACTCGGTCTTTGAACCACTGCTGGCGTTTAGCTAGTGCGCCGAAGGGACCTAAAACTCAATTGTCCAAGCTGTCGTGGGATCATTTTTGGGGAACTGATACTTTGGTTCTTGAAATCCTTTCCGGCAATTGCGTACCATGTCTCACAGCTCAGCATCAGTAACAAACATCTTGCAGCCGGCAAATGCATGCTTTCCAGCTGGCAATTTCACGTGTTGGCATACTTTTGCGCTGGGAACGATATTTTACAGCTGGAAATAGCATTACTAAACAAGAAATTCTGCTTAGCTTGAAGAAATTACTACAGTTGGGCACAATTTTCAGTACAATACGCTATATTCAGAATTCCGACCGTGCTGCCTGTCGCCGCAGCTCCAAAGCGTAGGCGAGCTTGACGGACCATTGTTCCAGTCCTGCACGCTGTCGTTCTTGCGTTGTTGATCTTAGCTTGACGCTTCTGTCAACTTTCAGCAATGTCTAAAGGCAATCGTGCTAATTGGTTGTCTAATTTAATGCTGAGTAAAACATTCCAGGAAGACAAAAGTTTCTGGTAATGCTTGGCAAGCAAGAGCGATGACGTGGCTGTTCAGAGCAGGGAATAAGTGATCACATGTTCTTTTATGCAGCACTAAAGCAATTACTGCATTTGTACTTTGCTCCTGCATATTGTGGCACCTTGAGTGCCACGATATGCAGGAAACCTCTCGCGTTGAAACCTCTCGTACAGCCCGAAGATAAAACACCCATTAAATTCTTTCTACGTATGAGACTAGCAGTACCGATTATAAGTAAATGCGGTTAGACGCTGTAAACAAAAACATCTTCTAAAGAATAACAGTTGATGGCATCTTCAGAAAAGCATCGATGCGCCACCCATGCTTTGCACGTAAATAGGCTGTTGCCCTATGTATCGTTTGCACTGAAATTCTACCTGCAGCACAGGATGTTTGGGCACGCTCACCTCAACCACCTGCATGTTGGCCGTTAAACATGGCATACTAAAGGTTCTACAGCAACAGATTGCTTGTTACAACCTGACAATAAAGTCATAAGGAGTTCAGCGTCGCTTTGACTATATCTTTATGTTACTTCACAGCAATGGGAAATGCCTGATCTCCGAAGCCTCGGTGTCTGCAACTCACGCATGTTCACTTTAACCTAAAGGTGTGTCATGCATTGTGGTCAGTTTTTATACCTTCGTGTATTATTTTATTTCTGCTTGTGGTGCTTTAGCGAGTGCTTGTTTTTGTTTTATTCATTTGCATAGTGGGTGAATATGCTGCGATGTAGCTCAGTTATAGTTTTGTCTCTGCTTGGAAAACAACTTCATAAAGCGCCTGATGTGTGCTTTGCATTTGGTTTCAAATTGCTAATACTGCGTCATTGTAACTCTTTTACCTAACTGCTTCATTCTTGCAAGCCTTTGTAATCAAGTGACTCTAGT
Source organism: Hyalomma asiaticum (assembly GCA_013339685.2). NCBI lineage: Eukaryota > Metazoa > Arthropoda > Arachnida > Ixodida > Ixodidae > Hyalomma > Hyalomma asiaticum. The sequence continues at coordinate 86,759,961 of CM023482.1, read as the reverse complement.
ACAGAGAGGATGGGATGCTTTTAGTATTCTACATTTGGAAACTTAACTGCCATGCATTTAATTTGATGGCTATTGCCTGAACTGCAACAGTGTGCCAAGGAGTATGAAAATAATGACAATGATAGCGCTGCATTCACTTCTCATACATGAGGCGCTACATCAGGTAGAACATGTGTTTTAATTCTGCATTTCGGCGCGACGGTTATACTAAAACACCAAATGGTAGTTACATTCAAAATGACAACATAAAATCGGTGTGCCCTTCGCATGGAAGCAAGTGTTCGGGTCTTGCCTCTTGTGGTATCTCACTCGCGTGCTCTTGTGAAACCACTGAAATGCTCTGCTTGTGTAGTGATGGAATACGGGAAATCCATGCTATGCTGACAGTAGCAGGGCGCATGCTTAAATGCGATGAACACATTATACGCTATTTTCCACAAGTTCCTCTGCAACCTCCACTGTAGCTGTCATTTTACATGGCCGCAGCTGTATATGAACCATTATCAGGCGCGACAGGTGCGCTCCTCAGTGCGCATTAACAGCTCTCGTTCACAAAGTTAGCAAATCAAGAGACTTGCGTCTGAGGCGTTATTATAGCTCGTCATAGTTACAGGAGCTCTACTTCATGGGCAAGGTTGTTGATACTCCACAGTCGCAAACATTTGGGGCGTATGGAGGAGACACTGTCATACCAGACAGCTTTGACATCAGACGTACGTCTGTTGACACTGCTAACATAAAGCGGAAAATCACACATATGCAACACGGCCATGCGTGCAGTGAAACCGGGCATCTCGGGAGCCAGGCCTGCAAGTGCTTCCAGAGGCTGCCACTAGGTGCCTTTCAGTGGCACACCTGCAGGCGCTGCGCATGGCGTATAGTCCAGTTGGAAGATGTAACATTTTTTTCCACCTGGGTAGATTTTTCTTGGCCAGAGGCATCCCCTGCAGCGTCCATGCGGATCTCCTTCTTGGCCCATGGATTCCAAATTGAAAGAATGATAGGCTGGATGAACCGGTACCAGATGAACAGTAACACTGGAGCGATAATGCATGGAATGCAGACCATGGTGTCTTCCTTTCTTTCTTCCAGCAGGCAGCTGCACAGATGGACCATTTCATGTCCATGACTGTATTTTATGCAAACACACACAGTACAAAAGTGAGCTAAACACAGACAAATACAGTCTGCTTAAGTCTAGCTCACTTTTGTGCTGTGTGTTTGGGCAAAATATCAGTCAGGAATATCTATCAACTAGCCCAGCTGTCCACCATTCTGTGATTTCCTGTTATTACAGTGAATGAATACATCATTTGCAACCGCATGCACTAATGGTACGTTACTACGAAATAAACGGTTCATATGAACTTTCTGAATAACCCACAAAGTGCAGTAGGAGTTAGTTTTGAATACGACAACTTTCTAGGAAGGTCCTCCTTTGACTGCATACTTTCGGCATCCTGATCAACCGACAGACGTTTATGAATATTTAAGAAAACAAAAACAAAAATATCACCAATGTCTTACAGAATAAAAGTTGTTCATTACTGCTATTCGTAGTTCGTAACCACTAATTTAACACAAAGAAGCCCGTGACACGCAGTGACGAATGCTTTGGTCACGTCAAAAGAACGAACGTCAAAAGCACGAACACACGATATATTATATACTCGAAGCACTTGACTTTTCGCAGCGAGACCACTCGTGCTGATCAGGCGGAAGATCAGACATTACAAGCTTGCTAAAATTTTTGTTTATGGTGCAACATCGCTCTTCACGCAAGATAGGACATATACAACAGGACATAAACAAGATAGGACATATAGAATGCTCGCAACGCTGTCCAATTAAGCTATCGGATGTTTACCATCAATACCTCAAGCAGTACCTCAAACGTGTACCTCACACGGCGAAGCAATGCGCCGCAATCCACGGCAAGAAGGGCAATTCGCCGGGCGTTGAACTACGGAAAAGGCATATTTAAATGAATGAAAGACAACAATACAACAATTAACTCACAATGGGAAATATATTAGTACGGTTTCATCAAATTATTTGATGAAAGTATGACACTGAGTCAGCAAATACCAGCAAATTTGCATCTGACCGACCGCGGCGACGGATTTGAGAAGTGCTTACCTGAAGAACAGGGGCGTGACGCAGAATGTGAAATAACTATGGGTCTAGATAAAGTAATTAGTTGTCAGAGATCCGCCGCGTAGTCATGGTACCTGTGCGTTTTCCAGTTTCGCTGAGTTGTTTTCGGAAAGCTTTTTGCGACAAAGAACCAGCTGCTTCACATGGTTGCCAAGCAAGGTCGTTGAATTCACCAAAAAGTGCGGGCATTATAGCGACCAGAAACCATGTTGATCATTTGCGCGCCATCATGTACAATTATTCACGGAACAAACTAGTTGAATATTAATAGAGTTATCTATTTTACATTTACTGGCTACACAGCAGCCATTTATCTTGTTCCGTGCACAAAAAGTGTAACTCCGCTTACCTACACGAAGCCATTTTTTTATGGTTATAGTGCAGCACGAGAATCACATCTTCTACACTGAAGTTCCGCTGAGTGTAGACAAGTGCAGGTAACCATAGAGACCGGTAGCAGACGATGGACAAGCGGGTCGCAAAAGCATGGCGCCATTTTGTCTACGACTGATGCTGCAGCAGGCGTGTGTGGCGGCAACAGCGTAGTCTTGAAGAAAGGACGACGGCGAAGTGCTGGTCATAGAGTTAATATACTGAGTCATTATATTAACTCTATGACGCCAGCACTTCGCCGTCGTCCTTTCTTATTTCAAGGCTACGCTAGCCAGTATATTATGGCAGGCGTGATGGCGCGTCATAAGTGCCGCATTTTCCAGGGAGAAAGGGATTCTTATACGTGTAGTGCGTGTGTCTACAACTTACTGTTTAGGTATTCTCGCCGTGAAATTGTCTTGTGCACTGCTCATTCGCGCCGTAGTTAGCTGAAGTTGGTCGAAACTGATGGACGCGTGTCGAAACTCGTCGCTTTCGATGTTTGGGAAAGGATATGCACGCAGCCAGTGGACGTAAATGAATGGACGTCCGCCGCGGTGGTGTAGTGGTTAGGGTACTCGGCTGCCACCCAAAATACGCGGGTTCGATCCCGGCCGCGGCGGTCGCATTTTCGATGGAGGCGAAAATGCCAGAGGCCCGGGTACTTGTCAGTGCACGTTAAAGAACCCCAGGTGGTCAAAATTTCCGGAGCCCTCCACTACGGTCTTTCTCTCTATCTCTTTCACTCCCTTTCCCCTACCCCACGGACGCTTAGCCGTGCTCCCTACATGGGCTGCAGAAATTAGCGTCCTTTCCTTAACCGAACCACGATCATTATCACGAAGCGTGAAGTCGGGTGCTTTTCAGAGAAGACGACGCTCGCGACGCGCAGTTTAATAGACCCCTTTCCTAATTCAGTCTGGCGACACTGATTCAAGAGGCACTTCGGCTCTGCTACTCATCACTCTATACGCTGTCCGCCATCAGTTGGTCGGAGTGTGCGGCGTTGTTCGGTGCGTACGGGAGGCAGTGCTTTTTTAAATGCGAAGCATTTCTTAGCGAACTTCGGCGAGTTTGAGCGTATCTATCTATCTATCTATCTATCTATCTATCTATCTATCTATCTATCTATCTAGCCGCCTACGATTTTGTGCACTCCTGGCCGTTTCGCTAATCGGATCTTTACGAAAATTGGTATGCCACATCATGACTACATGACGAACATAAATGACAGGTCATAACATGGAAATCATGATATGCATGTCATGAGCGGCATGATTTACATGCCACGGTCTTAGTGCTCTCCTGGCCGTTTCGCTAATGGGATGTATGCGAAAATTGGTATGGCACAACATGACTGCCTGACGAACATAAATGGCAGGTCATAACATGAAAATCATGACATGCGTATCATGAGCGGCATGATTTACATGTCACAGTCTTGGTGCTCTCCTGGTCGTCTCGTTAATGGGATGTATACAAAAATTGGTATGCCACCATATGACTGCATGGCGAACATAAATGACAGGTCATAACATGAAAATCATGATATGCATGTCATGAATGACATGATTTACATGCCACGCGTTTCGTTAACGGGATGTATACGAAAATTGGCATGCCACAAGATGACTGCATCATGCTCGTAAATGACGTGTCATAACATGAAAATCATGACATGCATGTCATGAGCGACATGATTTACATGCCACGGTCTTGGTGCTCTCTTGGCCGTTTCGTTAGTGGGATGTGTAGGAAAATTGGTATGCAACAATATGACTGCATGACGAACATAAATGACAGGTCATAACATGAAAAGCATAACATGCATGTCATGGGCGGCATGATTTACATGCCAGGCGTTTCGTTAATGCGATGTATATCAAAATTGCTATGGCACAACACGACAGCATGACGAACGTAAATGACAGGTCATAACATTAGAATCATGACACGCGTGTCATGACCGGCATGATTTACATGCCATGGTCCTGGCGCTATACTGCCGTTTCGTTAATGGGATGTATGGGCTCCGTCTACTGACCAGAGGGCGCTACGTAGCTCTCGTTGGACGGCTCAGTCGCGCACGGTGGAAACCGAGGCGACAGCGACGCGCGCGTTTCTTCGCTGCTTGCCGGGCTTGCTGCGAACCACACGAACGCTCGCGGCGTCGCCCTTTGGAACAGTTTGCCGCAGGCTTGGAGCGCGCGTCTCAAGGGAAATAAAACGAAAGACGGTGGGACGGGCGGTCGCTGCTGCTATGGAGTTGGAGACGCGCATCGCGTTCGCGTGTTTTCCTGTCACAGTCTGCCCAATTTCGCGTCTTCGCTCCGCCAGGCAGTGCATTCTGGCGCTGATGTCGCACATGGAAAACTCGACTGCACGGAGCCTATACGAAAATTGGTGTGGCACAACATGGCTGCATGACGATCATAAATGACAGGTCATAACATGAAAATCGTGACATGCATGTCATTAGCGGCATGATCCACATGCCACTCGTTTCCTTAAAGGGATGTATACCAAAATTGCTATGGCACAACACGACTGCATGACGAACGTAAATGACAAGTCATAACGTTAGAATCATGACATGCGTGTATGAGCGGCATGGTTTACATGCCACAGTCTTGGTGCTCTTGTGGCCGTTTCGTTAACTTCATATGTACCAAACTCGGTATAGCGAGACAATACAAATCCATTTTACGTTCCTTATGCGTGCTTCGCATTTCCTTGATTCCCACTGCACGTGGGATCTGCCAATTTTTTAGGTGTCCCGTTCTAGTGCGCGGTCGAAATTGGTTAGCGGCTTATGTTTTTTTCTGAGATTTGGGGCGCAGCGGCATCATGTCGTGGACCAAGAGCCTGACCATTATACCAAAAAGCCTTGATATAGGCAAAGTAGAGGCCTATCGAACGTCGAAAAGCGCCGGAAACCGCAACGAACTGCGGAGCCACAAGTTCGTCGCAGAAAGCTACGTTCAATGCTCGACCATAGAAACACGTGCCGACACAACGAAGTAAGTACTCTCACAGTCGTTTTCTTTTCGCGTGTTCACTGGTGGTGTGGTTAAACGTTACAACGGCAGTTCGCGAGGCACGCGGTCTGACTAGCTCGTGTGTACGAAGTGACCTGCCATGCATGAAATCTATCTCGATACATCTGTAATGCCTGTTGCGCGTATGTGCTTTGCTGGCGACAGCAGAAGTTAACTCGTCCTTCTTACTCCGATGCAGTTATTCCACACTTGTGCACGTACGCGCGAAGTGCTTCAGGATCCAGAAGAAGACGGCAACACCGTACACCGCAGTGGCGCACCGACGGGGGGGGGAGGGGGGGGTTTCGGGTGTTGTAACCCCCCCCCCCCCCACTGAGGCCGACCTAATCCCATCCCACTCCGTGACTGCTCCTATGTAATGTGGCGCTAATGTCTCTGCAAAATGCCGAAAAAAATAATAAAAATAATAATCATCATTGATGTTACTATTGTTTGGCATTATATTTACTTCTTTTTACACACGCAACAACTGTGTAATGGCATGCCCGGCCCTTCATGAAAAATTGAACCCCCCCCCCCCCCCCCCCCCTAGTAGAGATCCTGGGTGCGCTACTGGTAGATCATTCCTCTACTTATTCCGCGCCTTCCTGAATAAAAATACGGTCTCTCAAAATCTTGACCAAAATGCCAAAAAAGGTAAGACCATAGTATTGGGTTTTTCGTGAAATTTTGACTCCTTCAGAAGTCGCTCTAAATACGGTTGGCCGCATCATAGAGCATTCCTCTACTTACTGCGCGCCTTCCTGAATAAAAATACGGTCTCTCAAAATCTTGCCCAAAATGCCAAAAAAGGTAAGGGGCATTTGTGAAATTTTGACTCGATCAGAAGTCGCACAAAATGCGTTTTCCGGCATCGTAGAGCGTTCCTTTACTTATCGCGCGCCTTCCTGAACAAAAATACGGTCTCTCAAAATCTTGCCCAAAATGCCAAAAAAGGTAAGACTATAGTATCGCTTTTTTGTGAAATTTTGACTCCTTCAGAAGTCGCTCTAAACACGTTTGGCCGCATCATAGAGCATTCCTCTACTTATTGCGCGCCATCCTGAATAAAAATACGGTCTCTCAAAATCTTGCCCATAATGCCAAAAAAGGAAAGACTATAGTCTTGGGTTTTTGTGAAATTTTGACTAATTCAGAAGTCGCTCTAAATACGTTTGGCCGCATCATAGAGCATTCCTCTACTTATTGCGCCTTCCTGAATAAAAATATGGTCTCTCAAAATTTTGCCCAAAATGCCAAAAAAGGTAAGACTATTATAGTATTGGGTTCTTTGTGAAATTTTGACTCGATCAGAAGTCGCACAAACAGCGTTTTACCGCATCGTAGAGCATTCCTCTACTTATTGCGCGCCTTCCTGAATAAAAATACGGTCTCTCAAAATTTTGCCCAATATGCCAAAAAAGGTAAGACCAAGAGGTGAGACCATAGTATTGGGTTTTTTGTGAAATTTTGACTCGATCAGAAGCCGCACAAACTGCGTTTTACCGCATCGTAGATCATTCCTCTACTTATTGCGCGCCTTCCTGAATAACAATACGGTCTCTCAAAATCTTGCCCAAAATGCCAAAAAAGGTAAGACTATAGTATTGGGTTTGGTGTGAAATTTTGACTCCTTCAGAAGTCGCTCTAAATACGTTTGGCCGCATCATAGAGCATTCCTTTACTTATGGCGCGCCTTCCTGAATAAAAATACGGTCTCTCAAAATCTTGCCCAAAATGCCAAAAAAGGTAAGACTATATAGTATTGGGTTTTCGTGAAATTTTGACTCCTTCAGAAGTCGCTCTAAATACGTTTGGCCGCATCATAGAGCATTCCTCTACTTATTGCGCGCCTTCCTGAATAAAAATACGGTCTCTCAAAATCTTGCCCAAAATGCCAAAAAAGGTAAGACTATGACAGTATGGTCTCTGATAAAATACGGTCTCTGAAAATCTCGCCCAAAATGCCAAAAAAGGTAAGACTATAGTATTGGGTTTTTTGTGAAATTTTGACTCCTTCAGAAGTCGCTCTAAATACGTTTGGCCGCATCATAGAGCATTCCTCTACTTATTGCGCGCCTTCCTGAATAAAAATACGGTCTCTCAAAATCTTGCCCGAAATGCCAAAAAAGGTAAGACTATATATAGTCTTGGGTTTTTTGTGAAATTTTGACTCGATCAGAAGTCGCACAAAATGCGTTTTCCCGCATCGCAGAGCATTCCTCTACTTATTGCGCGCCTTCCTGAATAAAAATATGGTCTCTCAAAATTTTGCCCAAACTGCCAAAAAAGGTAAGACTATTATAGTATTGGGTTTTTTGTGAAATTTTGACTCGATCAGAAGTCGCACAAACAGCGTTTTACCGCATCGTAGAGCATTCCTCTACTTATTGGGCGCCTTCCTGAATAAAAATACGGTCTCTCAAAATTTTGCCCAAAATGCCAAAAAAGGTAAGACCAGGAGGTGAGACCATAGTATTGGGTTTTTTGTGAAATTTTGACTCGATCAGCAGCCGCACAAACTGCGTTTTACCGCATCGTAGATCATTCCTCTACTTATTGCGCGCCTTCCTGAATAAAAATACGGTCTCTCAAAATTTTGCCCAGAATGCCAAAAAAGGTAAGACTACTGGGTCTTTTGTGAAATTTTGACTCGATCAAAAGTCGCACAAAATGCGTTTTCCCACATCGTAGGGCATTCCTCTACTTATTGCGCGCCTTCCTGAATAACAATACGGTCTCTCAAAATTTTGCCGAAAATGCCAAAAAAGGTAAGACTATTATAGTATTGGGTTTTTTGTGAAATTTTGACTCGATCAGAAGTCGCAAAAATGCGTTTTACTGCATCTTAGAGCACAGTATACCGCACCGACGGGGGGGGGGGGGGGGGGTCGGGTTTTGTAACCACCCCTGAGGCCGACCTAATCCCATCCCACTCCGTAACTGCTCCTATGTCCTAGAAGAATGTGGCGCTAATGTCTCTGCAAAATGCCGAAAAAATAATAAAAATAATCATCATCATTGATGTTACTATTGTTTGGCATTTTATTTACTTTTTTTTACACACGCAACAACTGTGTAATGGCACGCCCGGCCCTTCGTGAAAAATTGAACCCCCCCCCCCCCCCCCCCCCTGGTAGAGATCCTGGGTGCGCTACTGGTAGAGCATTCCTCTACTTATTGCGCGCCTTCCTGTATAAAAATACGGTCTCTCAAAATCTTACCCAAAATGCCAAAAAAGGTAAGACTATAGTCTTGGGTTTTTTGTGAAATTTTGACTCGATCAGAAGTCGCACAAAATGCGTTTTCCGGCATCGTAGAGCAATCCTTTACTTATTGCGCGCCTTCCTGAATAAAAATACGGTCTCTCAAAATCTTGCCCAAAATGCCAAAAAAGGTAAGACTATAGTCTTGGGTTTTTTGTGAAATTTTGACTCGATCAGAAGTCGCACAAAATGCGTTTTCCCGCATCGTAGAGCATTCCTTTACTTATTGCGCGCCTTCCTGAATAAAAATACGGTCTCTCAAAATCTTGCCCAAAATGCCAAAAAAGGTAAGACTATAGTCTTGGGTTTTTTGTGAAATTTTGACTCGATCAGAAGTCGCACAAAATGCGTTTTCCCGCATCGTAGAGCATTCCTTTACTTATTGCGCGCCTTCCTGAATAAAAATACGGTCTCTCAAAATCTTGCCCAAAATGCCAAAAAGGTAAGACTATAGTCTTGGGTTTTTTGTGAAATTTTGACTCGATCAGAAGTCGCACAAAATGCGTTTTCCGGCATCGTAGAGCATTCCTTTACTTATTGCGCGCCTTCCTGAATAAAAATACGGTCTCTCAAAATCTTGCCCAAAATGCCAAAAAAGGTAGGACTATAGTATTGGGTTTTTTGTGAAATTTTGACTCGATCAGAAGTCGCACAAAATGCGTTTTCCGGCATCGTAGAGCATTCCTCTACTTATTGCGCGCCTTCCTGAATAAAAATACGGTCTCTCAAAATCTTGCCCAAAATGCCAAATAGGTAAGACTATAGTATTGGGTTTTGTGTGAAATTTTGACTCCTTCAGAAGTCGCTCTAAATACGTTTGGCCGCAACATAGAGCATTCCTCTACTTATTGCGCGCCTTCCTGAATAAAAATACGGTCTCTCAAAATCTTGCCCAAAATGCCAAAAAAGGTAAGACTATAGTCTTGGGTTTTTTGTGAAATTTTGACTCGATCAGAAGTCGCACAAAATGCGTTTTACCGCATCGCAGAGCATTCCTCTACTTATTGCGCGCCTTCCTGAATAAAAATATGGTCTCTCAAAATTTTGCCCAAAATGCCAAAAAAGGTAAGACTATTATAGTATTGGGTTTTTTGTAAAATTTTGACTCGATCAGAAGTCGCACAAACTGCGTTTTACCGCATCGTAGATCATTCCTCTACTTATTGCGCGCCTTCCTGAATAAAAATACGGTCTCTCAAAATTTTGCCCAAAATACCAAAAAAGGTAAGACTATTATAGTATTGGGTTTTTGTGAAATTTTGACTCGATGAGAAGTCGCACAAAATGAGTTTTACCCCATCCTAGAGCACAGTGGTGCACCGACGGGGGGGGGGGGGGGGTTCGGGTGTTGTAACCTCCCCCTGAGGCCGGCCTAATCCCATCCCACTCCGTAACTACTCCTATGTCCTAGAAGAATGTGGCGCTAATGTCTCTGCAAAATGCGAAAAAATAATAAAAATAATCATCATCATTGATGTTACTATTATTTGGCATTTTATTTACATTTTTTTACACACGCAACAACTGTGTAATGGCATGCCCGGCCCTTCGTGAAAAATTGAACCCCCCCCCCCTCCCCCCCCCCCCCCCTGGTAGAGATCCTGGGTGCGCTACTGGTAGAGCATTGCTCTACTTATTGCGCGCCTTCCTGAATAAAAATACGGTCTCTCAAAATCTTGTCCAAAATGCCAAAAAAGGTAAGACTATAGTATTGGGTTTTTAGTGAAATTTCGACTCGGTCAGAAGTCGCTCTAAATACGTTTGGCCGCATCATAGAGCATTCCTCTACTTATTGCGCGCCTTCCTGAATAAAAATACGGTCTCTCAAAATCTTGCCCAAAATGCCAAAAAAGGTAAGACTATAGTATTGGGTTTTCTGTGAAATTTTGACTCCTTCAGAAGTCGCTCTAAATACGTTTGGCCGCATCATAGAGCATTCCTCTACTTATTGCGCGCCTTCCTGAATAAAAATACGGTCTCTCAAAATCTTGCCCAAAATGCCAGGAAAGGTAAGACTATAGTCTTGGGTTTTTTTGAAATTTTGACTCGGTCAGAAGTCGCACAAAATGCGTTTTCCGGAATCGTAGAGCATTCCATTACTTATTGCGCGCCTTCCTGAATAAAAATACGGTCTCTCAAAATCTTGCCCAAAATGCCAAAAAGGTAAGACTATAGTATCGGTTTTTTGTGAAATTTTGACTCCTTCAGAAGTCGCTCTATATACGTTTGGCCGCATCATAGAGCATTCCTCTACTTATTGCGCGCCTTCCTGAATAAAAATACGGTCTCTCAAAATCTTGCCCAAAATGCCAAAAAAGGTAAGACTATAGTCTTGGGTTTTTTGTGAAATTTTGACTAATTCAGAAGTCGCTCTAAATACGTTTGGCCGCATCATAGAGCATTCTTCTACTTATTGCGCGCCTTCCTGAATAAAAATACGGTCTCTCAAAATCTTGCACAATATGCCAAAAAAGGTAAGACTATAGTATTGGGTTTTGCATGAAATTTTGACTCCTTCAGAAGTCGCTCTAAATACGTTTGGCCGCATCATAGAGCATTCCTCTACTTATTGCGCGCCTTCCTGAATAAAAATACGGTCTCTCAAAATCTTGCCTAAAATGCCAAAAAAGGGTAAGACTATAGTATTCGGTTTTTTGTGAAATTTTGGCTCCTTCAGCAGTCGCTCTAAATACGTTTGGCCGCATCATAGAGCATTCCTC
>CM023482.1:86705907-86748308 GCA_013339685.2 Hyalomma asiaticum | reverse complement strand
TCGTGTTACTTCATCATTTGCTTTTGTTACCACAACTCATGCAATTCTCATACAAGTAAACTGTGCATGTCCACTTGACGAAAAACTAGAAAAATGGGACGAAGAAATTGCAGGACTGAAAGTGCAGAGCTTTAACTACGAAACTTGGTAAGAACCTAACACTATCTGTAATCACTAAAAAGCAAACTTATATGAATGACTTCTTTGACACCATGGGCACTTTCATGTAGAAGTGCTGGAACACACTATGGTGATTATAAATAACAAAGTGGTCTAGTTTGGCTCCCCTTAGTGCTTTAGTATCTTTGGTTACAAGAGACATGTCTCCAGAGTCCATTGAGTGTCTCCTTTTATATAAATGACATCTTACTGCACATCATTTGCCTCAACCTAAGGCAATTTGCCTGGGGGACCATGCCACTTGGAACTGAATTGTTTTCCCTGCTACATCTTTTTCGTGTTACTTCATCATTTGCTTTTGTTACCACAACAGATTAACTGCAAGTAGCAGCCAGAAGCACTGCATCTAGAAATAATATACCTGTTACAAGTAAAACTGCCGACAATAATTTAAATATATTTTGTCTGCCCCAGGAGTGCACTTTACAAAAGAGGTCCAACTAGTGGGACATGGTGCAGACAACCATGTGATGATGTCAATTGTACCCAAATGTCTCTTATAAAGAGGTTCAACTGTAAAGCAACAGTCAATCACTGTTCATCCACAGTGTATCACATTTCATTGCATTAATTGCAGTTCCGAGATGAGTGCTGCAAGTTGTACAGGTTGGTATAGTTGCCTAACTGCAAATGTGTAGCGCAAGGGAACATTGACATAAGAATGAGGGGTAGAGAAGACAGCGCTAATTTCGAACCACCTTTTATTCAGGAACTTACATGAATATGTACCCGCTCTAATTACAAAGATCACACAAGTCATGCTCGTGCCATAGTAGTACAGATCCCCCCTTTTTCCATTAATGATGCATCAAGCACATAACACACATGCATTGTAAGCAAAAACACTGGAAGATACAAAAGCCACAGAACCCACCGATAACCGTATCAAGCAAGACAACAGACCCAAACTTCATGCACGCTTTTAGGGGCGAAGCTCCTTAGGGCGTGGGTCTGTACATCCCATGGTGTTCGTTGTTGGTGATGTACGTAGCCACGTCTACTTTTATGAAAAAAAAAATTCCGAAAGTTGTGTCCTCTGCCTGGATTCGAACCCAGGCTCTCGGCGTGGCAGTCGAGCGTTCTACCACGTGGCCGCCTGACCCCTGGGCTGCTGTTTGTACGCGCTGTTGAACCGGGCATTCCAGGGCGTGTTTTTGTAAATGTTGTTACACTACATTCCGGCGAAAGCATTTCTAAGACCGGCCGCAAGATGATGCAATTCATGCTATTGTTCAGCCGACAGGGCAAGCTGCGGCTTCAGAAGTGGTACATAGCTCATCCAGACAAGTTGAAGAAGAAGATCACTCGTGAACTAGTCACGACCATTCTTGCCCGAAAGCCAAAGATGTGCTCCTTCCTTGAATGGAAGGACCTCAAGGTCGTCTACAAACGGTATGCCAGTCTGTATTTCTGTTGTGCTGTGGAACAGGTGGACAACGAGCTGCTGACTCTTGAAGTAATTCACCGATATGTGGAGCTGCTGGACAAGTACTTTGGAAGTGTGTGCGAGTTGGACATCATCTTCAACTTTGAGAAGGCCTACTTCATTCTTGACGAGCTGCTTGTCGGCGGCGAGATGCAGGAGACGAGCAAGAAGAATGTCCTCAAGGCCATCGCAGCGCAAGATTTACTTCAGGAGGATGAAGCTGTTGAGAACGCCCTGAAAGAGTTTGGACTCATATGAACCTGATGTCTTTCCTTTTTTTTTTCTTTTCTAAATGATGGCAACATCACTGTGGTTTTTCTCAACTTGAGAGGGACATCTTAAAAGTAGCCTACTCACCTGTTTTTCAACCTTTTGTTATTTTCCTTCCGTTTTATGGACTGCCTGTTTTTCTTTAAGAGTGTTTCTTTCATGGACTGTGACATCTGCTGTGTACAGTTTTGTGACAAACGTTACGCAACTGGGAAAATAAGCTGTACCGAACAAACTTTGTCCCATCTACTCATTGCTGTTTACTTTTTTGTAGCAGTAAAAGTGAAAGATCTGTAAAAAAAAACTGAGCTACGCCTGTGGTTGAAAAATTATCGCTAAAAGACCTAAACAGGTATAATGTCTCCCGCGGAATCGCATTAACAAACGTAATGTTACGTTGAAAAATAGTAATACACCGCTACACGACGCGAAAATGGATTGTATAACGAGGTCGAGGCATCATTTGAAAGAACACAGAGCTGCGTGCTTTGTAACTTTGAACCCATTACGGAGGCACTGGTAATTATGGCGTAGTGGGTACTTCCCTACTTGGCAAAATGATAAGTTATGGAGCAGGAGATACCTACCACTTCTACTTGCACTAGTTTCCTCAAGCGTTTAAAGTGGCCTCTAAGAAAGTAGCTCCTCCTGCTTACGCTGTCACTGTCCTGCAGTTCCGCGCAGGCCTGGCTCTAGCACAGCATATCCCCCTTAAACGCGAGATCCCAGCGTACGAATACAGTGTTTCTCACGCCTTTACATGATGATCGACTGGGCGATTTACGCGAAAGATTCACGGTTTACCGATGATTCCCTCCGGAGCTTCGCCCACTCATCATCATTCACCCCGTGGATATGCTGTGATTTTTTGTTTGACATCTTTCCTTGCTGGCATCTTCTTTCCCTCTGGCATTCCCCCTTTCCCCTTCCCCAGTACAGGGTAGCCAACCGGAGATCTCCTCTGGTTAACCTTCCTGTCTTTCCTTTCCCTTTCTCTCTCTCCTTTTTTTGAGAACCGACGGAATGATTACATAGACAGATCGAGAAGTGCCAATTCTTTATCGAGGTGCCAGATGGTGTGCTGCTTCCGAATGATGTATGCCTCTGTTATTTCACGAATTAATCATAGCCTCTGACGAAATAAAACAGAGCCTAGATCAAGTAGTGCTTTGCAACCAAACTGACAGCAATGTAGGCCGAAAGGGTTTGCTCAGCTACCAGTCTGGCCACTAAAGACTGGTGAAAAAACTGCAATGCAAATTCCTGCATCCGGTCAGCCATTTCTAAATCCTACCTGCATCTGATGAACAGGAGCATTCATGAACAGGCTAAAAACTGCAGCAGACAGATTACCCTGATGGAGCAATAGTGAAGACCAGTGAACGGGTGCTTAAAGATGTCAGGGAATGTGCCAAGTTGGCCTAGACTAGAAGAAGCTACAAAAGCAGGCAGTTTTCAATGATCCCCCACATACACATGGTACCCCACCACTTAAAGAGAGAATGGTGGCATGCTGTAATGTGAATGTGGTATTTTCTGCAAAATATAAGCTGAAAGGGATTTGAGCAAGACTGCACTATCGGCAAAAGAAGAAAGACGGGACATGGAATCAGTGCTCCAAGAAACATGAAGCTAGTGCAGTGCAGTGTATCACAGTTCCTTTTTCGTGGGGGAAGGAGTAAGTAGGGCAGAATGGGTGCTTTTTGAATGTTTGCTTGAGTGAGCCTAAGGGCTCTGCTCCCTTTTATAATTCGGCCTTACATTGCCGTCAGTGTGGTTGCAACGCACTGCTTGATCTAGCCTCTGTTCTATTTCATCCCAGGGTACGATTAACTTGTGAAATAATGGAGGCATTCGGAAGTGGGGCACTATGTGCCCAGCAGTCTGTGCACCTCCTCAATAAAGCATTGACATTCCTTGATTTGTCTATGTAATTATTTCAAGGGTTCTCAAAAAGCGTGCATGAAGTTCGGGTCTTGTCCTGCTTGACACATTTATCGGTGGGTTCTTTGGCTTCCGTATCTTTGGATGTCTGCTTACAACACACGAGGGTTACATACTCGGTGTATCATTAATAAAAAGAAAAGGATTCATTTCTGCGGTTTTACGTCCCAAAACCAGCTTTGATTATGAGTGACACTGTAGTGGAGGGCTCCGGAAATTTGGACAACCTGGGGTTCTTTAATGTGCACTGACAAAAAGGGGGGGGGGGGGGGGGGGTCTGTAATATCATGGCAGAAGCGTGAAACGTGTGATCTTTGTGGTTACAGTGGGCCTATATTCACTTAAGTTCCTGAATAAAAATGGTTTGAAGTTAGCGCTGCCTTGTTTACGCCTCCTTCTTATCTCTATGTTTCCTTAAGCTACACATTTGCAGTTATACATTTTTAAGGTTTGTTACCCTCAAGTTTAAAAGCTTGAAAACCATAGATAAGTACCAGCAGAATAGATATGTATGCATTTCTTATTATAGTAAGCACATGATTACAGGGCACTGAAACAGCAGACATAACAGAGGGACACACAGTTTGTTCTTTCACCACCTTGTAGTCCATGTGTTCTAATTTGCAACAACTTGCCCAAGAAGAAGTTACTATAGTAAGGTGCACTCCATTAGTTTTCCTGCCAAGAACAACCCAACCCTTTCCTTCATGTACCACTGATTTCTTTTTCATGAAATGGTCCCCTGGTGACTAGGTAGGCAGCTGAGGTAAATGTACAGTCAACAGCGACAGTATGCGGCATCCAGAACTTCAGAAAAAACTATATTACCACTTGGTCTCTGAACATAGCCTCGAATTAGATGTTACAGCCTGAACAATGCAAACACATCTACCCATCGAACTTTAAATTAGGCTATGTTGCGAGGCTAAGTGGTAATACGGGCTTTTCCGAAATTTCGGATCATGCACACTTTTCCAGTTGACTGTACCTTCTAGCTACTGCACTTATTTCATTGCCTATCATGACCAGCTTTCAAAGCTGTGAACTAATGTTAGTTGCGTTACTCAAAACAGAGCAGAGGACCTAAACCACCCACTTGGGCTTTCTCCAACAATTATTTTTGCAACTTAGCACCATGTTTTCAAATCAGGTAGTATCACCAGCAAATCAAGCTTACAATCAAGAAGACTGTTCCCTGTTTTGCCATGATTAATTGTTACACATTTGCTAAGGTTTGCAGGAGTGCACACTTTGGCGTAGACAACAAGCCTGTTCTAAAAGCTAATGGTGATAAGCACATCATAAATATGTTATCTATGTACAGTGTAACGACACCTTCAGGAATTCCTGATAAATAATCTTCTGGAAGTAAAACACATGCGGCAACATTTGTAAGCTAATAACCAGGTCCACAGTCTATGAAAAAAATTATCAAAAGCTACAGCCCTGGATACAAACAAGATTGAGAACAGCAGTCTTGCCAAAACGTACGAGTTTGTCTAAAACCCCATATTTCAGCGACATTTTTCGAACAGCTTGAAAGAAGAGCACCTTTTGTGCGAACAGTACTCATGTGCCCAAAATGCGTAGATGGTGAGTGCTGCATCACATTGCCTGCTGACCTGTGAAACTGATGGGACAGGAGCCTCATGCGGGTTTCAACTCGATGCAATGCTCAGAAAATGAATTTTTTCTTGTGTATACACAGCATACATTCGTTCTAATGATCGATGTATGCTGCTGTTCCCTCGCCCACATGATCGCTACCACGGTTTTGTTTACGTTTCATTGTACTCTGTACTTTTAAATGCCGCCCGCAGACTTTTACTAAGCGGTGATGTGGAATCTAACCCTGGTCCTAACACCCGTTCTCAGCGCGATGCCACTTCAGAATCGCAGTTGACAGATCTTAACATTCAACCCACGGTTGCGGAAATGTTCGCTGAGCTCCTGAACGGTCAGAAGAAACTGGCTCAGGATATTGCTGAAATCAAAACTTTTCAGTCACCTGTCAGCGCGAGGTTTGAAGCTTTGGAAGCTCGTGTATGTTCTCTGGAATCACCATCAGCTTCGGGTGGTGCGCTGATTTCAAACGATCACATGCATACTCAAATTCAGCAATTAAAGAGCGCCATATCAACTCTCTCTAGCAAAAACGACAGCTTAGAAAACAGATCACGTAGGAACAACATTATCCTTCATGGTCTTAACGAAAGCCCCGGCGAGAATCATGAGAAACTTTCCACCAACGTTTCCACATGGTTCCACGACATTCTTAAGGTTGCATGCCCACGCATAGAAAGGTGCCATAGACTGGGGAGTAATGCTAGAGGCCGTCCACGTCCCGTCATCATGAAGGTCCTGGATTTTCAGGATAAGGTGACTGTGCTAAAAAACTGTTATAAACTTAAAAACACTGAATTTCGGGTTTCAGAAGACTTCTCTCCCCAAGTTCGCAGTATTCGCAAGAAGCTGTGGGAGGCATCCACCTGTCATAGGGATAACGGCTCATCTGTCCAACTTCGTTTTGATCATGTATTCATCGACAAGGTGCGATATGACTGGGACAGTTCATCCAATACTCTTGTCAGATCATCCGCTGGTTCAACTAAATTCGCTGAATCAACTTCTGAGCCAACATCTTCTTGACCAAGCGGCACTCACAATAAACTTTCCATATTAAATATCAATGCCAGAAGTGTTGTCAGTAATTACTCCAATTTTTTTTCCCTGGTCTCCTGTTATGCCCCACACATAATCGGCGTTACTGAGACTTGGCTGCACGATGGAGTTCATGATTCTGAAATAACCCTCCCTGGCTCTAAGGTGGTTCGGAGAGACCGAGAGGTGGGGAGAGGCGGTGGTGTTGCCCTATTCTTTCGGTCTCACCTCAGCTTTTCTGTGCTCTCTGCACCACCGAATACTGAGTCCTTGTGGTGCAAGGTTCACTTAGAAAACATGTCCTTGATTATCGGCATCGTTTACCGCCCGCCTGGTTCTGATATCGAACATTTAAACAACATTAACCAATTTCTACAAAGCTACGTTACTTCAGCATCTAACATTATTTGCATGGGTGATTTTAATGCTCCTGCTATAGATTGGTCATCTATGACAGTCAGTGGACACGAAGTGTCCATCGGAAGAGAGCTACTCAACATTTCGTTGTCATGTGGCCTTCACCAAATTGTTAAGGAATCAACTCGTAATGGTGCTGTCCTTGATCTGGTTTTCGTCACTACATCCCTAGCAATTTCCGGTTTCGAATGTGATATTATTGATGGCATATCCGATCATAACGCTGTATTGTTCTCAGTTCCTGGTATCGTCCCAAAATGCAGTTACACTTACTGCACGTTTCCTGATTTTAACCGCGCTGATGATCAAGCAATTACAGACGCCCTTTGCGACTCTTTTCAAGAATTTGAGCTAAAAAGCACTATCAGTGATGTCAATACATTATCTACTTTTTTCGAAGGCCTTGTCAGCAAGTGTATCAATCGTTTCATTCCTCTGAAAACAAAGAAAACGAACACTGAAATACCCTGGATGACTAGGGATATCTTACATTTGTCACGTCGTGTGGCCAGATTACGTCGATCAAAGCGCTCTGGTGACTCAACAAAGCTTCAACAGTTTGTTAGCGCCAAAAACGAACTATCTGCTAAAATGAAGGCTGCTAAAGAACATTATTACAGGGTTACCTTGCCGAAGCTAATGAAAGCAAGTCCCCGTAAATTCTGGAAGGCTATCCTACCATCTGGTACTTCATCACACACGATGACAATTAACAATGTTGCAGTTTCTGATCCAGAAATAATCGCTTCAGCCTTCAACACCTACTTCCACTCAGTCTTTACGACTGACAACTCGGACATCCCTGCTTTTCATTCAGAATCTCACCCTGGAATCGACGATGTGTCAGTGTCACTTGAGGGCGTACTCAATCTCATTTTAAACTTAGATACCAAGAAATCATGTGGTCCCGACAGCATCCCGACAGCTTTCCTAGTTAGATACGCTCTTTGGTGTAGCAGATACCTCACAATTATTTTTAGAAAATCTCTCTCGTCAGCGACACTCCCTGCCTCGTGGAAACGTGCTTCCATTCTCCCCTTATTTAAATCAGGTAATGTTCAACTATTAAGCAATTATAGACCCATCTCTTTAACAGCACATTCTTGTAAAATGCTAGAGCATATTATCTTCAAGCACATCATGGAATTCCTTGAAACAAACAAAATTTTGAGCACTTCCCAGCACGGTTTCAGACGGGGTCTTAGCACCATTACTCAACTAACAGAATTCGTCCATGACATCAGCAGCTCTTTAGACATAGGTGACCAGGTTGATACGATATTCATTGATTTTGCCAAGGCTTTCGACACTGTATCACACCCTAAACTATTGCACAAATTGTTTGTTATACTAAAGAATGCATCATTGGTTGGCTGGGTATCCGACTTTCTTTTGCAGCGCTCGCAATATGTGCGCTTCAACTCTACTAACTCGCCTTCGATGCCGGTTTCATCAGGAGTTCCTCAGGGTTCTGTGCTAGGACCCCTCTTATTCCTGCTTTATATTAATGACCTCCCCTTGCACACTTCTGTGAAAATACGCCTTTTCGCAGATGGCTGCGTCCTGTATCATACTGTTAAATCTCCACTGGATCATGCCATTCTTAACAATTCATTTTCTCATTTTTGTAGCTCGGTCAAATCATGGCAAATGAATATTAACTTCTCCAAGACGGTCATTATGTCATTTACCAGACGTTCATGCCCGTTGACTTTTGACTACGGTTTTAACAATGTCAGTTTGTGCAGGGTGTCCGAATTTAGGTACCTTGGTATCCTTATGACGCATAATTTATCATGGTCTAAACATATTGATCTCACTTGCAACAAAGCCCTTAAAAGTTTAGGTTATTTACATCGTACGCTTCGTCTTGCTCCTCAGGAAACCAAACTGCTTACCTACAAAACTCTTATTCGTCCCATTCTCGAATATGGTACTGTGGTTTGGAACCCCCCATAAGAAATGTGATATCAAGAAACTAGAATCCGTTCAAAAAAGAGCTGTGCCCTTTGTGTGCAAGAGATATGACAGGAATTTTTCTCCAACGAATTTCCTTCCACAGCTAGGTCTCACTACACTTGCGAAGCGTCGCCATGTTGAATGCCTGAAATTTCTGCACAATTTAATCAATTCTTCTCGCTTCGGCACTTTAGAATCATATCTGAAGTTTTCCAGATCTTTGTCCACAAGGAGTGACCATGCCCTTAACATTGCAACTTTTTTCACCCACACTGACATGTTCAAGTACAGCTTTTTCCCTTCAACTATAGAAGCCTGGAATTTGCTGCCCGGAAGTGTTCGTTCTCTACCACTTGAAGAATTTCTGGAAGCCTGTTCATGAATGTTGATTTGTTGTTGTTGTTGTTTTCTTCTTTTCCCGCTCCTGCAATAGCCTCATTGAGGCTGCTGTATGTAAAAATAAATAAAAATAAATAAAATAAAATAAAGTGGCGATCTCGAGTTAGTGACTCGAGCAGGCAGTCATGGAGGCTCCCTACAGCAGGTGCCGCCGCTCGTGCAGTGTTTACTCTCCATGACAATGTGTATGCTGCCACGGCATGCATCATATGTATTATGGTTCCTCACGATGTCAGTATGAGAATCCGCAGATGATGGTGAGACGACGAATGAATATGAAGGACTGATTTGTAGAAATAATACACAATATCTCTCCATAATCTTTTTCCTTCACCGTGCACAGTGGTCAGGTGAGAGCGTGCGGAATACGAAGATAGCCGATGTTCTTACGTGGAAAAAAAAAATAGAGCCAGGCCTGCGCGGAATCGCAGGACAGTGGCAGCGTAAACTGGAGGAGCGGCCTTCTTAGAGGCCATTGTAAACGCTTGGGGATCTCGCGAAGTGATCGGGCCATCAGACATATCGAAGAACCAAGTCAGGTTGCCGTCGGGGCTGCGCACGTCGCCTGTCGCGTGAAACATGGCACGATACGACAAAACCGCTTCACGAGGCAGCGCTTGTAATAATGATGACGGAAAAGTTGAAGAAGATCGTTTCATAACGATGATGTTTTGATGATGCCTCTTTAATGGTTGCAGAGCTACAAAGCATGGACCCCTGTGTTCTTTCAAACGATTCCTCGCGCTCGTTCCACTTTCCGCGACGCGTAGTGCCGTATTACTATTTTGCCACGCAACATTACATTCGTTAATGAGGTTCCTCGGCAGGCTTTATACCTGTTTAGGTATTTTAGCGATGATTCGTCAAACACAGGCGTAGCTCCGTGGTAGAATGCTCGACTGCCACGCATAGGGACGTGGGTTCGAACCCTCCTCGGTCTTCCCTCGCACCCCGAATGCCTTGCACCCCGAATGCTTTGCACTCACGGCATACGTCACATATGTAAGCCAGTACAGCCTCATATAGACAAAGCGTGTTGGTGAGAATCCTGGCCCCAACTGCCTTTATTGTCTGTCAACTATGACAGCCAGTTTCCCTCCTCTCTCTCGCAGCGCCTCATTCGTGGCTTTGTAGCGGTGCAGAGAGAGGAAAGGGAATGCCGTAGGTAAAAAAGCCAGAAAAGCGATCTAGGGACTTTAGCCGTAGGCTGTTTGTCGCGCTGGCAGCGCCACGGCGCATTTAAGAGTTCACCACACCCTGTTGGCACGAATAGGTGGTTCGATCTGCCGCTGCGTTGGAAAGAGTAATCTCCTACTTCTTGTGTAGCGCTGCTGATAGCAGCCATTGTAAAAAAAAAACATGATGTTTAAATGCGCGTTATATATATTTTTATATTGTCACGGGACAAACACACAATATAACCACACGCCATTGCAAAGCACTGTCTCACTTCCTCATCTTCGATCTCTCTCAGCCGATCTTCGGCTGCTTGCAGGAGCCTCGCGCGGGCTTTGTTCGCGTTACAATATATATTATATATATATATATTAATTAAATATATATTATATTAATATAATATATTATATATTATTAGATATATAACGAAAGGGAAGGGGGTTCAAGGGCTAGTCTTTGTAGAAACAAAGTTAATGAAAAAACACACATAGATATATTATAATAATATATATATCTGTTGTTCCTTAACTTGTTTCTAACAAAGACGAGCCCTGGACCCCCGTCCCTTTCGGTATTAATATATATATATATATATAATTTTATATTATATAATATATATATATATATATATATATATATATATATATATATTATATATATATATATATATATATATATATAGCGCTCTGACAGCTCGACAAACACTATTACATGCACAATTGATGTTGCCAAGAACCATGTATGATCACAACCGCTGGCGCGCTCGGTTTATTGCTATATTTACTCATGCGGGATGAGCCTCCGTAGCCTATACCGGCAGTGTGCTTGCTTGGAGCCTCGGGGGCCCGGGTTCGATACCCGCTCATCGTTTCGCTTGGTAGGTGACTTCGGATATTACAGCGCGTTCGTGGTTATCTGTGTTTGTTATGCCTACACTTCGAATGCATGCTACGACAAGCGGCATGTCTTTGTTATTTCAAGTTGTCTATTTCAGTTGTCGCGAGATTGACTTGAGGTGTATAAAATTCAAACATCTGTGGCGCGTACCCGAATACTACAGGTTGAACATTACGGGTATGAGCCACACGTAATTCCAGTGTCATCGTTAATCGTGACGTGCATGACGAGTGTATGACGTTATTAGTAGTATAAAGATCAATCACACAAGTTCGTCATACATTCGTACCCTACCATCCGAGTCTTTGTACATACTGGGTGAACGAGACGGCCACGAAAGCAGCGAGAAGTAGGCTAGATAGATAGATACAGTCAAACAGGCCCGCAGCCAGGAATTTTTTCGGGAGGGGCCCACTTGATGAAGGCCTTGACTATTTGAGAAAAAATCTATTTTCGTTATTTATTTGCAGTAAAGATCGCCGTATTCACGCTAAGTGACTTTTCAAGTGCAACGTTATTAACAGGCTTACGTTATTATCACTATACTCAAATCAAAATTTCGGGAGGAACCCGGGCCCCTTGGCACCCCCCCCCCCCCCCCCCCGGCTACGGGCCTGCGGTCATAGTTGCTCAAGTTCACCAAGAAATGCTCCGCATTTAAAAATGAAATTAAACATTGGCGAAACTTTATTATTATTATTATTTTGTGCTTCAATATCCGACGGAGCCATTCTTCATCGGAGCCATATTTCGGCAACGGAACGCATCTCCCTTGACAAGGACATTTTGCCGGGCGTGTCATGGTTTGACATTCCCCAGTAGCACTCACGGGCTACTGTGTACAGACGCTGCGCGTAGAACACGGGAGACACGTGTGGACTGGACTAGACACAACTTCTCTTTAATTAAAACCTGCAGATTGGCGGGCTGGCATAGGCCACCCAGGTGCTCTCGGCGAGCTTTTAGCCTGTCCGCTGTTTCTGGTGCCTGCTGGATGGCCCAAACTTGGTCCTGTAACTCTGAGCTGGCCATCGCATCACGCCAACGCTCCTCCCTCAAGGAGGTCCGGGCTGTTATGGGCAAAGAGCTTTGGAATGTGTGTGCATTTCCATGGGATATGTGTTCTATATGTATGCGTATTCGTGTTTACATAAGCTACAGCCAGCGTCGGGGAATTGCCTGGGGTAGATGCGGCCGATGTGTACTGGGTTTTGGAAAGTTCTTGTGTGGAGACGTCTTCAGTCTAAGTTCTTGTGACCTATCTAGCGTTCCGTGGGGCACGTGGTCGGTGTATTTCTCTTTGTTTATTATTATGTGCTAATATGTCGTGCAAGGGAAATCCTTGTCGTTTTGAATTATGTCTGGACCCCCGGTGTTGTGAGATGAGTGTTCCCAGCCGCGGATCATCAATTCGCGCGCAGCGAGGTGAACCTTCTCGTTCCAGTAGGCACATGTCCATCCAGAAGTTTTTCTTTGCCCCGTGCGCTCAAAGCACTGTATACAGCTCTCGCGAAGTGCACAAAGCACAGGCGATCTCATCTCTCATAAACCGGTTTTCACAAAAAAAAAAGAAAGGCCTTCTCCCACAGTCGCCCCGGTTCAAATCTTCTGGAAACTAAAAAAAAAAAAGACCTTTCCGACTATTATTTGTCACACTCAGTAACCGCGCACGCAATCTATTAGACGTGTACAGCTGCAGTGCGAGTCCGCAACCGTTATTCAGCCTATTTGGACATCCGTAAGTAATTCAACATGCAACCGCGCTGCCAGCCCCCCGATTTATATGCCCCTAGAATGAACTTACACTCTAAGACAATGCACGTAAGCAACAGTTAGCGGACCGGCGGCGAGCCCGCTTTCTGCCACTGCCAAGATGGCGACGCCCGGCTCCGATTTAAATTGTTATAACCAATTAACTTTCGTTATAACCAAGTGTTCCTGGCTTCTTTACAGGACAGCATGCTCTCCCTATATATGGCTGATATGGGACAATTAATGTCAGAAGAAGAAATTGAGTAGAATGTATAAATGAGGAAACGCACTGTGTGTTCAAAGGCCGATGCAACGTGCATTCTGGAAAGCTGCACTGGGAGTAATATATATGAGTGCTTCCAAACAATAATCCGCAGGTCTGCTGTCGACATCCGACAACCAAACCATAGGTAACCGATTTGCGGTTGTCTGATTCATATCATATATAGGTGCATCTTCAAGAATAATAAAGGAAAAAGTCCTTGAAATCAGGCCAGTATCTTAAACGTCCATTTTCCTTCGCTCCGGTGCCAGCCTCGATCCGATGGGATCGAGTCGTAGGTACCGTTAAACTAGCTATTCTTATCAAGCCGCATAATTGCAAGCATTTTGTCAAAACCGCCAATTGTAACGCCCTTTGCGATGTATGCATACGCGGAAACGTCGAATTATCAAGAAAACTACGGGCACTCAAGGCAAGTATTAAGTCGACGTGCGGTGTTTAAGTACCATATAAGAAACCTAGCCGTGCTTGTTTTGTGCCAAGAAAACGCCTAGCTTGAGCGAAAAGTGTACTTTAATGGCCAGCATACCATTCGAGCTGTTCGAACACCCTTGCGCCCAATGCCTGACTCACATGCAGCGCCTTTTGGCCGTCTGCTGACGTCGACGCTGACAGCTGGAACCCATGCCTGCTCCGGAACACTACCGCAGCAGCGCCGACACCGGAATACAGTGTACGTAGACTGTAGCCGGAAGCTGCTGGATGAGCGGAGACCAATCAGCGCGCGGCTCGCAGCGACTTCCGCCGGCGTAATGGCGTCGTCCATGCTACCAAAGCGGGTGCCGCCCTCCTCGAATATATTGAATTATGTAAACCGCGCGATCCCAATTGATGCTTGTATTTAATTTACTCATGATAGTCTATGTACATGCATCGACAGCAAGGCACTCGTGATTACATTGCAGTTTCCGAGGGCAATTCTGAAATAAGTTGGCTAGGCTTAGCACGAGTGGCCGTATCGACAGTACCTGGTCTTGCTGTGCATTTTGAGTTTGCTGGTTCTCTTTTATATCTATAGCTGGCGCCTCAAGTAGAATAAAAGAAAAAGGAACTCTTGCGGACAGTGTGCATGCTTTTCTTTTGCAAAGCTGCGAATATCTTTTACGCTGCAACACTCCAAGTAAGGCGTATGCATATAAGGTATAATCGCGAATATTTCTTGCTGCTCCACAGGCGCACATGGCACACATGGAGCGCTTTTGTGGGCTGAGGTCATTTCAGTTTAGCTGAGGTCATATTTCAAAATACTCTGAGGTGGTATAGACGACAGTGAATAATACTAAGTTGGTTCATCCCCGCTAAAGCGCACGTGTTATGGATCAAACGCTCCCTACTCCTTTCCTACCCCCTCACCCTTATCTCTTCCCACCCTCTTACTACGTTATGCTCGCCGTTATGTAGTAGTGGGCTGATGGCATGAGTGCAAGAGAAGACATGCGCGCGCAAATGCCGCATAATGGGCATTGCATAGAAGTGCACGTGGTGCTATGATGATGATAGCGTTAGCCGACGCTTCACGGACTTTAGCCGAGGAAACACACCCTGCATAACTTAGCGCATCACAAAGTATGTATATAGCAGGCTTTCGCTTTCGAGTGCTCGTTAAGGTGGGAAAAAAAGCGCATTAATTTCTTGCTCGCAGGCTGCACAACGTTGAATGTCAGACAAGCAGTGATTGACCAGCAGTGCTTACAGCCTAACAGGCGTATAAATTTGAAGTCGATGTAGTAAGTATAGCTGAGTTCACTAATGCAGCCCTGGACGCATATACTCTCGTCCTCTACGGCAGCGTGCTGTAGCCTAGTAGCACGTTTCGAGGAGAGACGATAACTTTCGCGTTGGCCAGGCTAATTTTCATCTTGGCCCGTTTGTAGCGGCCGGCCGACGAGCCATCGTCGTCGGTCGAGTAGATGTCGAGGTCCTCCAGTTCGGTGAGGCCGATGTCGGAAGGACTGCGCCGCATAGCGCCCCTGATGACGTATGCGACGAACCAGTACACGAAGACGATCAGAGACACAGTGACAACGACGGCGATGATACCGACGAGGACAAAGCGCTGGGCGACGTAGAAGCTGTCCGTGACGGAGCTGTACATGAGCTGGCGCAGCCTGGCACGCCTCTCGACGTCCATGCCGGGCATCACGAGATTCTCGATGTTCTCGAACATGGCCTCTCGCAAGGAATCGCGAAGGGCGGCCCTCAGCTTCGCGTCCTGTTTGGAGAAGCGGTCCTCCGGGTGAGTTTCGTTACACGTGCAGAGACCACGTAAAAATGATTCGATATCAACACCTGGTTGTTATAAATAATAATGTTTGCAGTACGTGTCAAGGTGCTAGTTGTGAACAGCTCGTGTAAAACGTGCAAGTATACTGAAACCATGGCAATAGTAAATAAGGCGTAAAATGAGGCGTAATCTGTTCTCTGAAGGAAGACATGTAGCACACGTATAGCGCGACTACCTCACAAGGACCTTCTCCCAAGCGCTGGATTTGAAACTATATCGACAAGTTCTGCATGGCACGGCACGTCCTTGAAGAGTTCACGAGGTTACATTGAGACCTCAGCCATTATTTATGTATCGCATATGTTTCTATGAGGGCAGTGGAAGAGAAAGAGGGGGAAGCGGTGAAGTTAAACCACCTAAAAATGACGGTCGATAAATACCAAAAGCACCGTCCACGCAAAGCAAGATCGCGCAACACCAGAAGTGCCAATATAAACATTACATTTGAAATGTTAAATAAAATTGAAGCAGCTTTACTGAATGTCGTGAAGACTTGTTAAACAGCGGGAACTGGTTCAATCCACTTAGGTTTCTTCCTACTATCATTATCATGTAGCAATAGACGAAGGGCCGGGTTAACGGGTCGGGGGAAGAAATCGCGGGTCAGCTGTTGCCTTCAACGCAACCGAAGACGTTCTCTCTCTTTCGTTTCTTTCTCATTCCCCCTTTCTTTCTTACTTTATCTCCAATTGTCGTTCACATAATCACTATCATGACGCGTGTGGGTACGAGCAGGTCCGCTTTTTCCTTCGGCGTGATGGCTCCTTGGCTATGATGCGAACATCGCTGTGCCCGGACCAGGCTCGACTTCAACAGCTACGCTGTAAAAGTACATCATCAACAGATCCACACTATAATGTGGTCTTACATAGGACCTCGCACCTGTCGTGTGCGCAGCGCCTGCTCTTGAGCGTTGCCTCAGTAGAAGCGGCCATGACAGACTTACCTCCTCTTTAAGTATCAGGCGGGACATGTTGTCGTACAAACTGAGCAGCATCAACGGAAGACGGCTTTCGTTAACAGCGACCAGGCTGCCGTTGATAATGAGCAGGTTATCACTCTGGTTGTGGACGCCGGTGGCGGCACGACTAATCGGCAGAACGAGCTGGTACTTCTCCAGCTCAAGCTGCGAGCTCTTCTCGGTCCCAGTGGGACCAGCAGATGTAATAACGGCGTACAGCAGCAGGTGCGCGGCCACAAGACGGGCGCACAGCAAAGCCAGCGCCGCAGCCATGGCCGCACAAGCCGTGCGGCCGCAGCGGCGGCAACTACAGGCGAGTTCCTGCAGTCGATGACACTGCCACTTTGCACAAAAGCAATCACAATTACGAATTCCTTCTAGAGCAGACAAGAACGTTGCATATAGGGCAATGACAGGGTGCGCCAGCACACACGCATTGCCTCCACAACAGTCATTCATTAACTTCAGTTGAGCTTTGTCTGAAATGGTGCAGATTTTGTTTCAATTACCCACAAGGATGTATCAGCTTACATATGTGACAGCCCGCCGTTGTGGAAGGCATGTGAATGGGTACACACGGCGAAAGGGAATATTTTTGTAGAGGGACATCGGCTTTCGCTCGCTCTCATCGGACCGTTGAGCACGCTTCAGCAATAAGATCATTGAGAAATTCTCTATTATTTCTACAAAGGAAAACTCAATGTTTATTTACAGCCGTCAGTGAGATGACGGCGTGATCTCACAAACATCTGCGAATTCTCATTGTGACATCATGAGGAACCATATTACCTACGAAGTGTGCAGTGGCACCATACACATCGTCATGGAGAGTAGATACTGCACCAGCGGCAGCACCCGCTGTCTTACGGAGCGCGCCCGCAGGCGACAGTGGCAGACGCGGGATGCGGTGGAGACCGTATAGGCGGTCGATACACGCTGGAACAGCATGAGGACCACCGTTCTTCTGGTCGCCGTTCTGGCGGCAATCGCGTCCCTGGCATCGAGGGCGGCGATCATCAAGGACGGTTCGGTAGCCTCGGCCACCTTCCGCGGGGTATGGCCGAGCGACGCGGAGCCGCAGCCGTGGCATGACGACAATGCCAGCGGCGCGGCTAAGCGGCGGCGGCGCCACGACTCGCCAGACTTCGATCAGATCATCGTCGAGACCGTGGAGCAGCCGGCCAGGCACCGGCATTCGTGGATCTTAATCCTCTTCCTGGTCTTCACGGGCCTCTTTATGGGAGCCCTCACACTGCTGCTCTGCGTCCTATGCCTCTTGAAAGCCTTCAACGGACAGATCGTGTACCGGCCTGTTACCCAGAGGGACGACAAGTTCTGCATAGTCGAGAACCACGGGAGGCCCCTAGTCGACGTCATGTTCAAGCAGCGGTCAGCCCTAGACGCCGCTGAAATGCCTATCGCGCGCAAACAGCGCGACGTGGCGCAAAGTACGCGCGACTTGCCACGCAGTGGTCGCGACGGAACGAAAAGCGTCCGCGACGTGACGTACAACACTCGCGACGTTCGCCATGATGTCCGCGACGTGACGCACTACGCCGGCGACGTTCAGCATGGCGCTCGCGACGTGACCTACAGCACTGGCGGCGTTAAGCATCAAGCTCGTGATGCACCATTGCGGAGCGCTCGTGACGTGCCCATGAACGACGCTCCAACAAAGGAGTACTGGGAGCCGCAGTATTCGAGAGACATGCGACAGCAACACCAGCACATGCGAGAAAGCAGCAACAGGACGAGGGGCGCGTACAAGTGGTCGGCAAAGGTACAACACCAGGGGGAGCCGCATAGCGACGACGAGGACGTTGACGACCACAGTCGCGGTAAAGGCTTGTCTAATCTACGGTTGGACTTACGCATCAATGAGGATTCCGGTCGCAAGGACAGGAACGCCTCCAGAATTAGCGGCATCACGCAGTACCCACCGGAAGGCTACTCGCACTCTTCGTACTCGAGCAGCGAGAAAACGAATATCAGCCACGTGTCTAAATCGCGGCCGCTCCTGTTCAGTCTATGCCCGGATAAGAAACTAGCCAAGGACCGTGGGAGCAAGACGTCCATCGGACATGCCAGGACGTACAAAGTGAAGGATGGTGGCACCGTTCGGCCATCCGATTCCAGGGACAGCCAGGCCAGTGAAGTGGACGAAAATTTCTTCAGGGAGCAAAATGCCACCGAGGTTTACCAGTCCCTTAAGACCAATAACAAGGCACCAGGCAAACCGCGAAGCAAGAATACCGAGGCTACTCCACGGAAGGTCTCGACGACGCCCCACCTTGGCAACAACCGCACGGCTCCCCAACACGAAGACGCTGTTAGACAGCATGTCGCTAATGGAACAGATCAACTGACGCTAGATCAGCTCAAAGCGCTTATCGACGAAATTCTTAACAAGAAGGCAAACAAGAAGAGCAAGGACAGCAGCTAGCAGATGGTGTCAATTGTGTGTACGTGCTTCCCACGTAACAAATTGAATTTACGTGCTACGGTGCAAGCATTTATTGTACTTCACTATAACAAGAGTGTGCTGTTACCAATTTATATGATAGTTCGGCAGATCCTCGTGCGCTTCGCGTAGGCGCCCCTCAACTGTGTTCGATATCAAGAAGTTGAACACGGCCTATGCGTTATATATTGCGAAGCATTTCTTACCGAACTTCGGCGAGTTTGAGCGTATCTATCTATCTATCTATCTATCTATCTATCTATCTATCTATCTATCTATCTATCTATCTATCTATCTAGCCGCCTACGATTTTGTGCTCTCCTGGCCGTTTCGCTAATCGGATGTTTACGAAAATTGGCATGCCACATCATGACTCCATAACGAACATAAATGACAGGTCATAAACATGATAATCATGATGTGCGTGTCATGAGCGGCATGATTTACATGCCACGGTCTTGGTGCTCTCCTGGCCGTTTCGCTAATGGGATGTATGCGAAAAGTGGTATGGCACAACATGACTGCCTGACGAACATAAATGGCAAGTCATAACATGAAAATCATGACATGCGTGTCATGAGCGGCATGATTTACATGTCATAGTCTTGGTGCTCTCCTGGTCGTCTCGTTAATGGGATGTATACAAAGATTGGTATGGCACAACATGACTGCCTGACGAACATAAATGGCAGGTCATAACATGAAAATCGTGACATGCGTGTCATGAGCGGCATGATTTACATGTCACAGTCTTGGTGCTCTCCTGGTCGTCTCGTTAATGGGATGTATACAAAAATTGGTATGCCACAATATGACTGCATGGCGAACATAAATGACAGGTCATAACATGAAAATCATGACATGCATGTCATGAGTGACATGATTTACATGCCAGGCGTTTCGTTAATGGGACGTATACGCAAATTGGCATACCACAACATGACTGCATCACAAACATAAATGACAGGTCGTAACACGAAAATCACGATATGCACGTCATGAGTGGCATGATTTACATGCGACGGTCTTGGTGCTCTCCTGGCCGTTTCGTTAATGGGATGTATACGAAAATAGGTATGCCACAACATGACTGCATGGCGAACATGACTGACAGGTCACAACATGAAAATCATGATATGCATGTCATGGTCGACATGATTTCGTGCCACGCGTTTCGTTAACGGGATGTATACAAAAACTGGCATGCCACAAGATGACTGCATCACGAACGTAAATGACAGGTCACAACGTGAAAATCATGACATGCATGTCATGAGCGACATGATTTACATGCAACGGTCTTGGGGCTCTCTTGGCCGTTTCGTTAGTGGGATGTGTAGGATAACTAGGTATGCAACGATATGACTGCATGACGAACATAAATGACAGGTCATAACATGAAAAGCATAACGTGCATGTCATGGGCGGCATGATTTACATGCCAGGCGTTTCGTTAATGGGATGTATACCAAAATTGCTATGGCACAACACGACAGCATGACGAACGTAAATGCCGGTAATAACATTAGAATCACGACACGCGTGTCATGACCGGCATGATTTACATGCCATGGTCCTGGCTCTATACTGCCGTTTCGTTAATGGGATGTATGGGCTCCGTCTACGGACCAGAGGGCGCTACGTAGCTCTCGTCGGACGGCTGAGTATCGCTGACATTGGCCGCTTGGGTCGCACGTATGAGACGCGCGCGCACGGTGGAAACCGAGGCGACAGCGACGCGCGCGTTTCTTCGCTGCTTTCCGGGCGTGCTGCGAACCACACGAACGCTCGCGGCGTCGCCCTTTGGAACAGTTTGCCGCAGGTTTGGAGCGCGCGTCTCAAAGGAAATAAAACGAAAGAAGGTGGGACGGGCGCTCGCTGCTGCTATAGAGTTGGAGACGCGCATCGCGTTCGCGTATTTTCCTGTCCCAGTCTGCCCAATTTCGCTTCTTCTCTCCGCCAGGCAGTGCATTCGGGCGCTGATGTCGCACATGGAAAACTCGACTGCACGGAGCCTATACGAAAATTGGTTTGGCACCACATGACTGCATGACGATCATAAATGACAGGTCATAACATGAAAATCGTGACACGCATGTCATTAGCGGCGTGATCTACACGCCACTCGTTTCCTTAAAGGGATGTATACCAAAATTGCTATGGCACAACACGACTGCATGACGAACGTGAATGACAAGTCATAACGTTAGAATCATGACATGCATGTATGAGCGGCATGGTTTACATGCCACAGTCTTGGTGCTCTTGCGGCCGTTTCGTTAACTTCATATGTACCAAACTCGGTATAGCGAGACAACCATGCAAATCCATTTTACGTTCCTTATGCGTGCTTCGCATTTCCTTGATTCCCACTGCACGTGGGATCTGCCTTTTTTTTTTTTTTTACTGTAACAGGTGCTGAGGCGAAGAGTGCATCAGTTGAGCACACGAGGCGCCCTGTTGAACAGCTCGCAGCAGGCACGTAGGCAAGGGGGGGCCCAGGGCCCCCCCCCCCCCCCCGAAATTCGTCAAGTCAGGCATCACTGCAGGGGTACATAGGCACAAGTACAAGTAGCGCCGTGCGCATTTAAACAAATGAAAAACAAACGATACTCAAGGAACTCACTAAGAACAGCTACACAAGAGACAAGAGCCTTTATTCCGAAAGCACTTCAATTCCGAAAGCACGGCTATGCTTGCCGAGAATTCAGCGTCCTCCGGCTCCTGAATCAACACCACAACAGAAACACCACACTCTCCCATATGTCCGAGGCGTTAGCGAAACTATCGCCCGTATTCTCAGAAAAGAAGGCATCCGATTGACTCACAAGCCCACGAGCGCATGTTCTCTACATATTGCCGAAGGCCATTCACCGAAAGAGAGAGCCTAAGCCACTGTATACAAATATGTGATGCGAGCTACATCGGCGAAACGAATAACCTCAAAGAAACATTTCGACAGCACAAGAATGGCCCCTGCAATTTTGCAACAGATCGCAAGCCGATAGCCAAACATTCCCAAGATAGCGACCACCGTATCAATCTTCCTGACACAACGGTCATACCAACTGAAACCAATTATCGGAAACAGTTACTGCTTTGTGACTGCGGAAAAAGGCAGAAAGCTTCGCAACGCAGACATTTTAATATATGTAAGACAAGCTTGTTGGAAACGAAATTACAAGAACGAACAAAATGTTGCCATACGGCTTTGAAACCAGAGAAAACACGTTATCTGCCCCTACTTCGTGTGACTTTTCTTCGTCGCATCAGTTATGTTTAGGAAGGTGATTCGTTGGTTGTGTCGGGTTTTTTGGAGCAAAAGTGACCATGTCTATATTGCCCCAAACGAGGATTCTCATCTACGGTCAGGGCGCTCGGTAGTTGGATTGCTTCAAAGAACTGTGCAAAGAATGACAGGACATGCAGAAAAGAATAGCGTTGACTCCATCGGTGGATTCCCTGAGGAAATGTCTTTCTTAATGAGAGGAGCGGTGTCTTTGTTGCTGCAGAGCAAGCAGGCGGTATAATGCGGGCATCATTTATACAGTCGCGTAGTGGCGGCAACTTAGAGAACATTCAGATGCTTTCTTTAACTGACAGCTGCGCGGCGTAGGAGAACGCATGTGCACGGCTTGGCTTTGCCGCAGACTCAGAATTTTTCCACGAACGGACGGCGGAAGCTAACCGAAGGCTTGGAAAAGGGGGCTTCTGTATGGAATGCTACGGATTCGACAAACCATTAACCCGTTCAATCCCCCTGGCACCTTTGCGAACCCCACCACCCTTTTTCCGCCACCTGTGTCGTGGGGGCAGGTGCCCGCGTGGCGGAAGGAGTAAACAAGGTAAACAAACAGGGTAAACTGCGCTTGTAGTTCTGCAGAAGGGTACTACAGGCGAGCCACGTTCATTCCATAGATAGATGACCTGAAAGCTTCCCTCCAAACGGCGCTTTGCAAACCATCGGAAAACGCTG
This sequence comes from Hyalomma asiaticum, assembly GCA_013339685.2. Classification (NCBI taxonomy): domain Eukaryota; kingdom Metazoa; phylum Arthropoda; class Arachnida; order Ixodida; family Ixodidae; genus Hyalomma; species Hyalomma asiaticum. The sequence continues at coordinate 86,725,262 of CM023482.1, read as the reverse complement.
CAAAGTTTGCAATTCGTGTTGCCAGAGCACGCCTGCAAGGGCAAATTTGAATCTGGTCAGCCGCCCTTCGATTTTTACGTCAGTGATATGACAACAGCACATATCGTTACGCTAAGAGATGGATGGGAAATCTGGAAAACTAAATGGCAAGCCATGCAAGAGGAGGAACCTCCCCGCTCTGCGACAGACGCTTTAACTGAATGCGACAAAGCCCTCTCGCCGAACGTTCACACACTCAAGATATTGGCGACAATCCCAGTGAGTACAGCTGCTGCAGAACGCAGCTTCTCGACAATGAAAAGAGTAAAAACATATTTGAGGCACCGAACGGCTGAAGAGCGGCTTAATGGCCTGGCTCTTATGTCCATTCACCGGATGCAAGTCAGTGTCGACGAAATTATCACTGTGTTTATAGAGAAACCGCGACGCATGAAAATTGCAGCGTGAACCACTCTTTTCGGCCAAGCTGCTTGCTCGTTTTCTTTTCTTTTGCATTGGCTTTTGCTATAATGTAAAACCACTCGCAATGTCATTCTTTAATATTGCTTCCTAAAACGACTTTTAGCTTTCTGCATATTTTGTGTCATGAAAGCATCCGTGTTTTGGCTCTTTATGGTTCAATAAAGTTGCTTTCGCGAATATGTCTGTTTTTTTTTTCTGTTAAGTATTGCTGTCATAAAGTGGCTCACGTTTTTCTCGAAGGCCTGTAGTTGAGACAAAGTGTGAGAAATTCCGTAGAGAAAGCGTCCAACGAATATTTTTTTTTAATTCCTGAACATCCGAAAGTGAGCGCCTGATTCCTTCGCATTGCTTTTTTTTTTTCTTTTTCTCACCCTCGTTCCGTCACTGGCTCTGTATGGCCCGTCTTCGTCCAGATTACTTGGTTACAAAGTATTCTTTCTCGTGCACACGCACTAGCTTTACTACAGAGTCAAAAAGCTTGCTTTCCATCTTGCATGAACTCGCTTCTGGGGCTGCATTCCATTCTGTTCTCTTTCTCGTCTTATCATTAAGCGCCTTCTATATTCCAGAGCAAGTTTTTTGAAGCATTGTATAATAATGACCATGCTGTTATTGATGCTTTTGTCCCCCCTTTATGTAATACCCTGAGAAGCGCCTTTAAGAGTGAATAAATTATGATGATGATGATGATGATGAAGCTTTTGGGCCCACCCCGAAAAAAAATCCTGGCTACGTGCCTGGCTCGCAGTACAAACTGTGATAAGGTTGAACGATGGCATCGCATGCATAAAGCCTCGCTGTATCAGAATATTTTCTGAAGGGTTTGCTGTAGTGTTAACCGCAAATAGATACGCATATGAGGAGTCTAACATGCGAATTATAACTGGTTAGCGTTTATAAAAATACAACAGGCCACCATGATGTATACATACTTCAATTAGGAGATTGAGCTTCCATACCTCTCTCTCTACTTCGTTTAGGGAAGTTTTTTGCAGCGCATATGCTAACAGGAAAATGGACAAGCAGAGGCAAGGGCACTGACTTCCAACCGAATTTATTTTTGGTGGCACAGGTGAGTATATACTTGAAGTAAAGCGCATCAAAACATAACTTCGCACAAGCAACAATAAAGCGGTCGGGTGATCTGTGCATCAGCGCACCCTCGAGTGCACTGTCAAAGCACGGCCGCTGGATAAAAACGCACCTCGTGCGTTGCTTTCAAGTTATCTGATTTGATGCCTTTTCTTTGAAATATACATTCACCTTTACCAACAATAAAATTTCAGTTCGAAGTTAGCGCCATTTCCTCTGCCTGTGCTTTTTTCCTGTTAGTACATGCGCAGAAAAAAAAAAAAGCCTTTGATAGTGGAATTCTACCAACTCAACCAAGCTTCAACGTTAGCAAGCTATATATCATTCATTTCATTTTTGTAAGTGCTAATGCAGCAGTGTGGTGTATGACTACTCTAGATGGGTGTCTGAGGGGATACATGCCAAATACATCATGGTTACATATGCATCAAATCTAACAGAATTTTGTATTGACGGGCGACCTTGTCACCGGTAACCTGAAGCCAACGTTTTAAATTGCGCGTTACTGTTCTTGAATATCAGCACCTGGTTACAGCGTTTATCACCATCCTTCACTTCAGCTATTTAGGCAGAAATTGCATTAGACATTTATGCTGCCATATTTCCAAAGGCCTTTTCTGTGCTGAAACTTAAGACGCCGAAAGCTTCACGTGTAAACGATCTTCAAAAAACATAACACTAATTATGTAAAACAAAAAACAAGTCACAAGGAATAGAAGCCCTGCATACTGGCATCTAAATTTATCGCCTCAAGAATTGCTCGATGTGCTCAAAAATGAACCCGGTCAGATCTCTCTCGCCAACGTTTTCTTTTCACTTCAATGCTCCATTAGCCGTTAAGACAGCGACACGATTCTCCTCCACCATTGCGTGGGCGTTGACGGCACTTAACCTTTCCGGCTTGGTTGCATTTCCACGGGGTCGCCGGCCGATTTTCTTGGCGGTCCGAAATGTTAAGCAGTGACGAAATAGGCGGCGGGCGTCTAATGTCTGCGGCGAAATCTAACGGTATTATATGTTGCTCTCTCTTTATATCCCAGCTGCCTCGAGACAACTACAGACGCACACGTAACCGAAACTGGCGATCCTTCGTCTCTGCCACCCGGGCATTTATTCGTCTGACACGTGTAAACTGTGCGGAGCCAGAGCGAAGCTGCAGCGCATGCTTTGGGAATGCACCGGGAGCGCACAGCAGGAGTCCCTTTTTAGGAATGGGGTAGACATGGCAGCCTGTGACCACGGGACGCGATGGGAGGCGTCCCTGCTCAGCCACAACCTCGCCCATCAACTCTGGGCCGTCCGGCACGCCGACGAAGGCGCCCGTGTCAAAGGACTCGAGGCCGTCAACTATACTCCATCTCACAATTACCTTGCAGCACTGCCGAAGTTACGAGGAGTACACAGGCAGTACTCTTGCGCAGCATATAATATAGTTCCGGGCATAACTGTTTCATTATTGATCATATACAAGGGCTTTAGCTGTGCTTCTTGCACGATGCGTTACAGCGATACGAAGTACGTTAGGCATGTACTTCGCAAACTCTCAATTATTGTAGCAGTTACCAGCTGGCAATAGTAATAACCTCCCTAACCACGATGACGTACGGGAACATGGCAGCCCCCATACAGCCCAGACCACCCGCTTCCATCCGAATTCGTCCTTTTTACTGGTTCTCTAACCAGGCAGCAAAAAATAAATGTTATAACCTGTCATCGCTTAGTCTCATCTAACGCTGAAGGCAAGGTATCAGGTATGTTTTGTTGCTATTATTTAGATTGCTCTTTTGTTTACATGCTGCTAGGACTACCAAGGTGGTGCCGGACCGTAAAATTAGTTTGATGTAAATATAGCAGATGGCGCCACAACATTAGCGTTCGTGATGCGTCCACGATGAGAGACGCCCCGAATGCCTAAAATTGTTTGCTGCGCCGATAATTTGTTCTTTCGCTCAAGACCAGTGCGCGATGGCCTCTGAAGGTGCGTCAAATGATTCTGCAGATCGCTACAGGACAAAGACCAACTATTTTACAAAAGAAGCAAGGTTAGTGGTGCTTAATGTGTTTAGTGCGGTGGAAAAAGAACTTGGTGAAAGCGCAAGTATGAACGCTGTCATAAAAAGAACCGCGTTCCTCGCAAATGTCAGCGAACGCTCCGTCTACAAACAGGTTTCTGAACATCGAAGAAACGGCGAGGTGGCGTCCCCGAAGAGGTTCTCGCCGGCGAGCCGACGCCAAAGAGACGCCCAGCAGACGACGCGAAGCGGATGAATACATCTTGAGGGGCTTTCGCGTTTCCCATTGGCTAAAAAGCCCTGCAGCTTCCACAGTGCTGCAAGGTACTTCTGAGATGGAGTTATAGAGGCTGGGGTGCTTGTGGCCCTACCCCGACCCTGAACAGAATCAAAACCAACTCATTAGGGCACAGGTTCCCAAGCAGCTTGGCCGTAATGGGACCCTGCCATGAGCCAAGGAGCTTGCAAGAAGTCCATCGAATGTCGCAGTGAATGATAAAGGATAGGACAAATTCGAAGGAAAATTGAATACTATGTATATAAGGTTAGCCGAGAAATGAGACTACGTTTAAAAATTGAACCAAATTTAGCCCATATATATCTTTTTTTATTATATCTTTTTCCTTTTTGTGCGCCTCCGTTATTCCCTCTGGACTTTGCTAAATAAGTGTGACCCCCGAAACAAGCACAGCCGAGACTGCGACGTCACCCTTTGTACTCCCGTGCCACAGTCCAAACTAGAGGTGCCTTTTTCTTCCCATGAGTTGGGACGTCGGAGGTTGTGGGTTATAGAATACCCACACGCGTTGCCTCCCCAACAGTCGTTCCGTAACCTCAGCTGAGCTGTATCAGAAATGGTTTAGTGGTGCATATTTTGTTTTTACAAGGCTTTATCGGCTTGCTTTTGCGACGTAGGCCACGGTGGAAGGATGGGAATGGACACGGGGCACGAGCGAATATTTTGCACGTAAGGCCATCGGCTATCCTCGCACTTCGCTCTCTCTGATTGGACCGCTGTGCATGGTTAAGGAATAAGATTACTGACAGGTTCTCTATTATTTCTACAAAGAAAAACTCACTGTATATTCACAGCCGTCAGTGAGATGACTGCGTCATCTCACAAACATCTGCGAATTCTCATACCGACATTATGGGGAACCATAATACCTATTATGAGGCCTCGGTTTGGACGACGCTTTATTCTGAGTAGCTGGGCAGGTCGCTCGATGATGCCAACGCGCTGAGCGCAAAAACACTATGATGATGATCACACACCAGCGATGAAGAAGATACGCAGAACGCATGGTGATGATGATAAAATACAGATGATGAAGACGCGCTTAATAAACGCCCACACTATTTCCCCCCCACGTGGAAGCGGCCATCCTGGACGCGATTCAATACATTGATGAACGCCGCGTGAAGAGTTTCATTCGGGACACGTGCACAACCTCCGTATTGCGGCAACGGCCGTCTGTTGGGGCGGCAAGGGGAGTGACGCGATAGTTAACAGGAGAAGTTTGTTCAATGACCGTGTACGGTCCGATGAACCGTGGCTGAAATTTGGCGCACAGACCGGAACTACGAGGAGGAGTCAGGAGAAGTACTTCATCACCAGGTCGGAAAGAAACGACGCGGTGGCATTCATCATAAACAGCTTTTCGGTCGTGTTGTCTGGCTTCTGTGTTGAGGCGCGCACGCTGGCGACACTGGGCTAGTCGTGAGACGTACTCTTCGCACGAGGAAGGGGATGAAATAGCTTTAGAGCCGAAGAAGGAGACGTCCAGAGCGAAGGTGGGGGAACGTCCATATACGAGGTAAAACGGCGAGTAGCGAGTTGTTCGCTGCACGGCAGTGTTGTAGGCAAAGGTGACGAATGGCAAAAGGACGTCCCAATTTCTATGGTCTGGTTGAATGTAGACGGCGATCATGTCTGCTAAAGTGCGATGAAAGCGCTCGGTCAGGCCGTTAGTCTGAGGGTGGTAGCTCGAGGATGTCTTGTGGATGGTGCCGGACGCTCGGAGAACTTCGTTGAGTACTTGCGAAATGAATGCCTTTCCACGGTCGCTCAGCAGTACACGAGGAGCACCATGACGTAGAATGATGGACTGTAGGACAAAGTTAGCAACCTCTGAAGCAGAGCCGCTAAACACTGAAGCTGTCTCCGCGTAATCGACGCAAAAGCGCACGGAACCGTCTTTCTTGCGCACCAAAACAACAGGAGACGACCACGAACTGGAAGAAGGACGAATTATCTTGCGTTTCAACATGTCGCCGACGTTGTCTTCAATGATTTTCCGCTCGGCTAGAGAGACACGGTACGGGCGGCGGCGCACGATACATGTGTCATCTGTTATAATGCGGTGCTCGGCGACGGTAGTTTGGCCCAGTGTTGTGGAGTAGACGTCGAAAGAATTAGCGTGCTTTTTTAACAAATCAAGCAACTGTTGCGTCTGCGCAGCTGTCAGATCAGTGCTGACGATCGCTTTAAGGGCAGTGGCAGAAGAATATTCGTCAGGAGAAGGGTCCCCAGGAGAGACTGGTCGAAGCGGCAAGGCGTATACAGGCTCCATATCGGCAACGAGCGCTACTGTTGTGTCTTGCGGAAGTAAAATTTTCTCTGGGGTTTCGTTGGTGACAGTGACGAGGGCAGACCCGCGGTGGAACCGAACAACACCTGGCGAAAATGTTATGCCTTTACTAATGCAGTAGGAGGACGGGAACACCAAGACATCGCCATGGTCGATGTCAATGGACTTGAGGGCAACAATGTGGTGACGTCCGGGGGTTAGTTCCGTATCCTGGGCTGCGATCAGGCGGGAGGGCTTGTGGAGTTCTTCACCAAGCATGTGGTCGGTTTCACTGAGGTGTACCACACGCTGTCCACAACAAATGGCGGCAGACGCAGAGGAGAGAAAATCCCATCCCAAAATTAGTTGGTGGGAGCACTCGGACAGCACAGCTAATTCTATATGATGAACGATATCGGTGATGAGTACACGCGCTGTACACATAGCCAAAGGCCGAATAGGGCACCCTTGGGCAGCAACCAACGTGGGACCATTGTAAGGCGTCATAACTTTCTTGAGACGGAAACACAAATCAGCCTGAATGACAGAAAATGTCGCACCAGTGTCCAACAAAGCATCGACGTGCACCCCTTCGACAAATACAGAAATCATGTTGGCCGGGCGCATCGGAGGAATTTCAGTCCAGTTCGTGCATGCAGTTCTTCCTCCGAAAACTGCAGCGACTAGTTTTCCGAAGTGACGTTAGAAGCGAGTCTGGCCGGCCGAAGTGGCGACGAGGACCGGCGGAAGGGCGACGGTGATCGGCGTCTGGACGGACGGTAACCTGTGCCTGGTGTTTCATTAGAAGCGGGTGGAGATGGAGAGCGGCGCGGAGGTGAATAATAACGCCGGCCTTGGTAATAAGGCGCGTTGGCGCCAGTAGGAAAATCACGCTCACCAGTATCGTAGCCACGACGTTCGTCCAGCTGGCGTTTGCGACAAAAACGTGAAATGTGTCCACGATAGCCGCAGTAATAGCATGTAGGCCGAGGTGGACGCCACGGCATGGTGTAAACAGGTTCGGGCGTACTATGAGATAGCGCGGTCACATGGGCCGATGAACTTTCAGGCGGCATGGACTGAAGGGTGACTGGGGGTGCAGTAGCAACCGGCGGGTAAGTTGTGATTGGCAACGCAGAAGTGGCGTTGCCAAGAGGCTTGGCAGCGATTTGCGCGTACGTTGGTAGTGCGTGGTTGACGGGGGTGTGCACTTGCGCAGAGCTCGTCAAAGACGCCAGTTCTTCTCGGATTACGTCACGCAATGAGACACCGCAAGGCTGAGTTGGAAACGCAGAAGGCGACTGCAAGCCCATCGCGTGCAGCTCTTCGCGTATGAGCGTGCGTATGAGTGCCCGCAGGTCCTGGTCTACTGCAGGACGAACTTCGTCGATGTCAGGCAGTAGGCGAACAGACTCCAGCTCGTCGAGGCGCTGACAAGTGGTAACGACGTCAGCGACGGTAGTCGGATTCTTGGCGGCGAGGGAATTGAAGGCGACGGGTCCAATGCCCTTTAGGATGTGGCGCACCCTGTCCGACTCCGACATGGAGGAATTGACACGTCGGCAGAGCGCAAGGACATCCTCGATGTATGATGTATAGGACTCACCCAGGTGTTGCTTGCGAGCTTCGAGACTCTTCTTGGCCAGAGTCGACCGGACGGCCGGTGTGCCGAACACCTGGCGAAGCTGCTGTTTGAAGCGGTCCCAGTCAGTGAAATCAACCTCGTGGTTGTAAAACCACGTCTTCGCCACACCTGTGAGGTAGAAGGAGACGTGGCCGAGCTTGAGAGGGTTGTCCCACCGATTTGCGGAACTGGCTCTCTCGTAATCGTCGAGCCAGTCTTCCACATCCTCGCCTCGCATACCAGCGAAGAGATGGGGGTCGCGGTGGTGGCTGCTGATAATCAAGGAGGGAAGGGCTTGCGATCGCGGGGCGGCGGCCGGAAAGGCGCCGGACTGCTGGTCCTGCGACATAGTGGCTGACAGCGGGCGCAAGCGGCGACCGGAACGAAGCTCCAGCGAGAAGACTTTGGGAGTAGAGGACAGGGGATCGTAGATTCACCTCCACCACGTATGAGGCCTCGGTTTGGACGACGCTTTATTCTGAGTAGCTGGGCAGGTCGCTCGATGATGCCAACGCGCTGAGCGCAAAAACACTATGATGATGATCACACACCAGCGATGAAGAAGATACGCAGAACGCATGGTGATGATGATAAAATACAGATGATGAAGACGCGCTTAATAAACGCCCACACTATGAAGTGTGTACTGGCACCGCACACATCGTCATGGAGAGTAGATACTGCACCAGCAGCGGCACCTGCTGTCTTGCAGAGCGCCCACAGGCGACTGTGGCAGACGCGGTATGCGGTGGAGACCGCATAGGCGGTCGACCCACGCTGGAACGGCATGAGGGCCACCGTTGTTGTGGTCGCCGTTCTGGCGGCCATCGCGTCTCTGGCATCGGGGGCGACGATTATCAAGGACGGTTCGGTAGCCTCGGCCGCCTTCCGCGGGGTATGGCCAAGCGACGCGGAGCCGCAGCCGTGGCACGACGACGATGCCAGCGGCGCGGCTAAGCGGCGCCGCCACGACTCGCCGGATTTCGATCAGATAATCGTCGAGACCGTGGAGCAGCCGGCTAGGCACCGGCATTCGTGGGTCTTAATCCTCTTCCTGCTCTTCACGAGCCTCTTCATGGGAGCCTTCGCACTGCTACTGTGCCTCCTGTGCCTCTTGAAAGCCTTCAACGGACAGATCGCGTACCGGCCTGTGATGCAGAGGGACGACAAGTTCTGCGTAGTCGAGAACCGCGGGAGGCCTCTAGCCGACGTCATGGTCAAGCGGCGGTCAGCCCTGGCTGCCGCTGAAACGCCCATCGCGCGCAAACAGCGCGACTTTGCGCAAAGTGCGCGCGACTCGCCGCGCAGTGGTCGCGACGGAATGAAAAGCGTCCGCGACGTGACGTACAACACTCGCGACGTTCAGCATGGCGACCGCGACGTGACGGACTACACTGGCGACGTTAAGCATGGCGCTCGTGACGTGCCCATGAACAACGCTCCAACAGGACAGTACTGGGAGCCGCAGTATTCCAGAGATATGCAACAGCAGCAGCAGCAGTACACGCGAGAAAGCAGCAACAAGAGGAGGGGAGCGTATAAAAGGTCGGCAAAGGTACAACACCGGCAGGAGCCGTACAGCGACGACGAGGACGACGACGACCACAGCCGCGGTAAAGGCTTGTCCAACCTTCGGTTGGACTTGCGCATCAACGAGGATTCTGGTCGCAAGGACAGGAACGCTTCCAGAATTAGCGGCATTACGCAATACCCGCCAGGAAGCTACTCGCACTCTTCGTACTCGAGCAGCGAGAATACGAATATCAGCCACGTGTCTAAATCGCGGCCACTCCTGTTCAGTCTATGCCCGGATAAGAAACTGGCCAAAGACCGTGGAAGCAGAACGTCCATTGGGGATGCCAGGACGCACAAAGTCAAGGAAAGTGGTGCTGTTCGGCCTTCCGATTCCAGGGACAACCAGGCCAGTGAAGCGGACGAAAATTTCTTCAGAGAGCAAAATGCCGCAGTGGTTTACCAGCCCGCTAAGACCAACAATAATGCACCAGGCCAACCTCGCAGCAAGAATACGGAGGCTACTCCACGGCAGGTCTTGACGCCCCTTGGCAACAACCGCGCAGCTCTCCAACTTGAAGACGCTCTGCGGCAAAAAGGTGCTAACGCAGCAGATCAGCTGACGATAGATCAGGTGAAGGCACTCATCGACGAAATGCTCAACAAGAAGACCAACAAGAGGAGCAAGGACAGCAGCTAGCACACTGTGTGGTGTGTATACCTGCTTCCCACGTAACAAATTGAATTTACACGCTACTGTGGAAACATTTATTGTATTTCACTCTGACAAGAGTGTGCTGTTACCAATTGAAATGATGATTTGATAGATCCTCGGTGCGCCTTTCGTGGGCACCTCACAATTGTGTTTGATAACAAGAGTTGAACATGACCTGTGCATTATATATTTGGTTTTGTTCATTCTTAGGCAATCTTCTTTTCGCTAGAACAAGTTCTGAGGCAAATAGTGCATTATTTCAGCACATGAGGTGCCTGGTTAAACAGCTCACACTACAAACTGTGATAACCTTGAACGATGGCCTCACATACAGAAAGCCTCACTCTATCGGAAGACTTTCCGAAGGGAAAATTGCTGTAGCACTAACTGCAAATACAAATACATACACATTACTATGAGGACCCAAAGTGAATGTGTGAAGCTAGTATAAGTGGTAAATGCTTATAAAAATGAATAAGGCCAATAAGTGTACATATAATTCATTCCATTTTTGTAGGTACAATTGGAGCAGTGTGGTGTGTGACTATTCTAGACAGATGTCTAAGAGGAGACATGACAGTGGAATTATGGTACTGTACATCAAATCTGGCCAAATTTTGTAGTGGCATGTAACTCTGTCACTGCTCATCTGAAAGCAAAGTTTCAAATTGTATGTTATTGTTCTTTAGTTACAGCGAAGTCGTTGCACCATTCATCACCATCATTTATTCCAGCTTAGGCAGAAATTGCATTAGACATTTATGCTTCCATGTTTCCAAAGGCCTGCCCTGTGCTGAAACTTAGACGCTGAAAGCTTCATCTGTAAGCAATCTTCAAAAAACAAAACACCAAAGTATGTAAGGCAAACAGATACAAGTAAATAGTGTTAGAACCAAAGAGGAAGCCCTGCATACTGGCGTCCAAATTTATCGCCTTAAGAATTGCTGGATGTGGTTAAAATCAAATTCGTCAGATCTCTCGCCAATGTTTTCACTTCAATGCCCTATTAGCTGTTATGAGAACGACCTTACTCTCCGTGGTTCCAACAGCTCCTGAATTATACGACCAGTGCATGCTTGTTGACGTCATTCAATCTGTCCGCCTTGGTAGTGTTTTCAAGGGGTCGCCACAAGATTTGCTTGGCGGTCCAAGATATTCAGCAATGTTGAAACAGGCGGCGTCTGATGTTTGCAGTGATTGCAGTACGCAGCCAAATTTTACTTATATAATATTGTTTTTGCTTCAGCAATACGTCTACCAAAGAGGTGTGCAGTTACACATCTCTTCTGGGATGATCCTATAAATATGACCAGTAAACTAGTGCGAGCTATGCAACAACCGCTTCGATAGTGGTTATCTCGGACACACCATAGAGCAGATGACGCTTCTTCAAAGCAAGCCTCGTCTGCTTTATGCGTTAGTGACGCATTGGAGGCTTCAAAAAAGACTTCCAATTATTCCTGACTGATGTTTTTTGTGTAGAGAGAGCCGGAGCAGAGTATTGAAGGCAGAGGGATGCGCCTTACATGATCAAAGCACTTTCGCCATTACAGAGGCACTAGCGGTTGAAAATACATGGGTTCTTCTTTTTCGCGATTACCACAAAATTTATTGCCACCTTAAATAACAGAACCAATTCTTTAGTGCATAGGTTCTCAAGCAATGATCCCATGAGTTGCCAAGGAACCTAGTCAATGTCGCACCAAATGGTAAAACTAAATTCAAAAGAAAATTGAACACTAGAGTACAAGCTTAACCAAGAAAATCAGGTGCCTTTGAAAATTTAACCACGTTTAACCCGTATAAACTTTTTTTCTTTTGGTGCCACCATAACTGCCGCTGGGTTTTGCTAAACAAGCGTGACCCCACAAACAAGCACTGCCGAAGCTGCGACGTTCTCTTTTGTACTCCTGTGCCACAGTCAAAAATGGAGGTGCTTTTTGAGGGGGCATGTAATATGCCACATTTTGCCATAAGGTGTCCCATCCCTCCCCCTTTTCTAAAGGCAAGTTTCTTGATACAACAGCACCATAGTGCAGTGAAGCCACCTTTTGAGGCGAGGTACATGTGGAAAAAACGTGTGTAGAGAATATGGTTCAGCAGAATCTATATTGAGAACCTATGCTTTTTCAGAGCATCAGTCTAGGTGTTTTCGAGCGAAAGTCTCACAAGTGTCGGCGTCATAGGCATTGTATGAGGAAAACGATCATCGTGAACGCGGTGTGCAAGTGTTTCTTCTCTTGCATTTAAGAGTATTCAAGCACAAGGTGCGCGGCTGTAACACATGCACGCTCAGCATAACAACGTGCTGTGAACACATCCGAGGCAGATGAATCCCTTGGATTTTCTATCAAAGAAACAAGGAAGGAAACCCACAGAAAGAAAGAAAGAAATAACAAAAGTGGCAAGCAAGCAGAGAAAGAACAGAAAGATAGGAACAAAAAAGAGGAAACTGAAGACAGCATGCAAGAAAGGGGCAAAGAAAAAGAGCCGAGCTTCACTAGCCCCCATTTTCCCCATAGGAAAAAGGACCAAGAATGTTTTCGGCAAACATATTTTGTAATAAGAAAAAAAAGAGCATTATGAAAACTGAAAGCTCGATATAATAAAAGATTAAAGAAAAGATGAAGTAGAAAAGGAGGGAGGATTTCACAATGCAAAAGAAGCTTCACCCATAAATAAAGGCGACATCTATTGAATGCTTCTCAGTAAGTATAACAACAAGCTGGTGGAGATTGCTGTCCAACATAAAGGGGTCCCTCTTGGAAAGACTGTCATTAACATGTAGAGTGCTCAGCCATCGAAATGCAATACTTGGACCACGTGATGGGCGATGCATTTCGTTCTACTGGAGTGCGCAGGGTGATCATACAGGGACCAAAGTGAACCATAATGCTTCAAAAAGTATCTCGCTTGCATTGAGTACCACAGTGAATGAGCTCGGTATCACAAGCGCAGAGCGATGAAGCAGGAAGCATCGGCAGCTGTGCACTCGGAGTATCACGCTTCATTCGCTGAACGCTGTAAACAGAGCAGAAATACCTACTAGTTCTCCTTGTTTGATTTAAGAAAAAGGTGTGTTTGCAAGATGCCATAAGAACATGAATCCACCAACAGGGTGCTACCAGCAAAATGCAAGCAGGAAAATGACACACTCGGATCAATTTGAACAACCTGTACACTCAAACTATCATTCTAATTTCCTACAAGGTGTATGGCTAAAATGAACCATATACATGCTGTTGACATATGATATTGCAACAAGAAGTTTTGTTGAATGACACATACATATAATACACAGTTTGTTTTGATATCCTTTTGTAGAGCAAATTCACTGCCTAGAAGATATTAGATAATCTGTATCACATATGTGATTAAATGTCAGTGAAAGTTGGTGAAACGCTATGTGGACTTCTCTGACTGTTCTTAATGCACATGAGAAATGCAGCATCATCGTTTTATTAATAAAATAAATTTGGCAATATGATGAATAATAGAGAGATAATAAATCATCCTAACAGCAAGTCCAGTGCCTTGTCCCGGTCATTTTGGGCTTTGACAAGGGCACTAACAATGGAGTCTTTCTTGAATCCAAGGGCCAAGAACTGTTGTTGGAGTTGTAAGAACTCCAGTGCCTGTGGATGAATACAAATTTGTAACACTTATAGTTACATGTAGGTATTCAATTGGCTAACACAAAGAAGGACAGAATAAAAAGTACTGCATGCAGTGTAGTCCATTTATGGAGGAAATGCCTCATGAAGCACTGGAGACAGCTTTCTTTGAAATGGCTTCTAGTTTAATGCACTTGATAAAATGCCTAAGGACGATGCCCACAAATTGAACAATAGTTTTCTGAATTTCATGTTCAACAACAGAGGCTATGGAAGGAAGGAAGGAGCTCTTGAATACTAATGAGGCGTGGATCCTTTTAGAGCCAAACCTAAAAAGAAAACATCCATTTTATGACACACAGCTACCCCTGATGTGGGTTGCCCTTCAAGGAAACAGTAACGGCATGGCACAGAAGTCCACCTACTACACAAAAAAAGCCCACATATGACAGTTTTCTAAAAAAAGAAAAAAAAGTGCACTAATACCACAGAGAGGTAATTTTGGCGGTATATTGAGCAAGTGCATTTTGTTTCGCTGAGCATAATTTGGTAAAATCGTGCAAACAGCAATACGAAGTGTCATTTGCGGTTGATGAAAACGATATTTTATGAAGTCATAGAGCCCGATATGAATCTCAGCATATGAAGTTTTAAAACAAATACTGTTTTATAAGAATGCAACAGGAAAATGGTAACAAACCCCAATGTCATCACTAATCCTTACACCAGTTTGAAACCATGACTAATTAAGGCAATCAAAATAACATGTCGGGCAATAACTGTCAAAACTTGATAAGTGTCAAAGCATGTTTTGGCTTCATTGACCCCATCACTGAAATGTTCATCACATTTCAAATTACAAACTGTGGTCTTTGAACTGATTTTTATATTCATTCTTGAAGAAAAGCTTTTGAAGCAACAAACTTCATGCATAGCAATGAGGGTTTACCAAAGATACTTGTTGGAAAATGCACTAAACAACAAGTGTCACTAAGCCTTCCTGTCTGACAGCCTGTGAACGATACTAGCAGCAACGACACAAATCAAATTTGCCTGTATGACTAGCACATAAGCATTGATGATACCATCAATTAGCACATTTCTTCTCTGCATGTCACCAACCTGTTCGTAGTTTCCTGAGCTGACCTCCAGTGCCTTCTCAGCCTCCACGTCATTGAATCCAGCATCGACAAGTGACTGCACTTGACACAAGTACTCGACAACCTAAACCAAAGCGTACAAAGCGTTTTAACTTATAGAAATATGTTATTGCTACATTGGCACATCACGCATTTACTGTGCAAGCCAGACATAACAAAGATGACAAAGTTCAAATACAACTGCAGCAAAATTGCAAAGAAGCTACTAGGTAATGCAAGGAAACACATAATGTCATTATTGCCTACGGTGAACATGACCACATGTAATGTGTGGAGAATGGAGGTAGAATTACACCGCTGTGCTAGCAGGCACATTTATTATAACACTCATATTAGCAGGGCTAGAATGCCTGCATAAAGTATCAGTGCCATAGAATCCACACCAAGATTACTACTCTAGATGAAAGCCTGCCACATACAAGTGTTCAGCTTCAGTAAAGTAATTGTGCAGTTCATGCCCTAAATTAAATCTGTATTTTGGAACCTCACATGAAAGTACTAAGTAATTCAGCCCAAGTGGAATATAGGTTGAGTTCCTTACCTCTAGGCAGAAAAATCAAGAAAGTTAGGCACGAAACTTCATTGGTTCTTTACCGGGCTGTTTGCTCATCTGAACTATTGGAACTGTTGCCTAAGGGTGATAGACTCTCGCTGGCTGCGTCCCAAAGCACTTCATATGTGGTGCAGTTGAGGTAAGTGCTAGTGCAGCATTTCTTAAATTCACTCACTAACATTTCATGTTGCAGCAGCTGCCACGCCTAGGACGCCCATCTATGAACGATCATGAGAGGTGGCCAGCTGAGTCCAGGAGGTTTTTCACTGACCATCTACTGGTTATACAGTTCACACACGTAATCTTTGAAGGGCATGTTGAGCATGACATCCAGCAACTGTGAACCTGAGTTTAGGTCATGTTTTCAAGGATGATGACAAGTTTTGTGCTCCTCCTATGGAGTGTCTCAAATGCTGCCCCACAGCAGCCACTACATAGGACACAGAGGGTGTGCTTTGCCGCATCACGCCACTGTCAATGGGGGAATGTATCTAGGCCAAGTTTACATTTGCGACCGCTAGGGCACCACTTTCCAGGGACAAACCGAGCCGCGTTTGCTGGAGAGCAGCCGAAGGCCGGAGACATCAAGGTGGGTACCAGTTCCAAATTTGGCTAGAAATAATCAAATTGGGCTACTTCATTTAATTGCTGTGTTTTTTTTTTTCCCACCATTGGCCATTTTACAGCTTTTGGGCAGTTTCTTTTGCTCCAAGCACTTGTTTTCCAGTTCCTCAAGGTCACTGTAAATCAAATGCATACATGTCAACAGCTCTCTTTCCTTTATTCTTTTCGAAGTCCATTAGTACCTGTCCTTTTGCATGCTCTTATTAACAATGAACTGCTGACGACAGTTCAGGTGTCAGCAGCCTTCGCCAGACAGTGCCGGCAATCTCTAATAAAGAATTCAAAAACAAACAAAACAAAAACAAACAGTGGCCATATGAATTGTCGTATGGCCACTGAGGCGTTCCCTTTCTCGGCGACAATTTTCTGGATTGAAATACAAAAAGTAAATGAACGTACCCACAACACTGCTTAATAAGCCTTGTATGCTGTCCAAATATATGCATAAAGCACTCGTGAACATAATGTCTGCTCAAAGGCATGTACCTCCAAAGCACACCTGTGCCATAATGAAGATATGAATTACATTACAGATTCTTTTACTTACCTCACTATCCTTGTTTTTCTTTCTTTCTTTCTTTCTTTTTTTTTTTGCGAAATGGGCATGATACTGGGGTTAATGCTGTTAGCGGTCAGTTTTTCAGGACGTGAATGTCCCAAGAGTTGCACACGTGACATAAGTGGTACTTATTTTTCTGTGCATGTGCCTGCCATCATACAGCTGTATAAATTGCAGTTAGTTACAAAGAATTTCATTTACCACTATACCCCCCCATTTCTCTTAATTTTTCTTTCTTTTTAAATGGGGGACACACTAGCACTAGCACTGTATGTAAGCTTTGCTAGCCAGAGATTCCAATATGTACACTGGATATGATCTGCAGGGTCGTGCCCGAGTTATTAGTTTTAGGTAACAAAGATGCAATTACAGTATTACTTCGATAACTTGAAGTTGTAAGAACCGAGGAAAACAGATTTTCGAGACAAACAAAGTTGCACAAATCGCTGGGAACAATCAACCGCTTTCCAGGGAAATCACTACCACTTGCCAGCTCTTCAGCAGCGGCATCTGATCTTTCTTCTCGTAATGGCTTGAAATAGAAAAAGGTAACATACAAGAGATGTTAACCGGCTGGGTTTTGTCGCACTGCCATTTTATTTCGCAGAGAAAAACTGCCTAATGCTGGTCTGCTTTGCGGTTGTACTCGGGACTAGGGAGGCATCCTCCAGCTGCTTGACACATAGCATGAGCCTATCTTCCCTGCCGCTGCACTCTACTTTATTTTGCAGCAAGCGCAGCAAATATCTCGTTTCGGCAGATGTCGGCAGATCTCGTTTCGTCACCGTCGTCTCCGCTGTTCCCTCTGTTAGTGGCCGTTTGAACCATTTCGATGTTCGTGATTTCTCTGATCATAGCACATCTTGCTCGCAGAGCGCGTACTTGAGAAAAGTCACGTCACTTTCGGCAGCACCTTTACCGGTAAGCCTGATGACCTCTTGACAAAGTTCCTCACAGTCTGTGAAGTCATATGTCTCTCCTTCTGGCAAACTACCAGCACGCGAAAACCCAGCATGCGCAAAGCTGTCACTTGCTGCCAAGCGCTGCTGAGGAGATTTAATGCTCCCAGTAGGTCAATTTCGGAGCCTTTGCCGTTTTCATACGACAACAAAATTCTATGGAGCAGGCCCTCTCGGTAGATTTTTTGGGCAACTTCTATCACACCTTGTCATTGCCTCCAAGTTCTCTTTTGCCGTGGCCTGGGTAATTGTCCAGAATGAAGAGGACATTTCTATTTTTTTTTTGGCCATCTTGTTGTCAATGGCACAAACGTACTCTTTGAAAAGAGTTGCCGTCATCCACACAGCTTTATTGACACAATCGTGCATTCGTGCATTTCTAAAGCACCTAGGCTTGAGAGTTTTGCCAATTATCAGTAACGGCAGCTTTTCTTCACGTGTGGCATTTGCGCCGAAAAGGACCATTACCCTATCCTGCAATTGTTTCCCACCCAAGCACACTCCACCTTTTGTGTGAAGGTGTGGCTCGGTAACATTTGATAAAAGAGCGCTGCCTCGTCAAGGTTAGAGATGTCTCTGTGGCTTAACTCTTTTGCAACTCGGCGAGCCGGCTGCTGCGCCAGTTGTCTCCAGTGGCTGCGTCGACAATGCCGCCGTCGCAGTGCACTGACTTAGACAGAACACTGTTCCTTCTTTTTTTTTTTAGGAAGTCAAACCAGTGGCTGCTGCAGTTGAAGTCTGTGTGTCCCATTTACAAAACGTCTGCCTTCTCCATCATTAATGCTGTGGTGATGGGAAGGTTGGCCGCTCTGGCATTCGTGGCAACGTCTCGGAACTTAAAGCTTCAAACCCGCTTCCGCTGGCTGAAGAAGCTCAGTTGATATCCATTGAGCACCTTCAGCTTGTTTTTCAGCACCGTCTAAAGCATAGACAAAGGGATGCCGAATACCAGCACGATGCTCGATTTTGTTTGGCCTCCTTCCTCAACTTCCTCAATTAGGGCAACCTTCCCTTCTAGTGTTAGTGACTCGTACTGCTTTAGTGATGCCATGCTCGCCGCACTCGCGCGACGTGGCTCGTACTGCTTTAGTGATGCCATGCTCGCCGCACTCACGCAAAGTAGCTGCTCCCCACAGTTAGCAAAAAATCTGTAGCGTGTGCACTGCGCAGACTCAACAGAAATCACACCTCTGAGAAAAAAATCACATGCACTGCACAAGGCGAACGAGACAAACTGCGTCAAGCATGGGCAGAGGGCCTGTTCTGCGCAGGTGCGCATGGTGTGCCACACAACATGTCACAGGGTTGCTTGACAAAGTCTGTATGTCGCTAGGCTCCGACATAACGTTTGCGGAAAACACAGACTTCGTGGCAGGCGCAGCTAAAAATGGAAAAAAAAAATCGAGGGACTTCAGGCGCAGCAGCATCGCGCCAATCTTGTGAAATGGTCTGGCAGCAGAATTTTCCTTCCACTCATAGTCAAGATTTCAAGATATCCGCAATCCGACCCAAAAATATTTCGTGATAGAGGGCAACAAATACATGGGACGTATAGGAAAAGGTTCAGTGCCACGGAAAATTTCGACTTAACCGATTTTTCAAGATATGCGAGTTCGAGCTAAGGAGGTATCGCTGTACTACTAATTCATATTTCTCTCCATAGGGTTTTCTTTTCATTTGGCTATTATCCTTACATTGCAGACCAACTTCAAAGAGAACAACCAAGTCAACAAAGAGCACAAACAACATAAAAATAGAGGCAAATAGTGTGGTAATTCATTCCATTTCTGTGCTACCCGAGGCCAACACTAAAACACTTAAAGAGGCCAACACTTAATGCTTCATCTTTGAGAGAAATGTAAATCAGTGATAATTTTCATACTAACAAGAATTCATGAT